>AP025067.1:23106158-23234404 GCA_036186865.1 Eustoma russellianum
GGCGTGGGCCACAGGTCGCACATAAGCCGCCGGGTCGCACGACAGAAGAACACCCAACATAAAGATACACACTCCTCCATGTGAAAAATGGCTCTTGATTGGAGCTTTTTGGTAGTAGTCGTGACCAACAGCCATCAGCTGTCGGCTCGTTGGTAAGGTGAGAGCTTTAAGCCCGATTTCTGGTTGCGCACCCCCCACACAAGCACCGCCCGACGAATGGGGGACGGGGAAAGCTACACGCCCAAAACCTTCGACCCTTCTTTCTAAAGCTAAAGGGGGGTGTCCCGTAATCAACCAAGATGGCATAGGGATCACCCACACGACCTTATCATAGGCGATCTAACTCAAGGTCTCTGACCACGTAGAAGAATAAATCCGGATGAAATAAATCAATTCCATGCTATGATATCTGAAATTGAATCCAAGAATGTATTTGATGCTTTGAATGATTCTTCTTGGATTGACGCTATGCATGGTGAATTGAATCAATTCACAAGAAATGATGTATGGGATTTAGTGCCACGACCACAAGACAGAACGATAATAGGCACAAAGTGGGTCTTTAGAAATAAAATGAATGAAGAAGGTAAAGTCGTTAGAAACAAAGCAAGGCTTGTAGCACAAGGATATAATTAAGAAGAGGGAATAGACTACGACGAAACATTTGCACCCGTAGCACGCTTAGAGGCCATACGATTATTACTTGCTATTGCTTGCATGAAGGATTTTAAACTTTATCAAATGGACGTAAAAATGCATTTTTAAATGGCTTTATACAAGAAGAAGTATACGTAAAACAACCACCTGTTTTTGAGGATTTAAAATATCCTAATCATGTGTACAAATTAAAGAAGGCACTATATAGTTTAAAACAAGCTCCCAGGGCTTGGTATGATCGTTTTGCTACTTTTCTTTTAGAAAATGGATTTAAAAGAGGTATTATAGATAGTACTTTATTCCTAAAATAAGAAAAATCGGATTTACTTATTATTCAAATTTATGTTGATGACATTATCTTTTGATTTACATCTCATAAACAAGTTGATGAATTTGAAATATACATGAAATCTGAATTTGAAATGTCTATGGTTGGTGAATTGAATTATTTTCTTGGCTTGCAAATTAAACAAACTAGTAAAGGCATCCATATAAGTCAAGTCAAATATGTGAATGACATGATTAAAAAGTTTAACTTTGAGAACTTGAAACCATCCCCCACCCTTATGAGTGTCACCAGTAAACTAGATAAAGATGAGAATGGAAAAGACTTTGATAATGGTTTATATATGTCTATGATTGTTTCTTTGCTTTATCTTACCGTAAGTAGACCCGATATCATGTTTAGTATTTGTATGTGTGCTCGTTTTCAAAGCAAGCCTAAAGTGTCACACTATAATGCTGTAAAAAGGATATTTCGATACATTAAGCATACTCCAACTTTAGGAATTTGATATGATAAAAATTGTGAATTTAACTTGCATGCTTATACTGATGCGGATTATGGCGGGTGCAAAATAGATAGAAAAAGCACAAGTGGCACTTGTCAATTTATAGGAATTTAATTAATATCTTGGTTTTCGAAAAAGCAAGTAAGTGTGGCATTATCTACTACTGAAGCTGAATACATGACACTTAGTCTTTGTTGCACACAACTCTTATGGCTAAAACAACAACTATCTGATTTTGGAATCATGGTAAATCGTATCCCCATTTCTTGTGATAGTATGAGTGTTATTAATTTGTCTAAGAACCCCGTACTACACTATAAGGCAAAGCACATGAAAGTACGATATCACTTTCTTCGTGATCATGTAAACAATGGTGATATCGTTATATAACATGTACGTACTGAAGCACAAGTAGGCAACATATTCACCAAAGCACTTAATCAAGCCACATACGAAAATTTACGCTCAAAATTAGGCATGATTTATGCTAATTTGCTATAGATTGATATTTCTTTCCATCTTTAGATGTACTTTTGATATCATTTACAAAATAAAGGGGGAGAGAGAGAGTATAATTTAAGGGGAAGAGAGAGCATGATTGCATGATTTAAAGAAGAGCACAACGATATGAAATTCAAAATTTAAAATTCAAATTTGTGCATAATTGGAGGGGGAGCAATTATATATAAATCATGAACCAATGTTATTTTGTAAATCATCAAAAGGGGGAGATTGTTGAGAAAAAGTGTTTGAATGATTTACAAATGCATGATTTAAATAGTACGAGTTTACGAAATGCATGACAAAATTATTATTTGACACGTTTATGTGATATACATGCTTCATATGTTTATATATATTGTTGCCATACTACCAAGACATGAAGCGTTAAAGCTTACATCATATGGCAAACATTTGTTGTCTTTGAACTATTTTCAGGTGCCACAATTAATGAACTAAACTAGTTCATTAAGTAAAGTACTTAAGTTAATGAACTAACTAGTTCATTAAATGCAGACGTATTTGGACAAAGCTTTATGGCAACAAAATTGGAAATGGAAAGTCTCCTCCCTATTCTTCTTCACACGCCACACACACACACACACACACACACACACACACATATATATATATATATATATATTCATAATTTTATTAAAAAGGCACAATACACATATATTTCGACGTACTATCGACACGTTACATATATTACAAACGTATGTCGACGTCGCACCACTATATACACCTCATATTTATGAGTATATTCAGGTCTTATATCATTTGATATAAGTCATGGTATTGACAAAATTATAACGACACGTTACAAGGTCATAAACCAAAAATTGTTGTATCGGGTGACTACTGAAACTTCACCGACGTGTCACGTCCTTGACATATAAGATGACCAGCCCATATACTTCAAAAATGGCCAAAACTTTCGTGACTCACATGTTCAAATCAGCCACTAAAGGATTCCATGTTGGCACACACAAATCACCCATAATTTAGGCAAAATTTGTGGAGATTTCAAATTCAAATCTTTTAAGCACATGGGGCGCCTTCTCCATCAGCTATTAGAGCTGAATATACACTTTATTTTATTATTATTATGTGTGACATAGCATATATGACATACGCAAGAAGTTTGAATTTAATCGAAGAAAAATCGTGTAATTGACGAAAGTCAAAAATTCGGTTTTCTACGAACACAACACATGGAACGTTTTTGGCTTAAGGTGCAACATGTATCTAGACACTTTTTAAACATTCAAGACATGTTAAAGTGTTCTAAAAAATTCAAATTAGGGCTGATTGCAATTTACCATATATGTGTAAATATTGTGCATTATTTGACAAAGCTTACTAAAATGAAATTCAGCACATGGCCATGTCATTTCACACGCCATTTTCACTTCGAATGGAGCCAAGGTGGAGCTTAGTTGATATCTCAATTGGTGGAGAATATGCCACACAAAGTTAGTGACATAAAAGAGAGCACTACATATGGAAGGAATTCAAAATAGCCACATGCTGAAAATTTCAGCACATGCTACTAAGGGTGGCCGACTTTGTGGCTTAATGGTGATCAATATGTATCCTAAAATTCAAGAGATTGAAGGTTGGTAGTATGGTAATATTTTGAATACTTTTTGGCACACGTTTTGTAAGTTTTTATTCAGATTTTACAGCTCATTAAAGGATGCCAAGTTGGACCAATCATCAAGTGACAAGTAAGCAAGATCAAGGCATCCTTCCAATCATAGAGTGCCAAGTAATCAAGATGGTGTCATTTCTACACAAGGTAATCTTCCAAAGACATTAAAGAGAATTCTAAAGAATGGAAGAAGCCCTAAGGGGGTGGCCATGAAGTGCATAAAAGAAGAGAAGTAGTGCAAACAAGGTCAAGACAACTCTCACATTTCTCTCAAGTGCAAAAGGATCTACTACTCTCTTCTTCTACATTTCTTTCCTCTTCTTCTTCTCTCAAGCCTATCGTTCATATAATCTTGATATTATATAGGCTCTGAATATACCACAATACACATCTCAATTGTTGTAAAAAGGTTGATCAAGGTGTGATCAATCCTTCATTCGGTTGGTGGTGATGTCCGTGATCCGTTTGCTCGATTGTATTGTTTGTTAAAGGGTGGAGTTAGTGTGTAACTCCAGTTACCCTTGTGGTAAGGTATTTATTGTGTTTAGTGATAACCGAGGAAGGTGTCCTCGAAGACTGGAGTATGTTGATTTAACCGAACCAGTATAAAATCCTTGGTGTTCTTACTTTACTGCACTTCACTTTCAGTTTCCAGCATTTTGCATCAATTTTGTTGCGACAGATTAAACAGTAAAAGATTTTCAAAAATTACAAAATTTTTTAAAAACATAGCCACATAACCTAGCTTTCTTTGGCACAAGTTTTAACTCATTTGGGTAAGTATAAGCCAGTCAAACATGAAAAGTTCTAAGACTAGTGTAATCTGATTTTCAGATTTGCAAAGGTTGAGAACATCAACGTAGTTGACTTACTTTCCAAAGGAATTATCAAAAACTGTTTCAACCTATTAAAATACATATCTTGAGGGTCTTGTCATTAAATTTTCAGACCATTTGGATTCACCAATTAATCAGAATAAATTGTTCAAGTTGGAGCACAGTTTCTGACAGATTTACGCAATCTGACCCAAAACGTATTTTCAAGGGGTTATAAGTGGAATTGTAAGTTGAAATTTTTACAAGATACTAAGAACATCTGAGAGTAAATTCTCACCAAATTTCATAATTTTTGGAGGTCTGTGACTAGGTCTTTTAATTATTTCAAATCAGAATATAAAAACAGAAACAATTTCTGCCATACCCGCTCTGATAGTATCCACACAAATGGGAAAAAAAGATAGAAGACTTCTTTCTTGAGTTTTTTTGGTTGGTGGCATCCCAATTTTGACAAATACAAAATAGCCGCAATATGAATACTAAAGCACTTATTTTCTTCATCTTTACTTGCCTATAAATAGACATGTTTTGGTAGAAGGAAAACATACCAACACCAAAGAAAGAAGAAACTCAAGAGCTTTTTGAGAGAGAAGTGAGTGAAAGAAAATAGAAAGAGGAAAAGAAAGTTGAGATTATACCAATGCGGTATAAGAAAATATTGAGTGCTTCAATTCTCTTGTATTTCTCAAGTTTAAGTCTAAACTTGAGTATTCTCTTTTATTCCCATTATTTCGAATAGTAGAAGTTGTTCTTATTGCCCATGGCTTTTTTTCCTCTACGGAGAGAGTTTCTACATAAATCTCGGTGTCCCTATTTTAATGGCATTTATGGTGAATTGTATAACTATACCGAACACGTAATTTCTGTCTAAAGAAGTCGAATTATAAGAGACTCCGTGTGTGACCCCTCTGGCCAAACCTAGAATTTTACGTGAAATAGTAATACTGCCTAGGAGGTCATTGTGATCTTTCTTGAGTATTACCAAACCAATTCACTTCACTTTTACTGCTATTTATCTCGGTGTCATACTCGATGATTCTAGTAAACAGTAAATTACTATACACGGTTTTATTCCGCTTAGAACCGGGTCGTTGTTCCAATAAGTGGTATCAGAGCTTAGTTATTCGGTTTTTGATTTTCCTTAATATAGTAGAGATGAAATTCAATATGAAAAATAGAGATGATGGATTTTCCACATGGCAAAAAAAGGAAGGATTACCTTATACAGAAGGTGTTCGCAAAGCCCTTTATGACAAAGAGAAAACGTCATAAGCCATGAAAGATGACGATTGCAAGACATGGATGATAAGGCCACAAGTGCAATCCGCTTGCAATTGTGCGACGAAGTCCTGAACAACGTAGATGGAAACAACTCAGCCATGAAGATTTAGACAAAGCTAGAAAGCTTGTACATGTCCAAAACGATGAATAATAAATTTGATCTTAAGAAGCAGCTCTACACACTCCAAATGAGCAAAGGTACAAAATTTTTATCTCATCTGAATGATTTCAATGGCCTCATATCTCACATGGCGAGTCTTAGTGTTGCTATGGAGAAAGAGGATAAAGCGATCATGCTCTTGATTTCACTTCCACGCTCCCTTAATGGTTTGACAACCACTTTACTTCACGGTAAAGATACAATCACATTGAAAGGGGTCACATCATTTTTGTTGTTGCATATTAAGATGCTACAACCAGATAAGGAAGGATAGGCTCTTATTACACAAGAAAGAGGAAGGGGACAAAATAGAAACTTCAACAGTCATGATAAATCAAATGATAATGGCAAGTCTAGAGGTCGTTCCAAATCTAAAAGCATAGTGAAGTGCTAGAACTGTGTTAAGAATGACCACCTTAAAAAGAATTGCAGGTCCTTGAAGCAAGACAAAGATCAAGGTCAAAAGCAGGTGGGAGATAACAACACAGTAGTAATAGCGCCAAGCAGTAACGGCGAGACAACATTGGTTTGTCACCAACATGAATGTTGTCATGTCTCAGACCTCGACCTTGAATGGATCGTAGATACAGGTGTTCGTATTATTGTACTACTAGCATGGAATACTTCTTCACACAAAAAGCTAGATACTTTGGTGTGATGAAGATGGGAAACAAAAGCACCTCATCGATCATAGGAATGTGTGATATCACTATGGAGACTTCACTTTGTTGTACATTGACATTACAAAATGTGCGCCATGTTCCAGATATGAGATTCAATCTTTTATCTAAAAACGCACTGGACAAGGAAGGTTATGAGCATCTCTTTGGTAATGCGATATGGAAACACACTAAAGGTTCTCTGGTGGTAGCAAAAGAAAAGTTATGTTGTAATTTGTATAAGACACATTTTAAGATGTGTGAAGGTCATATAAATGCAATAGAAGATAGTGCTTCCCCCAAATATGTGGCACAGACGTTTGGGGCACATTGGCCAAAAAGGCTTGCAGTACTGCAAAGAAATCCTTGATACCGTTAGGCAAAGGTAAAACTAGACCCACGTGATTACTGCTTATTTAGAGAAAAACACCATATCTCTTTTCAGAAGAACTCTAGATAAAAGAAAACAAATTAAGGTTGGTTCACTCTAACGTGTTTGGTCCTATTGAGGTGGAATCTCTAGATGGAAACAAATATTTTTTCTATTTTCATTGATGATTCTTCTAGAAAAACAAGGATCTTCTTGATAAGAAATAAAAGTCAAGTATTCCAATGTTTTCGAAAGTTTCATGCAATGGTGGAAAGAGAGATTGGGGAAAGTTCAAACGCCTTCGCATTGACAATGGCGGTGAGTACATATCAACAGAATTTGAAGAGTATTGTACAAAACATGGCATACAAAATGAACAGATAGTTTCTAGTACTCAAGTACATAACAGAGTTGCAAAACGGATGAATAGAACCATTCTAGAAAAAGTGTGATGCATGCTCAAAATGGCTAAACTTTCTTAGTCATTTTGGGGGAGACTTTCAGTACAACTGTTTTCTTGATCGACCGATCACCTTTGATTCCACTAAACTTTGATGTTCTAGAAGAAGGATGGAGTAGAAGAGAAGTAAACGACACCCACATAAAACTATTTTAATGTAAAGTCTTCATGCATGCTCCTAGAGACCAGAGTTCAAAGATAGATGACAAAACTATTCTTTGTATCTTTGTGGGATATAGAAATGAGGAATATGGCTTTAGGATATGGGATACACAAAAGAAAAAAGTCGTCAGAAGTAGAGAGTTGTGTTTAAAGAATACAAAATGTTCAACGATGTAGGAAAGAAGTCTATTACAGAAAATGTTACGCATGTCACACTTATTCCTTCGTTGAACAATGACACAAATGGAGGAAATATGGAAGAAACTGAAGCAGGTGATGATCCTGGCGGTCTTGAGCAGGGGGAGCAAACCTCTGCTTTTCTTGAATTGCAAGATGTGGATCCTTAACTATGAAGGTCTGTCAGAGAACGTGCACCTTCTACCAGGTATCCTAGTTCTCAATACATTCTTATAACAGATGATGGAGAACCGGAGAATTTTCAAGAAATACAATCTCACATAGATAAAGTTTGTTAGACAAAAACCATGCAAGAAGAGATGGATTCATTGAAAAAGAATATCACTTATGATCTAGTTCAACTTCCAAAAAGAAAGAATGCTCTGAAAAACAAATGGATCTTCAAGTTAAAGAAAGACGGCTATAAGCTGCTTAAGTACAAAGCTCGATTGGTGGTGAAAGGCTTTGGATAAAAGAAAAGTATCGACATTGATGAGATCTTCTCACCAGTTGTTAAAATGAATTCTATTAAATTTGTATATTTTTCGCAGCTAGCTTGAATTTAGATATAGAACAACTAGATGTAAAAATAGCTTTCTTGCATGTGGATCTGGGTGAAAAAATCTACATAGAACAACTAGAAGGCTTTGCACTTAAAGGCAAAGAAGACACGGCTGCAAGTTCAAAAAGAGTATGTACGGATTGAAGCAAGCACTGCGACAATGGTACAAGAGGTTTGACTCATTCATGCTATGTCAGAAATTCAAAAGAATAGTTGATGATCCTTGTGTATATATTCAAAGATACCATGATAGTAAATTTATCATTCTTCTCTTGTATATTGATGACATGCTGATTGTAGGAAAAGATGGCAACATGATCCTAATCTTAAAAAAGAAACTGTCAGAAATATTTGACATGAAATCTTTGGTTATCATATGAGGGATATATTGAATGAATGCTTCAACGTTTCAATATGGACAAAGCTTAGCCAGTTACAACTCCACTTGCTGATCGTTTCAAGCTAAGCGAGTGAGTGTCCTTCAATAGAGAAGGAAGAAGAAGAAATGTCATTAATTTCATATTCTTCTGCAGTAGGAAGCTTGATGTATGCTACGGTCTGCACCAGGCCAGACATTGCTCATGCAGTAGGAGTAGTGAGCAGGTTTCTATCAAATCCAGGAAAGATGCATTGGGAAACAGTGAAATGTATCTTTCGATACCTTAGAGGAACTTCAGAATTATGCTTCACTTTTGGAAATTCCAGATCAGTTCTTGATGGATACACGTATTCAGATATGGCTGGATATCTAGATGGTAGAAAATCTACTTCTGGTTATCTGTTTACATTTACAGGAGGAGCTATAACTTGGCAGTCGAAACTTCAAAAGTGTGTATCATTGTCGACTACCAAAGTAACGGCAGCGAGGCTGCCATTTACCAAGCCAGCAGCCGCCACTTTCAAACGGGAGAAGGAATCCAAATCTTGCTCAATTTCAACCCTAATTCGATTTACGGTATAGTATACTTGGTTCGAGACAAGTGCCCTTGCAATATTTGCTATGATTTTGTAAAGTTATGATGTTATTTTTGTATCAAAAACAGATCAAGCATGAGATATTTGTGATTGCATAGATTGTTGATTATATATATGAATGTGTATATATTGGCAGGATGCTTGTTTCTTTTAATTATGTGTTGCTGCCGTACGAGTGAGGCCACTGTCCAAAATTTTTTGGTGCTGGTATATATATATATATATATATTATTTTTTATATATATATATAAAATAATTTATGAGGATTATATATATATATATATAAAATAATATATGAGGATTATATATATATATATATATGTATATATATAGATGACTTGGAAAAAGCTCTGGCGATCGCAGGTTCGTAGTCAGCGGCCGCCGCTGCCGCCGTCTCTCTCCCGCTCTGTTTTGATTCAGCCTGCCCTCTGCGACTTCAATTCCGCCTTGGCGCTCCATCAGCGACTGCAAAGATCCATTCTTTAATCTTTCTTCGCGACGAACTCGATTCCAGCAATTTCCTCTTGTTTCGTTGCTTTCATTTTGATTCAGCGATTATTCTACGGGTTGTTCGGCAGCCCCAAAAATTGCAAAAGTTTCAACCTTTTAAATGTAATGCTGCAACATCATTTACTACTGGTCTTGAATTCATACTTGGTCTGAGATGGAACCGTCGCCACTCTCCAAATCATTTGCGGCTATGATATCATCTGCAGTGGCAGGCAGATTCCCATTGCGTGAGACGGGACGATATAAGGGATACCCCGCTGTTTCATTTACGCAAGATGAAATTGCCATTGTTGCAAATTGCTTCAAGTACGCCCTGGTTGGAGCCTTTTGGCGTGGCCGGCCATCTATGGCAGGCTTGCGCGCCTCGATTGACAGAATTGGGTTCAAAGGTTCAGTTAATATTGGTCTCCTTGATGAGGGACATGTGCTGCTAAACTTTGTTAACGAAGAAGATTATACGCGATTCTTTTATCGTCGTCATTGGCGTTTCCAGGGATATGATATGAAGGTCACGAAATGGACTCCTTCTTTTGATCCATGTCTGGATACCCCAATTGTCCCAGTGTGGGTGGCACTTGAAGGTCTTCCAATTCATCTCCATGATTATCGTATGTTATATGAGATTGCAAAGTTGATTGGTACCCCATTAAAGATGGACTCGGCTACCTTAAGTTTTCATTGTCCCTCTGTGGCGCGGTTTTGTGTTGAAGTGGATGTCACCATGGATTTACCATCTAAGATATTTATCGATTGTGGAGAGCATTCTTTCTTTCAGGTAGTTGTGTATGAAGATCTCCCTAGGTACTGCAGCAAATGCCGTCGGTTTGGCCATTCAGTGGGTTCATGTGGAGAAGGGAAGGTTCATGTCCCAGTGCATCCGATGAAGACTGCTGGAAAGAGTGAAGTTTGGATTCCTAAAGGAAATATTCAGACAGAGGCAGGAGAACAACCTGTTGGAGATTCTATCCCTAATCAACATCTGGTCCAAATAGGTGAATTACAAGCAGATTCTGAGGAGACTCTACAGCAGGAATTGGTTGAGGTTGGGGTAGGGGACGATGATGACAGGGAAGAATTACAGGAGGAAACAGCTCAACCCATTGTTGCCAAGGAATCGCAGGACCTTGCGAGTACTGCGGAAACGTCTACATTGCAGATTTTCTCTCGGTTGACTGCAGATTTATGTCCCGTACTATTAGTGCCGCCAACATTGGATGTTCAAGAGCAGCAGGATGAGCAACAGATGGATACATCCAACTCTGCTACACTATCCCATTCATACCGTTGAATCTAACATAGGAGAGGGAGCGGTATGCATATCTCCTCCGCCCTTGGAGATTTCAGACGCGAATGTAAAGCATGTTCAAGCGGTAAATCCAACTGCTGAATTGGTTCCGGAAGTCCAAATTCAATCCGTTCAAATTGATTTGCCAGTGCCACTGGCGATACTGCCAGCGACCATCTTTCCTTCCCCGATTATGATCCTTTAATTGAACAATTTTATCAAGACCACTTTCGGGAGGAGGAAAATGAAGTTGATCTTGCAGTAGGTTCGGACAAAGAAGCATCTCGCTCATCTAATCGGCGTAAAGGGAATGACTATGATGATATACGGGAGAGTTTGCTCATTGCGGCGGATGATATGGATTGTTGCATGACATCAACTGGCGGCGGGACTCTTCTTGGCGGACTATCTCGGAAAAAGCGCAGAGCTCGGAAGAACCTTCCACCACCTCCGCCGTCCTCAATGGTTACTAGACGGGGAAGTCATCATTCTTTTGAACTATAGTGTGATTAGCATGCCTCATGTTCTGCGGATGATCGTGATCATTTGATTTCGTTTTTTCATTTTTTAGTTTGTAGTAAAGGCTACCCTCGGCCTTTTAACGCGAGATTTATTGAATAAATAAAGACCGGAAGGATTCCTTCCGCTTAACTATATATATATATATATATGTATGTATGTATGTATGTATATGCATATGAGATGTTATCGATGTAAAACAAAGAAAGGCATATTTTGGATGAAGTTTGTTCTTGCTGCCGAGAGTGAAAAAAAAGAAGCATAGTAAAATAATAAGTTGCTGGGGGTTTTAAATTGTTACAAAAGTGAGTTTCTCTTCCTTTTCTTTTGGTTCTGATCATACTGTCAGGTGTCGTACACTACTTTTATATATATAATTGAAAATATATAATGTGTAGTTGCTTTACATGATATATATATATATATATATATATATATATATATATATATATATATATATATATATATATATATATCTGTGTGTGTAACTATAATTTGCAATGTGCTTGACGTATACACATTAACCGAGACTAAGAAATTATATTTGGGAGAAAAGTGGGTCGAGGGTGAAACGCATAAGTATAAGCGTGTATATGCACGTGTATGTGTGCGGGCATATACATGGGTATACTTATGCGTTACGCATAAGTATAAGCGCGTATATGCACGTGTATGGACGCGGGCATATACGTGGGTATAGTTACACGTGGATGATAAATTGGAATTAAAATGGAAATGAAATGATGAATGGAAAAGTGTAACGATAAATGGAAAGTGCCTGCGAAATTACATGTTTTTGAAAAATTCACCCTTACAAAGAAAATATATCGGTAAGCCGGTTTGGTTCCATACAAACGGAGCGTCCGGGTATATATGACTATTTTGATAGAGCGTCCGGGCATATTTGACCACCAATTGGAGCGCCCATGCATATTTGACTATTTCGATAGAGCGCCTGTGGCATATTTGACTATTGGGGGACCAGTCGTAAGTTTTGCAATATAAGTCACTTGTAAGGTAAGAGCCATGGCCATTGAAATGCATTAATGAAGAAGTGGATATCAGTAGGGATACCGTAAGGGGTAATCGCCTATAATATTGGAAAATAGAGATGCAAGTAAAATAGAAATGGATATCGATAGGGATACTGTACGGGGTAATCGCCTATGATATGAGAAATAGAAATGAAATACGAGAAATGGAAAATGGAATATGAAATGGAATTGAATAAAGGATAAATGGTTGTCGAGTCATTGTATTCAATAATTTGAAAAGCTGCACCACGGTCTTTGGTTATACTGACTTTTGTGTGCGACGACTAAGTTGCGTGTGCTTTACTTGTTTGATTGTACAGGAAGGGCAAAAAGGAAAATTTATTTGCGAAGAGAAGCATGCTATTTGATATTATATTATTTATTTATTTATTTACACTTGCTTCTCCGTGTATGGTTCCATGGTTAAATATAGTAAGGTTACTTAATAGGCGATGTATGTCGCTCACCTCCCCCCTAATCAATCAGTTTTGCAGATAGACAAGTAAAGGAGTTAGTATACCGTGTAAGATCGGGAATGGAGAGTTTGAGACTGAGGATACTCAGACGAGACTTTCGAGGACTTAGTTGAGGCAGTGATTTTGATATTCGAGGTTTATGTATGTTGGAGATTAGTGTTTATCTATATTTGACGAGTGTATCGATTTAGATTTTTCTAGACATTGTATTAAGGAAGATGATTATTTTATCGAAGGTTTTTAGTTTATGACTTCCGCTGACATCGATTTACGTTGTTTTGATGACTTGTAATTGAATTGTATCGACTTCTTGTATTTTCCTTAGCGAGATACGACGGATGAGTCGTTTCGAATACTAGGCTCAGGATGGGTCGCTGCAGTTATCCCAACACGCTATACAGAAAATGGACCTCAAAGAAATAGCTTGCTAGGGTTTAACGCTCACCGGAAGATTTCTTGAAAAGATGGACCACTTGCAGTTGAACATCCTATCCGGAAGGAGAATCAATTTCCCTAGAACATATAATTATGGAGGAAATTTTTTTGACAGAGATTAACTTTGACTAGGAAGATTTCTTAGGAAAGAGGGAGCTTGCATATGCAAGAGGGAGACTCCTAGAGGAAACCTCGAGAGACCATTTTTTTTTTTCTATCCTTAAACCTATTGAAATGGAATATTGAGCATTTTGTTTCTGCAAGCCACTTTTGAAGATGAACGCACTAAACTTGAATCAACTAAACTTTCATGCTAGCTTGCTTGTTTAAAAGAATACAAATCAGTAATAAACGTTTAGGATATTATGATTTATTATATGTGTTAGTAAGGATAGTGGATGTCCAAACATTAACACCCACTAAGGCTATTAACACCCACTAAGGATCATGGTGTTAGTGGGTATTAATCCTAACAAGATGTTACATTTTCCATGTCCTATAAATAGGACAACTTCTTGTAAGATTTGATACACATTTTGAAGAGATACATTTGAAGAATATAAAGATTATACAATCTACTTCTTGGTGTTGTTGTTTTCTTTATATTATTGTTCGAGTTTATAACACGTTATCAGCACGAGCCAATCCCGTGTGGAACAAGACGCAAAGCCGACCATTGATTTAAGCTTCAGGTTGACAACAATTTAAATTTCGGTAAGCTGTTGTAAAATCATTTAACATGTTTCGATTTTTTTTCTTTGTTATACTATATTATTATATTGGTACAGCTTTACACCAATATATTATTAATGTAATAGGTTAAAACATACTATATTATATCCTATTATAATGAGAAGTACGTTTATTTTGTACATATATATACCTAAAGTATGAATAATTATCATGCCTAAAGCATGACATGACTAAATAAGCGACATGCACGAAGCATGAATAGTTGTTATGCCCGAAGCATAAGTCGTTGTTATAAGTAATTGTCATGCCTGAAGCATTACATGACTAAATAATCATCATGCCGGAAGCATGAATAGTTACCATGTCTGAAGTATAAATTGTTAACATGTCTGGAGCATTCATTGTTAACCTATATATATATATTATTTTTAAATTGGGCTGAAGCCATGTTGTTGTGAAACAGGGCTGGACTGCCTGCCTGAAGCAAAACCAGCCAGCCCAATTTGCCAGAAGATTCTAGGAGAAAAAAAAATATTCCTCTCAGGTTTCGAACCTGAGACATTTTGTCATTGATGCTGCCCCCTAACCACTAGGCCAGAAGCCTTTTTGTCACTTAAGGGGGAGCAGCATAAATTTATAATAAAACATAGAAGAGAATCCAGCCCCACAGATTCCAGGAGCAAAAATCCTCCAAATTTTAATACACAGGTTTCGAACCTGGAACCGCTGGAGAAGCTGCGCCCTCCCTAACCATTAGGCCAGAAGCCTTTTTGTAACTTCAAGGGGAGCCGCTTAAAATTTAATAAAAACAGCAAGAATTCCAGAAAATTGAAAATGCTCTAGAATCGCTGGAGCAGGAATCAATCCCGTGACCTGCTGATAGGGAACGAACGTTCTGACCACTAGGCGAGGAGCCTTCTTGGTCAGTGTTAAGAATGGTAATTTCTATATTTTAAACCAGATTCTCACCCGAATAAAATCATGGTGGAAATTTATTAACGGATTATGCCTATCTACATAGGTATAATTTGTAGGATCTACAAGGCACCACTAGAAGGGGGGGGGGGGTTGAATAGATGGTGCGGAAAGTGTGGTTTTTAAAATTCTTTAAACTTGAACAATTCAAGTTCTGAAAACAGATTCTGTTTTCAGGACCAGTTTTAAAACGTTTTTAAAACTAGGTTAGAGGTCTCCAAAAATTATGAAATTTTGAGAGAACTTATCCTCAGATTTTATGAGGGTCCCCTAAAAATTTCAAATTAAAATTCAACCTGTAACCCCTTCAAAAACCGTTGGTAATCAGATTGTGTAAATCTGCCAGAAACCGGTAGATGGTTTTGAAAAATTAATTCCTATTTGTGTGAACGTCCAAATGCTCTGAAAATTTGATCACTAACTCCTTATATACTATATTTAAATGGGTTGAAACAGTTTTGGAAAATTCTTTTGGGAAGTAGGTCAACTACAATCAAAGTCTCAACCTTTGCAAGTCTAAAAATCAGACTGCACTAGTCTCAGAACTTTTGATGTTTGATTGACTTATACTTGTCCAAAACGGTAGAAACTTGTGCCAAAATAACCCTAGAACGTGTGAGTATCTTTCTGGAAATTTTTGTGATATTTGAAGTTCGTTAACTATTTTTACGAATGCAAACAAGAAGGATAATCAGTGCAGTAACTGAAAAGTAAATACAGAAAGTAAATGGCACCAAGAATTTTATACTGGTTCGGTCATAAACAACCTACTCCAGTCTTCAAGGAACACCTTCCTTGGTTCACACTAATCACACACACGCAGTACACTTTACCACATGGTTGATAGAGTTACACCTAACTCCAACCCTTTACAAACCTTGTATGACGAGTACAATTCACACGAACACCACCACCTTGCTAGAATGAAGATTGATCACACCTTGATCAATCTTTTACAAAGATATATGAATGGTGGTTTATCTCAAGCCTATTCAAGATTGAAAGATATGAAAACAATAGGCTTTACAAGAAGAGAGAAAGAAAGAAGATGTAGAAGAAGAAGAGCTATGCTTTTTGATCTCTTTGAATTGCAATGCTTGTTGTTGTTTTTGTTTGCTCTCTTCTCTTTTCTTTTAACCTTGCAGCCGTCCCCTTAGGTATGTTTCCCCCTCTTGAAAATTGTCTTTTAAGTCCTTGAGAGAGTGTAAGACATCATTGTGACAAGGCCTTGCTTACTTGGCATCTTCTTATTGGATGATCATTTAGTCTTCGCTTACTTGGCACCTCCTTATTGGTTCAACATTGTCATCATGATGACATGGAAAAAAAATCCGAGATATACATTTTAACATGTGCCAAAAATCAATCATAAAATCATTCCATAAATTAATAGATACATCATAAATTGCAAGACAAAGAAAGTCTTCCAAATCCATGCTTAAAATTTCGGCCATAACATTCTTGCCATGCTGAATTTTCAGCATGTGCATCATGGGGATAAAGTTCAAATCATTACCATTTTTCTTTGAATTTTCATCATAAAAATGAATCAACAATTTATGGTAAATATTGCTACCAATTAAGAAATGAACTTGGACACAAATAAGCCTTCAAATTCGGCCATACAACTTGAACACATGCTGAAAATTTTCAGCATGTGATATGTAGAATATCACCATTTATTTATTTTAAATAATATTCAAAACCTTACCATATCTTCTTATAATCAATCACTTAATAAGAGATGACAAAATATGTCACACTGAATAGCAAAAAAAGAATCGGCCAGCCTTGTTTCAACATGCTGAAATTTTCAGCATGTGACATAAGTGAGATATATTTGAATTCTTATCATTTGTAGCTTCTCTCTTCAATTTACCAATATTGTATGATTGATCCTTGACCAATCAAGATGCCAACAAAGCTCCACATGTGCTCCAAATCAGCTGTAGGGGCGTTAGATGATATGTATACATGTGCTGAAATTTATTTTTGCTAACTTTGTAAAATAGTGCACATTTAATAACACACATGTAATATTCCAATCAGCCCTTAATTTAATTTTCTAGAACACTTTAAGATGTATATCATATGTAAAAAGTGTCTAGATATGTGTCACATGTTGTACAAGAAAAACGTTCCATGTTATGTGCGTAGAAAACCGAATTTTCGATATTTTTCGATTACCTGATTTTTCTCTAATTTAAATTCCAACTTTTGCACATGTTATATATATTATGTTATACATAATATATATAATATATACTTTAAATCTCAGCACTTGGATGGTTTAAAGTGGTACCATTAGCATGTGACAAAATTAAACTTGGAATCTTCATATTTTGGCCTTAATGTGGAGTAATTTGTGTGTGCCAACATGGAAAGTATTTTTGACTGAACATATGGTCATGTGCACGAAATTATTTATGATTTTTGAAGTATAGGGGCTGGCCATTTATTTATGGCAAGTACGTGACACGTTGGCGAAGTTTCGGTATTCGCCCGATACGACAAATTTTGGTTTAGAACCTTTTATCGTGTCGTATTTAATTTGTCATCACCAGGGGTGTACATGGTCCGGTTCGGCCGGTTTTTGAGAATCTTATAGACCAAACCGTTTGTTACGGTTTGAAAAACAGAAAACCGGAAACCGGACCAAACCAGTCAACAAACCGTTTGACCGGTTCGGTTCGGTCCGGTTTGGTTTCGGTTTTTTTCGGTTTTATTCACCTGAATCATTGATAACGTCGATTAAAAAAATTGAAATTCATAATCAAAACCGAGGACAAGTTTTCTTCCTGATAGGATTTTTCTCAAACTAAAAATAAAACTATACTCCCTAAGTAGAATATTGTTATACCTTAATTTATCATAGAATACTACTATACCTTAATTATCATAGGATATTACTATACCTTAATTTATCATGTCTCGTCAAGAAACTCATACTAGAATAAACTACACAAAGTACCAGACCCTCAACAAAAAGAAGGATTAAGGTGATAAAGTAGTTTAATCGAAAAACCATCCAAGTATCCTTAATATTCAATAAAGTAATCAAATTATTTTCATACAGAATAATCATTCAAGTAACAAAAATTCAATTTTTTCAGAGTTTTTGGGATGATAAACAAAGTGTAGAAATAATTATACTCTAAAAATATATAACGTATAATCAAAATTATATATATTTAATATAACCGGTCCGGTCCGGTTTATACGGTTTGAAATTCTTAAAACCGGAAACCGGACCAAATGAAACAGTCCGGTTTTTAGCATTTGTTAAACCGACCATAAAACCATGGTCCGGTTTTTTACGGTTTGGTTTGGCCGGTTTGGTGCGGTTCGGCCGGTTTTTAAAAATGATGTACACCCCTAATCACCATATCTTATATCATATGATATAAGACCTGAATATACTCATAAATATGAGTTAAGTATAGTGGTGTGACGTTAACGTACGTACGTAAAATATATACCATGTCGGTAGTACGTTGGAATACATGTGTATGTGTCTTTTTCAAAAAAATCTGAAAATATATGTGATATATATGTGTATAGCCGTGTGCATTAAAGGATTGGGGAGGAGGAGAAGACTTTCCTTCCTTAGCCTTGTTGCCTTTGTGCCTTTTCCAAATGTAGCTTCCTTTAATGAACTACTTAGTTTATTAAACTAAGTACTTCACTTAATGAACTAGTTTAGTTCATTAATGGTGGCACCTGAAAATAGTATAAACACAACAAATGTTTGCCATATGATGTAAGCTTTAATGCTTCATGGCTCGTTAGTACGACAACATAATATATAAGCTAAATAAGGCAAGATATCATACATTCATGTACACGTATATATATATTGTGCACGTTTATATATATATATATATATATATATATATATATATATATATACACACACACATTTAAGTCACTTATTTTGAAATCACTCAAACCCCCTTATCTCTACAATCTCCCCCTTTTGATGATTTTCAAAATAACTTGTGTACATGATTTAAATGCTATCTCTCCCCCTTGAATTGTGCGCAAATTTGAAATTTGAATTTCAAATTTCAAACCCGGCTCCCCCTTGATTTGTGCAATTAAGATCAATCAGTGTCTCTCCTCCCCCTTAAATCATGCTTTTCTCTCCCCCTTTATTTTGGAAAGTAAATCAAAAGATTCCTGTCAAAAAGGAAAGTAAATCAAATAATGTCAAATCAAATTATATCAACGGAAATCATGCCTAATTTAGAGCGAAGAGATTCATATGTGGCTTGATTTAAGGCCTTTGTAAATATATCCGCTACTTGTGATTCTGTGCGTACGTGATCTATGACAATATTACCATTGTTAACGTGATCACGAAGAAAGTGATAGCGTACTTCTATATGCTTAGCCTTAGAATGTAACACGGGGTTCTTAGACAAATTTATTGCACTCATACTATCACAATATATAGGAATTTTATTTACGGTAATTCCAAAGTCCGAAAGTTGTTGTTTTATCCACAACAACTGTGTGCAACAAAGGCTAAGAGCCATGTACTTAGCCTCAGTAGTGGACAAAGCAACACTTGCTTGCTTTTTGGAAAACCATGAAATAAGGGAATTTCCTATAAATTGGCAGGTTCCGCTCGTGCTTTTTCTATCTATTTTGCAGCCACCATAATCTGCATCAGTGTAAGCATGTAAGTCAAATGTAGAATCCTTATCGTACCAAATACCTAAGGTGGGCATGTGCTTAATATAACGAAATATTTTTTTTACCGCATTTAAGTGTGACACCTTAGGTTGACTTTGAAAACGAGCACACATGCATACACTAAACATGATGTCAGGGCTACTAGCAGTTAAATATAGCAAAGAACATATCATAGATCTATATAATCCATTATCAACGTCTTTACCATGTTCGTCTTTGTCTAATTTAGTAGTGACACTCATAGGGGTGGGGGATGGTTTCAAATTTTCAAAATTAAACTTTTTGGCTTATATGAATTCCTTTACTCGTTTGCTTAATCTGCAAGCCATGAAAATAATTAAGTTCACTAACCATAGACATTTCAAATTCAGATTTCATGCAATTTTCAAAATCTTTAACAAGTCTATGTGAGGTAGAGCCAAAAATAATGTCATCTACGTAGATTTGAATAATAAGTAAATCTGATTTTCCTTGTTTCAAAAATAGTGTACTATCTATAGTACCACGTTTAAAATTATTTTCTAAGAGGAAAGTAGCAAAACGATCATACCATGCTCTCGGTGCTTGCTTTAGGCCATATAGTGCCTTCTTTAGTTTGTACACATGATCTGGATGTTTCAAATCTTCAAAATCGGGTGGTTGCTTCACGTATACTTCTTCTTGTATGAGTCCGTTTAGGAAAGCACTTTTTACATCCATTTGATATAATTCAAAATCTTTCATGCAAGCAATAGCAAGTAATAGTCGTATAGCTTCTAGACGTGCTACGGGTGCGAATGTTTCATCATAGTCAATTCCTTCTTCTTTATTATATCCTTGTGCAACAAGTCTCGCTTTATTTCTAACAACCTTTCCTTCTTCATTCATTTTATTCCTAAATACCCACTTTGTGCCTATAATAGTCTTATCTTGTGGTCGTGGCACTAAATCCCATACATCATTTCTAACGAATTGATTAAGTTCGTCATGCATAGCATCAATCCAAGATGAATCACTCAAAGCATCATGCACATTTTTGGGCTCAATTTCAGAAATCATAGCATGAAATTCATTTATTTCATCCGAAGTGATTCTTCTACGTGGTCGCACACCGTGAGTGAGGTCGCCTATGATGAGATCATGTGGGTGATCTCTATGCCATCTTGGTTGATTATTTTCTAAGTTATCATGCATTTCTATATGATCATGCATTTCTAGTGTCTCATTCATATCATGCATATCAAAAGAATCATTATCTTCATTCAAAACGGGTTTCAATTCAAAATCGTCGTCATATTCCTTATCTTTATCAATCTCACCAAATTCATTGAATTTAACATGAATAGATTCTATAATTTGTCTAGTGAGAGGATCATAACATCTATATGCCTTTGAATTTATAGAATATCCAACAAAAATGCACTCAATTGATTTGGATTCAAATTTATCTAAATTATCTTTTGTATTCAAGACAAAACATTTGCATCCAAACACACGAAAATAGTCAATCTTAGGCATGCGATCATTCAAAATATCATAAGGCGCCTTGTTTATTTTCTTTCTTATAGATAGGCGATTTACAATATAGCATGCACAATTTACGGCTTCCGCCAACAGAAATCTAGGCAATTTATTTTCGCAAAGCATAGTTCTAGCGATTTCTTGTAATGTACGATTCTTTCTTTCTACTACTCCATTTAGTTGTGGAGTTCTAGGTGGCGAAAACTCATGTTTAATTCCTTTTTCTTCACAAAACAAAATCATCTCTTTGTTTTTAAACTCACCGCCTCTATCGCTTCTTATCCTTTTCACATTTACACTGTATTGATTTTCAAGTTGTTTAATTAATTTAGCAATCTCAATGACGCTATCATCCTTATGTGCAAGAAATAAAGTCCAAGTGTAACGAGAAAAGTCATCAACAATTACGCATGCATAGTGACGCCCACCAAGGCTTGTAGTGCGACTAGGACCAAACAAATCGATATGCAATAGTTCTAATATTCTAGTCGTGCTTATTTCATTTTTCGGCTTAAGTGACTCACGTGTTTGTTTGCCTTTTATGCAAGATTCACACAACTGAAAGTTGTCTAAATCAAGCGTAGGCAATCCCCGTACTAGGTTCTTTCGTTGAAGTTTTTCTAGTGTGGAAATGCCAATGTGTCCTAAACGTCTATGCCATAAATTCACATTGGGTTCATTTGACATAAAACACTTAACTTTAGCGTCTACTACATCATCCATAGATAGCGTAAAAATATTGCCTTCTCGTTTTCCTTTTAAAACGGTTTCTCCATTTTTATTTATTATGTTGCAATAAGGGTGAGTAAAACACACATTGAAACCATTGTCAACAAATTGAGAAATACTAAGAAGATTGTAATATAAGTTGCTTACCAAAAATACGTTGGAGATTTGGAGTGTGTTCGGATTATCAATCGTACCTTTTCCGATGATCTTGCCTTCGTTGTTGTCTCCGAAGGTCACGGATCCGCCTTTTGTGACCTTCTTTAGTTTGGTGAATAGGCTAGGGTCACCCGTCATGTGTCTCGAGCATCCACTATTAAGGAACCACTTTATAGATGTATCTTTCGATGTGTGGGCTCCCTGCAATGTGCAAAGGTGATTTAGGTACCCTTTTAACTTTGGGTCCTTTCGAGTTAGTTAATCACCTCTTATTAAAAGTACCTTTCGGTACCCATACTTGGGTGATCCTGCTCGGTCTATCAAATGGCAAGAATGTGGATGAAGGTGCGATATAGTAGACATGTGGTGCATGCATTTTGGGCCTTTGCCCAAGGACTCCTCTATACTCACTAAATGAAGGACGTTTTTGATATGTCCTTGTGTGTGTGTGTGTAGTGCGTGGATGATATGCATTTCGTGTATGCATTGTTCTCTTCTTTTTATATCTATAAGGTACAAAGTTATATTTCAAATGATATGAAGAAGTGGGGCGTGAGGAAGGGGGCGCTTTCTGCGTCATCTTAGACGCCAGTTGTGGCTTAGGGGTGTCTACTTTCTTAGACACAACAAACTTGGTTGGTTTGATTGATACTTCGTTAGTATCAACGTATCCCAGTCCAGTTTTGTCGCGGTCATGCTTTTGTGATAATATGATGCGATGCAGCATGTTGGACCCTGTATCAAACTGTTTCATCATTTTCTCTAAATCGGTATTCCTTGATTTCAAATTTGAAATCTCGGATTTCATTTCATTATTTTGAGTGGTTAATGATGAAATCTCAGTCTTTAATGAAGTGATGACGCATGATGACTCTTTCTTTGAATCGCTTAATTGAGCGACAAGATTCTCGTTAGAAGATTCTAACAGTTTCTTGTCTTCAATTAATCGTTTCTTTTCTTTAGCGAGTGTCTTAGTGAATTTATGCAATTCTAGATACTGACTAAAAAGATCATCATAAGAAGGTTTAGAGTCAGAATCAGATGATACCTCATTAGATGCTTTGGATGCAAAGCATACTTGTGCGGTCTCCTCTTCGGTCTCAGTTTCAGAATCTGATGAATCACTCCACGTGGAGGCCTTTAGAGCACGTTTCCTTTGTTTGGGTTCTGAGACGAGTCTATGTTTGTTCCGCTCCTTGTCAGGGTACTTAGTAGTTTGCTTTTCTTTATTTGGGCAGTCATATGATAAGTGTCCGAGTTTGCCACATTCATAACATTTAACGTCTTTATCGTTTGACTTGTTCTTATTTCTCTTAGTAGTAGTGCCCTTATTTTTGTTTCTAAATGACCTTCTCATAAATTTTCTCAATCCTTTAGCCAATAGAATTAGGTCATCATTATCCGATTCGGAATCACTATCATCTACGTGATCGGAGGGAGGGGAGACATATTCATTTGATTTAAAAGCAATAGCTTTACCTTGTTTAGATGATTCCGTTTTCCGAATGGTGAGTTTATTTTCATAAACTTTAAGTGAACCGATTAGTTTTTCCATCTTTATTGATTTAGTTTCCTTGCTTTCTTCTATTGCAGTCACTTTAGGGTCCTATTCAGAAGGAAGGCTTCGTAGGACTTTCTGCATCTTTTCCTGCATAGTAAAAGCCTTACCAAGAGACTCAAGAGAGTTGTAGATGTTAGTCAAACGAAGATCCATATCTAGAATAGACTCATTGGGCAATAATTTAGAAGACTCAAGTGTGGACATGAGCATGTTAATTTTTGACTCTTTTACTTGACTCGTGCCTTCGTGTTTCATTTCTAGAATCCTCCACATTTCTTGTGCACTCGAACAGTTTGACACATAACTAAACTCACTCTTACTTAATCCATTTAGAAGCAATTGCATGGCCTTAGCATTCATACTAAGTTTCTTTTTATTATCACTCGTATATTCTTGTCTAGTTTTAACAACTTCTAAAGTGACTCCGTCTACGGTGGATACCTTAGATGGGACATAAGGACCATCTTCAATGATTGACCAAAGATCTATATCTATAGCCATAAGAAAAAGCTTCATCCTAAGTTTCCACTGAATAAACGACTCACCGTCAAAAAGTGGAGGCCTTTGGCTCGACATACCTTCTTGCTCGGTTTTGAGATTTGTGGTTGCCATCTCACTGAATCGTTGGATTCCTTGAAGTGAGTGTTCCTGCTCTCTGATACCACTTGTAGGATCTGCAAGGCACCACTAGAAGGGGGGGGGGGTTGAATAGATGGTGCGGAAAGTGTGGTTTTTAAAATTTCTTTAAACTTGAACAATTCAAGTTCTGAAAACAGATTCTGTTTTCAGGACCAGTTTTAAAACGTTTTTAAAACTAGGTTAGAGGTCTCCAAAAATTATGAAATTTTGAGAGAACTTAGCCTCAGATGTTATGAGGGTCCCCTAAAAATTTCAAATTAAAATTCAACCTGTAACCCCTTCAAAAACCGTTGGTAATCAGATTGTGTAAATCTGCCAGAAACCGGTAGATGGTTTTGAAAAATTAATTCCTATTTGTGTGAACGTCCAAATGCTCTGAAAATTTGACCACTAACTCCTTATATACTATATTTAAATGGGTTGAAACAGTTTTGGAAAATTCTTTTGGGAAGTAGGTCAACTACAATCAAAGTCTCAACCTTTGCAAATCTGAAAATCAGACTGCACTAGTCTCAGAACTTTTGATGTTTGATTGACTTATACTTGTCCAAAAGGGTTGAAACTTGTGCCAAAATAACCCTAGAACGTGTGAGTATCTTTCTGGAAATTTTTGTGATATTTGAAGTTCGTTAACTATTTTTACGAATGCGAACAAGAAGGATAATCAGTGCAGTAACTGAAAAGTAAATGCAGAAAGTAAATGGCACCAAGAATTTTATACTGGTTCGGTTATAAACAACCTACTCCAGTCTTCAAGGAACACCTTCCTTGGTTCACACTAATCACACACACGCAGTACACCTTACCACAGGGTTGATAGAGTTACACCTAACTCCAACCCTTTACAAACCTTGTATGACGAGTACAATTCACACGAACACCACCACCTTGCTAGAATGAAGATTGATCACACCTTGATCAATCTTTTACAAAGATATATGAATGGTGGTTTATCTCAAGCCTATTCAAGATTGAAAGATATGAAAACAATAGGCTTTACAAGAAGAGACAAAGAAAGAAGATGTAGAAGAAGAAGAGCTAGGCTTTTTGATCTCTTTGAATTGCAATGCTTGTTGTTGTTTTTGTTTGCTCTCTTCTCTTTTCTTTTAACCTTGCAGCGTCCCCTTAGGTATGTTTCCCCATCTTGAAAATTGTCTTTTAAGTCCTTGAGAGAGTGTAAGACATCATTGTGACAAGGCCTTGCTTACTTGGCATCTTCTTATTGGATGATCATTTAGTCTTCGCTTACTTGGCACCTCCTTATTGGTTCAACATTGTCATCATGATGACATGGAAAAAAAATCCAAGATATACATTTTAACATGTGCCAAAAATCAATCATAAAATCATTCCATAAATTAAGAGATACATCATAAATTGCAAGACAAAGAAAGTCTTCCAAATCCATGCTTAAAATTTCGGCCATAACATTCTTGCCATGCTGAATTTTCAGCATGTGCATCATGGGGATAAAGTTCAAATCATTACCATTTTTCTTTGAATTTTCATCATAAAAATGAATCAACAATTTATGGTAAATATTGCTACCAATTAAGAAATGAACTTGGACACAAATAAGCCTTCAAATTCGGCCATACAACTTGAACACATGCTGAAAAATTTTCAGCATGTGATATGTAGAATATCACCATTTATTTATTTTAAATAATATTCAAAACCTTACCATATCTTCTTATAATCAATCACTTAATAAGAGATGACAAAATATGTCACATTGAATAGCAAAAAAAGAATCGGCCAGCCTTGTTTCAACATGCTGAAATTTTCAGCATGTGATATAAGTGAGATATATTTGAATTCTTATCATTTGTAGCTTCTCTCTTCAATTTACCAATATTGTATGATTGATCCTTGACCAATCAAGATGCCAACAAAGCTCCACATGTGCTCCAAATCAGCTGTAGGGGCGTTAGATGATATGTATACATGTGCTGAAATTTATTTTTGCTAACTTTGTAAAATAGTGCACATTTAATAACACACATGTAATATTCCAATCAGCCCTTAATTTAATTTTCTAGAACACTTTAAGATGTATATCATATGTAAAAAGTGTCTAGATATGTGTCACATGTTGTACAAGAAAAACGTTCCATGTTATGTGCGTAGAAAACCGAATTTTCGATATTTTTCGATTACCTGATTTTTCTCTAATTTAAATTCCAACTTTTGCACATGTTATATATATTATGTTATACATAATATATATAATATATACTTTAAATCTCAGCACTTGGATGGTTTAAAGTGGTACCATTAGCATGTGACAAAATTAAACTTGGAATCTTCATATTTTGGCCTTAATGTGGAGTAATTTGTGTGTGCCAACATGGAAAGTATTTTTGACTGAACATATGGTCATGTGCACGAAATTATTTATGATTTTTGAAGTATAGGGGCTGGCCATTTATTTATGGCAAGTACGTGACACGTTGGCGAAGTTTCGGTATTCGCCCGATACGACAAATTTTGGTTTAGAACCTTTTATCGTGTCGTATTTAATTTGTCATCACCATATCTTATATCATATGATATAAGACCTGAATATACTCATAAATATGAGTTAAGTATAGTGGTGTGACGTTAACGTACGTACGTAAAATATATACCATGTCGGTAGTACGTTGGAATACATGTGTATGTGTCTTTTTCAAAAAAATCTGAAAATATATGTGATATATATGTGTATAGCCGTGTGCATTAAAGGATTGGGGAGGAGGAGAAGACTTTCCTTCCTTAGCCTTGTTGCCTTTGTGCCTTTTCCAAATGTAGCTTCCTTTAATGAACTACTTAGTTTATTAAACTAAGTACTTCACTTAATGAACTAGTTTAGTTCATTAATGGTGGCACCTGAAAATAGTATAAACACAACAAATGTTTGCCATATGATGTAAGCTTTAATGCTTCATGGCTCGTTAGTACGGCAACATAATATATAAGCTAAATAAGGCAAGATATCATACATTCATGTACACGTATATATATATTGTGCACGTTTATATATATATATATATATATATATATATATATATATATATATATATATATATATATATATATATATATATATATATATATATATATATATATATATATAGACACACACACACATTTAAGTCACTTATTTTGAAATCACTCAAACCCCCTTATCTCTACAATCTCCCCCTTTTGATGATTTTCAAAATAACTTGTGTACATGATTTAAATGCTATCTCTCCCCCTTGAATTGTGCGCAAATTTGAAATTTGAATTTCAAATTTCAAACCCGGCTCCCCCTTGATTTGTGCAATTAAGATCAATCAGTGTCTCTCCTCCCCCTTAAATCATGCTTTTCTCTCCCCCTTTATTTTGGAAAGTAAATCAAAAGATTCCTGTCAAAAAGGAAAGTAAATCAAATAATGTCAAATCAAATTATATCAACGGAAATCATGCCTAATTTAGAGCGAAGAGATTCATATGTGGCTTGATTTAAGGCCTTTGTAAATATATCCGCTACTTGTGATTCTGTGTACGTGATCTATGACAATATTACCATTGTTAACGTGATCACGAAGAAAGTGATAGCGTACTTCTATATGCTTAGCCTTAGAATGTAACACGGGGTTCTTAGACAAATTTATTGCACTCATACTATCACAATATATAGGAATTTTATTTACGGTAATTCCAAAGTCCGAAAGTTGTTGTTTTATCCACAACAACTGTGTGCAACAAAGGCTAAGAGCCATGTACTCAGCCTCAGTAGTGGACAAAGCAACACTTGCTTGCTTTTTGGAAAACCATGAAATAAGGGAATTTCCTATAAATTGGCAGGTTCCGCTCGTGCTTTTTCTATCTATTTTGCAGCCACCATAATCTGCATCAGTGTAAGCATGTAAGTCAAATGTAGAATCCTTATCGTACCAAATACCTAAGGTGGGCATGTGCTTAATATAACGAAATATTTTTTTTACCGCATTTAAGTGTGACACCTTAGGTTGACTTTGAAAACGAGCACACATGCATACACTAAACATGATGTCAGGGCTACTAGCAGTTAAATATAGCAAAGAACATATCATAGATCTATATAATCCATTATCAACGTCTTTACCATGTTCGTCTTTGTCTAATTTAGTAGTGACACTCATAGGGGTGGGGGATGGTTTCAAATTTTCAAAATTAAACTTTTTGGCTTATATGAATTCCTTTACTCGTTTGCTTAATCTGCAAGCCAAGAAAATAATTAAGTTCACCAACCATAGACATTTCAAATTCAGATTTCATGCAATTTTCAAAATCTTTAACAAGTCTATGTGAGGTAGAGCCAAAAATAATGTCATCTACGTATATTTGAATAATAAGTAAATCTGATTTTCCTTGTTTCAAAAATAGTGTACTATCTATAGTACCACGTTTAAAATTATTTTCTAAGAGGAAAGTAGCAAAACGATCATACCATGCTCTCGGTGCTTGCTTTAGGCCATATAGTGCCTTCTTTAGTTTGTACACATGATCTGGATGTTTCAAATCTTCAAAATCGGGTGGTTGCTTCACGTATACTTCTTCTTGTATGAGTCCGTTTAGGAAAGCACTTTTTACATCCATTTGATATAATTTAAAATCTTTCATGCAAGCAATAGCAAGTAATAGTCGTATAGCTTCTAGACGTGCTACGGGTGCGAATGTTTCATCATAGTCAATTCCTTCTTCTTTATTATATCCTTGTGCAACAAGTCTCGCTTTATTTCTAACAACCTTTCCTTCTTCATTCATTTTATTCCTAAATACCCACTTTGTGCCTATAATAGTCTTATCTTGTGGTCGTGGCACTAAATCCCATACATCATTTCTAACGAATTGATTAAGTTCGTCATGCATAGCATCAATCCAAGATGAATCACTCAAAGCATCATGTACATTTTTGGGCTCAATTTCAGAAATCATAGCATGAAATTCATTTATTTCATCCGAAGTGATTCTTCTACGTGGTCGCACACCGTGAGTGAGGTCGCCTATGATGAGATCATGTGGGTGATCTCTATGCCATCTTGGTTGATTATTTTCTAAGTTATCATGCATTTCTATATGATCATGCATTTCTAGTGTCTCATTCATATCATGCATATCAAAAGAATCATTATCTTCATTCAAAACGGGTTTCAATTCAAAATCATCGTCATATTCCTTATCTTTATCAATCTCACCAAATTCATTGAATTTAACATGAATAGATTCTATAATTTGTCTAGTGAGAGGATCATAACATCTATATGCCTTTGAATTTATAGAATATCCAACAAAAATGCACTCAATTGATTTGGATTCAAATTTATCTAAATTATCTTTTGTATTCAAGACAAAACATTTGCATCCAAACACACGAAAATAGTCAATCTTAGGCATGCGATCATTCAAAATATCATAAGGCGCCTTGTTTATTTTCTTTCTTATAGATAGGCGATTTACAATATAGCATGCACAATTTACGGCTTCCGCCCACAGAAATCTAGGCAATTTATTTTCGCAAAGCATAGTTCTAGCGATTTCTTGTAATGTACGATTCTTTCTTTCTACTACTCCATTTAGTTGTGGAGTTCTAGGTGGCGAAAACTCATGTTTAATTCCTTTTTCTTCACAAAACAAAATCATCTCTTTGTTTTTAAACTCACCGCCTCTATCGCTTCTTATCCTTTTCACATTTACACTGTATTGATTTTCAAGTTGTTTAATTAATTTAGCAATCTCAATGACGCTATCATCCTTATGTGCAAGAAATAAAGTCCAAGTATAACGAGAAAAGTCATCAACAATTACGCATGCATAGTGACGCCCACCAAGGCTTGTAGTGCGACTAGGACCAAACAAATCGATATGCAATAGTTCTAATATTCTAGTCGTGCTTATTTCATTTTTCGGCTTAAGTGACTCACGTGTTTGTTTGCCTTTTATGCAAGATTCACACAACTGAAAGTTGTCTAAATCAAGCGTAGGCAATCCCCGTACTAGGTTCTTTCGTTGAAGTTTTTCTAGTGTGGAAATGCCAATGTGTCCTAAACGTCTATGCCATAAATTCACATTGGGTTCATTTGACATAAAACACTTAACTTTAGCGTCTACTACATCATCCATAGATAGCGTAAAAATATTGCCTTCTCGTTTTCCTTTTAAAACGGTTTCTCCATTTTTATTTATTATGTTGCAATAAGGGTGAGTAAAACACACATTGAAACCATTGTCAACAAATTGAGAAATACTAAGAAGATTGTAATATAAGTTGCTTACCAAAAATACGTTGGAGATTTGGAGTGTGTTCGGATTATCAATCGTACCTTTTCCGATGATCTTGCCTTCGTTGTTGTCTCCGAAGGTCACGGATCCGCCTTTTGTGACCTTCTTTAGTTTGGTGAATAGGCTAGGGTCACCCGTCATGTGTCTCGAGCATCCACTATTAAGGAACCACTTTATAGATGTATCTTTCGATGTGTGGGCTCCCTGCAATGTGCAAAGGTGATTTAGGTACCCTTTTAACTTTGGGTCCTTTCGAGTTAGTTAATCACCTCTTATTAAAAGTACCTTTCGGTACCCATACTTGGGTGATCCTGCTCGGTCTATCAAATGGCAAGAATGTGGATGAAGGTGCGATATAGTAGACATGTGGTGCATGCATTTTGGGCCTTTGCCCAAGGACTCCTCTATACTCACTAAATGAAGGACGTTTTTGATATGTCCTTGTGTGTGTGTGTGTAGTGCGTGGATGATATGCATTTCGTGTATGCATTGTTCTCTTCTTTTTATATCTATAAGGTACAAAGTTATATTTCAAATGATATGAAGAAGTGGGGCGTGAGGAAGGGGGCGCTTTCTGCGTCATCTTAGACGCCAGTTGTGGCTTAGGGGTGTCTACTTTCTTAGACACAACAAACTTGGTTGGTTTGATTGATACTTCGTTAGTATCAACGTATCCCAGTCCAGTTTTGTCGCGGTCATGCTTTTGTGATAATATGATGCGATGCAGCATGTTGGACCCTGTATCAAACTGTTTCATCATTTTCTCTAAATCGGTATTCCTTGATTTCAAATTTGAAATCTCGGATTTCATTTCATTATTTTGAGTGGTTAATGATGAAATCTCAGTCTTTAATGAAGTGATGACGCATGATGACTCTTTCTTTGAATCGCTTAATTGAGCGACAAGATTCTCGTTAGAAGATTCTAACAGTTTCTTGTCTTCAATTAATCGTTTCTTTTCTTTAGCGAGTGTCTTAGTGAATTTATGCAATTCTAGATACTGACTAAAAAGATCATCATAAGAAGGTTTAGAGTCAGAATCAGATGATACCTCATTAGATGCTTTGGATGCAAAGCATACTTGTGCGGTCTCCTCTTCGGTCTCAGTTTCAGAATCTGATGAATCACTCCACGTGGAGGCCTTTAGAGCACGTTTCCTTTGTTTGGGTTCTGAGACGAGTCTATGTTTGTTCCGCTCCTTGTCAGGGTACTTAGTAGTTTGCTTTTCTTTATTTGGGCAGTCATATGATAAGTGTCCGAGTTTGCCACATTCATAACATTTAACGTCTTTATCGTTTGACTTGTTCTTATTTCTCTTAGTAGTAGTGCCCTTATTTTTGTTTCTAAATGACCTTCTCATAAATTTTCTCAATCCTTTAGCCAATAGAATTAGGTCATCATTATCCGATTCGGAATCACTATCATCTACGTGATCGGAGGGAGGGGAGACATATTCATTTGATTTAAAAGCAATAGCTTTACCTTGTTTAGATGATTCCGTTTTCCGAATGGTGAGTTTATTTTCATAAACTTTAAGTGAACCGATTAGTTTTTCCATCTTTATTGATTTAGTTTCCTTGCTTTCTTCTATTGCAGTCACTTTAGGGTCCTATTCAGAAGGAAGGCTTCGTAGGACTTTCTGCATCTTTTCCTGCATAGTAAAAGCCTTACCAAGAGACTCAAGAGAGTTGTAGATGTTAGTCAAACGAAGATCCATATCTAGAATAGACTCATTGGGCAATAATTTAGAAGACTCAAGTGTGGACATGAGCATGTTAATTTTTGACTCTTTTACTTGACTCGTGCCTTCGTGTTTCATTTCTAGAATCCTCCACATTTCTTGTGCACTCGAACAGTTTGACACATAACTAAACTCACTCTTACTTAATCCATTTAGAAGCAATTGCATGGCCTTAGCATTCATACTAAGTTTCTTTTTATTATCACTCGTATATTCTTGTCTAGTTTTAACAACTTCTAAAGTGACTCCGTCTACGGTGGATACCTTAGATGGGACATAAGGACCATCTTCAATGATTGACCAAAGATCTATATCTATAGCCATAAGAAAAAGCTTCATCCTAAGTTTCCACTGAATAAACGACTCACCGTCAAAAAGTGGAGGCCTTTGGCTCGACATACCTTCTTGCTCGGTTTTGAGATTTGTGGTTGCCATCTCACTGAATCGTTGGATTCCTTGAAGTGAGTGTTCCTGCTCTCTGATACCACTTGTAGGATCTGCAAGGCACCACTAGAAGGGGGGGGGGGGGTTGAATAGATGGTGCGGAAAGTGTGGTTTTTAAAATTTCTTTAAACTTGAACAATTCAAGTTCTGAAAACAGATTCTGTTTTCAGGACCAGTTTTAAAACGTTTTTAAAACTAGGTTAGAGGTCTCCAAAAATTATGAAATTTTGAGAGAACTTAGCCTCAGATGTTATGAGGGTCCCCTAAAAATTTCAAATTAAAATTCAACCTGTAACCCCTTCAAAAACCGTTGGTAATCAGATTGTGTAAATCTGCCAGAAACCGGTAGATGGTTTTGAAAAATTAATTCCTATTTGTGTGAACGTCCAAATGCTCTGAAAATTTGACCACTAACTCCTTATATACTATATTTAAATGGGTTGAAACAGTTTTGGAAAATTCTTTTGGGAAGTAGGTCAACTACAATCAAAGTCTCAACCTTTGCAAATCTGAAAATCAGACTGCACTAGTCTCAGAACTTTTGATGTTTGATTGACTTATACTTGTCCAAAAGGGTTGAAACTTGTGCCAAAATAACCCTAGAACGTGTGAGTATCTTTCTGGAAATTTTTGTGATATTTGAAGTTCGTTAACTATTTTTACGAATGCGAACAAGAAGGATAATCAGTGCAGTAACTGAAAAGTAAATGCAGAAAGTAAATGGCACCAAGAATTTTATACTGGTTCGGTTATAAACAACCTACTCCAGTCTTCAAGGAACACCTTCCTTGGTTCACACTAATCACACACACGCAGTACACCTTACCACAGGGTTGATAGAGTTACACCTAACTCCAACCCTTTACAAACCTTGTATGACGAGTACAATTCACACGAACACCACCACCTTGCTAGAATGAAGATTGATCACACCTTGATCAATCTTTTACAAAGATATATGAATGGTGGTTTATCTCAAGCCTATTCAAGATTGAAAGATATGAAAACAATAGGCTTTACAAGAAGAGACAAAGAAAGAAGATGTAGAAGAAGAAGAGCTAGGCTTTTTGATCTCTTTGAATTGCAATGCTTGTTGTTGTTTTTGTTTGCTCTCTTCTCTTTTCTTTTAACCTTGCAGCGTCCCCTTAGGTATGTTTCCCCATCTTGAAAATTGTCTTTTAAGTCCTTGAGAGAGTGTAAGACATCATTGTGACAAGGCCTTGCTTACTTGGCATCTTCTTATTGGATGATCATTTAGTCTTCGCTTACTTGACACCTCCTTATTGGTTCAACATTGTCATCATGATGACATGGAAAAAAAATCCAAGATATACATTTTAACATGTGCCAAAAATCAATCATAAAATCATTCCATAAATTAAGAGATACATCATAAATTGCAAGACAAAGAAAGTCTTCCAAATCCATGCTTAAAATTTCGGCCATAACATTCTTGCCATGCTGAATTTTCAGCATGTGCATCATGGGGATAAAGTTCAAATCATTACCATTTTTCTTTGAATTTTCATCATAAAAATGAATCAACAATTTATGGTAAATATTGCTACCAATTAAGAAATGAACTTGGACACAAATAAGCCTTCAAATTCGGCCATACAACTTGAACACATGCTGAAAAATTTTCAGCATGTGATATGTAGAATATCACCATTTATTTATTTTAAATAATATTCAAAACCTTACCATATCTTCTTATAATCAATCACTTAATAAGAGATGACAAAATATGTCACATTGAATAGCAAAAAAAGAATCGGCCAGCCTTGTTTCAACATGCTGAAATTTTCAGCATGTGACATAAGTGAGATATATTTGAATTCTTACCATTTGTAGCTTCTCTCTTCAATTTACCAATATTGTATGATTGATCCTTGACCAATCAAGATGCCAACAAAGCTCCACATGTGCTCCAAATCAGCTGTAGGGGCGTTAGATGATATGTATACATGTGCTGAAATTTATTTTTGCTAACTTTGTAAAATAGTGCACATTTAATAATACACATGTAATATTCCAATCAGCCTTAATTTAATTTTCTAGAACACTTTAAGATGTATATCATATGTAAAAAGTGTCTAGATATGTGTCACATGTTGTACAAGAAAAACGTTCCATGTTATGTGCGTAGAAAACCGAATTTTTGATATTTATCGATTACCTGATTTTTCTCTAATTTAAATTCCAACTTTTGCACATGTTATATATATTATGTTATACATAATATATATAATATATACTTTAAATCTCAGCACTTGGATGGTTTAAAGAGGTACCATTAGCATGTGACAAAATTAAACTTGCAATCTTCACATTTTGGCCTTAATGTGGAGTAATTTGTGTGTGCCAACATGGAAAGTATTTTTGGCTGAACATATGGTCATGTGCACGAAATTATTTATGATTTTTGAAGTATAGGGGCTGGCCATTTATTTATGGCAAGTACGTGACACGTTGGCGAAGTTTCGGTATTCGCCCGATACGACAAATTTTGGTTTAGAACCTTTTATCGTGTCGTATTTAATTTGTCATCATCATATCTTATATCATATGATATAAGACCTGAATATACTCATAAATATGAGTTAAGTATAGTGGTGTGACGTTAACGTACGTACGTAAAATATATACCATGTCGGTAGTACGTTGGAATACATGTGTATGTGCCTTTTTCAAAAAAATCTGAAAATATATGTGATATATATGTGTATAGCCGTGTGCATTAAAGTATTAGGGAGGAGGAGAAGACTTTCCTTCCTTAGCCTTGTTGCCTTTGTGCCTTTTCCAAATGTAGCTTCCTTTAATGAACTACTTAGTTTATTAAACTAAGTACTTCACTTAATGAACTAGTTTAGTTCATTAATGGTGGCACCTGAAAATATTATAAACACAACAAATGTTTGACATATGATGTAAGCTTTAATGCTTCATGGCTCGTTAGTACGGCAACATAATATATAAGCTAAATAAGGCAAGATATCATGCATTCATGTACACGTATATATATATTGTGCACGTTTATATATATATATATATACATTTAAGTCACTTATTTTGAAATCACTCAAACCCCCTTATCTCTACATAATTTATTTATTTATTTAGTTTGATGTAATATATACAGTTTCTATTTATTACATTTTATTAGTCTAATTTTATCTATTTGTTATGCCTGAAGGATCTTATGCCTGAAGCATATGACATTTAACTCAAACCTGTAGTTTTGAGTGTATATATCATTTTTCTGATATATTTGATTTATGTTTACTCAGACAAATGGCAAACATCACAAAGCTGGAATTTGCTGCCCTTGACATTTCTGGAAGAAATTATATGGCTTGGGTCCTTGATGCCGAGATCCATTTGACATCCATGAATCTTGGCCATACTATAAAAGAAGGAAATAAGGCAAGCGAACAAGACAAGGCGAAAGCAATGATATTTATTCGCCATCACCTCCATGACGGGCTGAAAACCGAATATCTTGGAGTAAAAGATCCATATGAGTTGTGGATAAATCTGGAAGAAAGGTATGACCATCAGAAAAATGTAATCCTCCCAAAGGCTAGATATGATTCGTTGCACCTGAGGCTGCAAGATTATAAGTCTGTGAATGAATATAACTCTGCAATGTTCTCTATAGTCTCACAATTAAGGTTATGTGGAGACAAAGTTACGGATGCTGATATGTTAGAGAAAACATTCACAACTTTCCATTCATCTAATATGCTCCTGCAGCAGCAATATAGGGAAAGAAAATTTGAAAAATACTCACTGCTTATTTCATGTCTACTTGTCGCTAAACAAAATAATGAATTACTGATGAAAAACCACAACTCTCAGCCGACCGGATCACAACCATTCCCTGAAGCGAATGCAAGTCACCACAACAATAATCGTGGTCATGGTTGAGGAAATGGTCGTGGTCGTGGTCGCGGTCGTGGTCGTGGTAGAGGGCGTGGTCGTGGGAGAAATTCTGCACCATACCACCTGAAGTGGAAAACTAAGAAAAAGCCAGATGAAAATACAAAGGAACATACACAAGCTAAAAACCATGATGAGGTTTGTTATCGCTGTGGTGCAAAAGGACATTGGTCACGTACTTGTCGTACCCTAAGACATCTGGTTGAGCTCTACCAAGCATCCAAGAAGGATAAAGGAAAGCAAGTTAATTTCACTGACTACGATACTGCAGACAAAAATATGAATTCCGATAATTTCAATGATTTGGATATTGAGGATTATCTTATGGGGACCAATATGGATGGTGATGGGATCCAGTTCGTGGATGATTTCGCAAAACAGAAGAATCAAGAATGATTGTCTAGATAAATTCTATTTTTTAGAATGATTATGAATAAGTTTCGTTTTTTTAGAATGCAACTAGGTTTGAATTTACACTATTGTTATTCTGAATAAATTTTGTTTCCATGATTATTATTATTTCCTTTAAATGATTTCAATCCTTAGAGCATTTTTTTCTTTTTACTATTCTTTTCTGATACTTGGAATCCAATAATAAGAGACGTATATGTTATGCTAGACATTTATCCAAGATGAATGGTGAAGACATATGTCTAATTGATTGTGGGACGACACACACAATTCTCCGTGATCGAAAATATTTTTCAACGTTAAAATTGACAAAAGCAAATGTTTGTACAATTTCGGGTACTACATCATTGATTGAGGGCTCTGGAAGAGCAACTATTATACTACCGGGTGGTACACACATAATGATAAATATGGCATTATTTTCTACCAAGTCGAAACGAAACTTGTTGAGTTTCAAAGACATACGTCTTAATGGTTTTCATATTGAAACCATGAATAAAGGGAATATGGAATTTTTATGTATTACATGCGAAGACTCAGGCCAGAAGCTTGTAAAAGAACAATTCCCAAATTTTTCATCTGGATTGTATTATACGACTATACATCCAGTAGAATCTAATACTGTGATGAACCAGAAGTTCAATGATCCAACATTATTCATGTTATGGCATGATCGACTTGGCCATCCGGGATCAGTAATGATGCGTAGAATTGTACAAAACTCACATGGACATCCTTTAAAGAACCAGAAGATTCTTTTACCTCGTGATTGTGTGTGTGTTGCTTGTTCACAAGGAAAATTGATCACGAGGCCATCCCCAATGAAGGTTCATGTCGAATCTCCCATATTTTTACAACGAATACAAGGGGATATTTGTGGACCTATTGATCCACCGTCGGACCATTTCGTTATTTCATGGTCTTGTTAGATGCCTCCTCGAGATGGTCTCATGTGAGTTTGCTTTCGACAAGAACAGTAGCATTTGCCAAGCTTCTTGCTCAGATTATACGCTTAAGAGCACAATTTCCGGATTATCCGATTAAATCTATCCGTCTTGATAATGCCAGTGAATTTACTTCACAAGCTTTTAACGATTATTGCATGTCGATAGGGATTGATGTTGAGCATTCAGTGGCACATGTGCACACTCAAAATGTCCTGGCAGAGTCATTCATCAAACGTTTACAACTGATTGCTCGACCTATGATCCTAAGGTCTAATTTACCTACATCGGCTTAGGGACATGCAATCATGCATGTATCTGCATTGATCCGGCTAAGACCTAGTTCGTTTCAACCATATTCGCCATTACAAATGGTATCTGGCCAGCAGCCTGATATTTCACATTTAAAGATTTTTGGTTGTGCGATTTATGTTCCGATCGCTCCACCACAACGGATAAAACTAGGTCCTCAAAGACGTCTAGGCATATATGTGGGTTATGATTCTCCTTCTATTGTGAGATATATTGAGCCCCTAACGGGTGATTTATTTAAGGCCATATATGCTGATTGCCATTTTGATGAGAAAGTTTTCCCGCCATTAGGGGGAGACAAAGTACCGTTTCCTGAAGAACGGCGTGAAATTACATGGAACGTTCCTTCACTTTCTCATTTTGACCCACGAACAAATCAATGCGAGCAAGAAGTAAGAAGGATAATTCATTTACAAAATATTGCAAATCAGTTGCCTGACGCATTTACTGATAGTCAAAAGGTAACAAAATCCCACGTTCCGGCGATGAATACCCCAATTCGGCTTGATGTCTCTGAAAGACATGATACTGGTATACCAAGAGCAAGTCTAAAATGTGCGCGCCCAGTCGGTGCAAAAGATAAAAACCCTCGAAAGAGAAGGGTACAGATTAATGCTCCCGAAGAGAGAACTCCAGAAGAGCAAAGAAGTTCACAACCTGAAAGCGCTATAGAAATTGAAACTGATTAGTCTGAAATTGATAAACAAGTTTCTCCTGAAGGAGCACGTGAACAAAATTTTGAAGAAATCTCTTTGAATTATGTAAGTTTAGGAGAAATTGGGATAGACAAAAGGTTATTATTGATCATGTTTTTGCTTATGGTATTGCATGTGAAATTGTGAATGAGGATCTTGAACCGAGATCCATTGAACAATGTCGACAAAGAAATGATTGGCCAAAGTGGAAAGATGCAATCCAAGCAGAACTGAAATCATTAGAAAGTCGCAAAGTATTTGGACATGTAGTCCAAACCCCCGAAGGGATAAAACCTATTGGATATAAATGGGTTTTTGTACGAAAACGCAATGAGAAAAATGAGATTGTGCGATATAAGGCACGTCTTGTTGCGCAGGGTTTTTCACAAAGACCTGGGCTTGATTATGATGAAACATATTCCCCAGTAATTGATGTTATAACATTACGATATCTAATCAGCCTGACAGTTGCTAAAAACCTTGATATGCGGTTAATAGATGTGGTTACCGCATACCTATATGGATTTTTAGATAATGATATTTATATGAAGATCCCTGAAGGATTAAAATTGCCTACAAAATGTGATCAAAAGGCACATGGATTATACTCAATCAAATTACAGAGATCCTTGTATGGACTAAAACAATCTGGCAGGATATGGTATAATCATCTCAGTGAGTATCTCATTAGAGAAGGATATGTAAACAATCCAATTTGTCCATGTGTATTTATCAAAAGATCTGAAAATGGGTTCTCTATAATTGCTGTATACGTCGATGACTTGAATCTTGTTGGAACTCCTGAAGAGCTTACCAAAACTGCTAATTATCTCATGAAAGAGTTTGAGATGAAAGATCTTGGAAAAACCAAATTTTGTCTCGGGCTGCAGATCGAGCTTCTGCCTAATGGAATTTTTCTACATCAATCTGCATACACGGAAAAGATCTTGAAGAGATTTTATATGGATAAAGCTCACTCATTGAGTAGTCCTATGGTGGTACGATCATTAGATGTAAAGAAAGATCCATTCCGACCACCAGAAGATAATGAGGAATTATTAGGTCCAGAAGTACCTTATCTTAGTGCTATTGGTGCTTCAATGTATCTTGCAAATTACTCGAGACCAGATATAGCATTCTCAGTGAATTTATTAGCAATATATAGCTCTACAACAACACGAAGACATTGGAATGGTGTCAAGCATATTTTACGCTATCTTCGTGGAACAACAGATATGGGTATATTCTATTCAAAGAATTCTGAGTCACAGTTGTTAGGATATGCTGATGCTGGCTATCTATCTGACCCTCATAAGGGAAGATCACAGAGTGGATATGTTTTTACTTGTGGAGGTACAACTATATCATGGAGATCAGTGAAGCAGACATTAACGGCCACATCTTCCAACCATTCTGAGATTTTTAGCATTACATGAAGCGAGTCGTGAATGCGTATGGTTAAGGTTGATGATTCAACATATTCAAGAATCATGTGGATTATCTTCACTAAGAAAGACTCCGACGATTTTGTTTGAAGATAATGCTGCATGTATTGCTCAAATTAAGAATGGCTACATCAAAGGAGACAGAACGAAGCATATATCGCCAAAATTTTTCTACACTCATGATCTTGAGAAGAATGGCGACATTGATATCCAGCAGATACAATCAAATGAGAATTTTGCTGATTTGTTCACCAAAACACTACCAACAACTACATTTAGAAAGATGGTCTACATCATTGGAATGCGTCAACTCAAAGACCTCTTGTCAGCATCAGGGGGAGTGTGATTACTATACATACTGTACTCTTTTTCCTTCGTCCAAGTTTTTATCCCACAGGGTTTTTCTTGGCAAGGTTTTAACGAGGCAGTATATCATACTTACCAATTTCATGAATGTGTACTCTTTTTCCTTCAACCAAGTTTTTTACCCCACTGGGTTTTTCTTGGCAAGGTTTTAACGAGGCATATTCTATAAAATTTGGACATCCAAGGGGGAGTATTATGATTTATTATATGTGTTAGTAAGGATAGTGGATGTCCAAACATTAACACCCACTAAGGCTATTAACACCCACTAAGGATCATGGTGTTAGTGGGTATTAATCCTAACAAGATGTCACATTTTCCATGTCCTATAAATAGGACAACTTCTTGTAAGATTTGATACACATTTTGAAGAGATACATTTGAAGAATATAAAGATTATACAATCTACTTCTTGGTGTTGTTGTTTTCTTTATATTATTGTTCGAGTTTATAACAAGGAAACTTTTTCACTAATCTAAGGAGCGAGACTATAACCTGAAACAAACTAATATTTGATTTTTTAGGGAATATTTGAAATTATTAAACTTTAAGGGTTACGATCCGGATTTGATTCGAGCCAGACCCGTGAAACTATTGATTTTTCGATCTTTTCAAAATACGCATATTATCACCCAAAACCGTGTGTATTTTATGCCTATACAGTGTGTGTATTGTGTATGTGCATATACAGTGTATTTGTGTGATGTATACATAATGTAACTTATCATTAGGTGTGTTGTCCCATAATTCTTTAGGCTTATGTCCACATTCTATTGGTGTACTAGATTGTTTACACCCGCTCATCCCAATTTCTGTTAGCAAATCTATTATACATTTTCTTTGACACATACTCATACAATCCTTATTTCTTGCCACTTCTGTTTCCAGAAAATATCTAAGTTCTCTAGGTCTTTCATCTCAAATCTTCTTGATAACTGTATCTTAATAAATTGTATTCTGTAGTTATCATTCTTTGTAATAATGATATCATCAAAATATACAAGTATAATAGTAATTTTTTCTTTTGTTGAGGTTCTGACAAAGAGTGTATGGTCACTATGACTTATATTCTTTTACAGTGTTTGAGATTTTTTCCAAATCATGCTCTTGGTGATTGTTTTAAATCATATAGTGATTTGTTTAATTTACAGATGTTCCCTTTATTAGTTTGATTTTCAAATCCGGGGGTATAGTCAAATATACTTCTTCTTGTAATTCACCATTTAGATATGCATTTTTTACATTCAGTTGACATAGTTCCCAATCAAGATTCACAGCAATAGAGAATAAGATTCTAACTGTATTTGAGCTACAAGCACAAATGTTTCTAGATAGTCAATCCTTTAGGTTTGTGTGAAGCCTTTAGCTACTAACTTAGCCTTATATTTGTTTATTGTTCCATCAGTATTAAACTTAATTCTAAATGCCTATCTACATCCTACATGTCTTATTCTTTTTATACTAGGGACTATCTTTCAAGTGTTGTTTTGTGTTAATGCTGTCATTTCATTTTTTTACTGCATCCTTCCATACATGTATACTCATTACTTCATACATATGTTGTGGAATAATGGTAGATCTAATTTACATGTGAAAGCTTTCAGTTGTAGCTTTATCTATCGTATGTAAGAAATTTATAAAGTGGATGTTTTGCCCACTCTCTTGTACCTTTCTTAAGTGTAATATGTCTATTATCCTCTTCAGTTATATGTCCATATGTTGTATGTAACTTTTATTCTGTGTCTTCGGTGCTCTCCCTTGGATTTATAATAGGTTGTCTACTTCTTCTAGTATAAATTTGAGCGATTGGAGGCTTATTTCATTGAGGTTAATCTTCTGCGTTGTTATTAGTTTATGCTTCTGGTTTATAATGCTCACAATTATTAGATTCTGGCTGAGAGGATGAGATTGTTCTTACAATATCAATTATAGTCCAGACATCATTTTGAACTTTACTTTGTGATTTTGAGACTTGATCATAGAAGGTATGCTTTTCTACAAATAAAACATCTAGTGTAACACAAATTTACCTAGTCTTGGGACAATAACACTTGTATCCTTTTGAGATCCCCGAGTATCTAAGAAAGATACATTTAATAGCCCTAGGATCTAACTTTCCTCTCAGGTGAGATTGCAAATATACGTAGGCAGTACAATCAAATAGTTTCAAAGGTAATATAGATAACAACTTTGTATACGGAAAGAACTCCAAGAATGTCTCTCTTGTGTCTTAAATTTTAAGATCCTAGAGGGCATTCTATTTATTAGATATGTAGCCGTTAGTAATACATCTCCCCAATAGAACTTTGGAACATGCATTATAAACATTAGGTTCTTGTAACTTCAAGTAGATTTATATTTTTCTCTCAGCAATTCCATTTTTTGATGAGTATACACATAGGAAGTGTAATGATAAATACCATTGTCGTTAATAAACTATTTTAAGGACTCATCTAAGTATTCAGATCTATTATCTGTTCTTAAGGTTTTTATTGTACAATTAAACAGATTTTTAATCAAGTTGAAGTATGTCTTAAATATCTGATTTACTTTAGATTTATTTTTTATAAGATATACCCAAGTCGTTCTTGAGTGATTGTCAACAAATGTAACAGACCATCTTGTTCTATTCACATTTGAGGTTCTTGAAGGACCCCAAATATTAGAATGAACAAGATTGAAGGGTTCGTTAGGTTGATATATTCCTGAAGGATAGCACTGTTTTGTGTTTTTTGCTCAGACAAGAGCCACATACTAATGTATAATGTCAGTATTATGTAATAACCATGGCATTAATCATTTCACATGAAAAAGAATTGGATGTTAAGTCTCATATGCCACAAAAGTATTCTATTAATGCGTGTAGCATCTTATCAAAATTATTTTCTTTCATGCTCGGATCTTGTTCAACAGTGTTTGATTGATAGCATTTGATTTTTAAGTTCTCTACCTCAAATAGGAAGAGACCATTTATATATTTAGCACTGTCAATCATCTCTTTCATGTTGTTCTCCTGAAAACAACATTTAGAATATGAAAAAAATGCTAAACAGTCACTATCTTTGTAAGTTTTCCTATAGATAGTAAGTTGAAGTTAATATAGGTACATGCAGTACATTATACACTATTAATCTATCATTTAGTCTAGCATTTCCCATACCAGCTACATTAATGATGTTCTGTTAGCAACGTTGACAGTTTGAGGAATCAAAAATGATTGGTAGGATGTAAGAAGTGTACTATTATTTTTCATCTTATCATTAGCTCCAAAATCTACAATCCATGAGGTAATTGGATGATATTGTCCAGAGCTTGCTATAGAAGCTAGAAGAATGGATAACAGGAGAAGTAGTTGATACGTGCAAGAATGGATCTTTCTTTAACTCTAAAGCTTCTCCTCCACATATGGTTTAGGCACAATGAAGATAGCTTCACCTTGCTTCCAAATAAGTTGAAGAAAACTTTTTGAACATAAGTCCTCCAATGAGTTCTACATAACTCAAGCAAGATACCTCCCTCTTGGATGTTTCCCTCCCCGGAATTGGACAACTCTCACAAGGATGTTCAAGCCTTAAAAGATTCTAGCTTTGATTTTGAATATGAACCAAGAAAACATACAAGAATTACTCTTGAAGAAGAAGAAATTTTCATTGAAGGTGTGAGATTACAAGGCTTCCCTTATGTGCCTTTTATTGGCAAAAAATAACACAAGACAACAAAATATCTTACAAATTAAAATGATGATTGAAAAGACTAAACACTTTCAAATATGAATATAGGCTCCATAAAAACTAGTCTTGAAAGTCTTGAATGATGATTTCCAAAGTAGGTCCCTCAAGTACTATTCATGGAAGACTTTAAGGATTTGTCTTCAACTTGAAATCTTTCCAGGATTGTGACTGATATTTGGACACCTTCCAATTCGAACTAGGCCTTGCCCTTCTTTAGTGAATTTTAGCCTATTGAATTTAGAAAATAACCATATAAAGTTCTTTGCATTTGGCCCAACCATTGAGAAGATACATTCAAATTACTGATGGTATGTCATAGAATTCGGTAGAAGCAGTACTTCAACTTGCATGCTCGTTTTGGCTATCAAGACGACCGATTTTGGAATAGTACAAAACATGAACGTTGTAGATCTTTGTCTTAGCTTTCCAACACATATTGAAAATCTTAATTTGGCATTTTGGTTGGAGAGATATGTTAATGTTACCAAAACTGGTCCTGCAGAAACTCACAATCCAAGATGGGCCTAAACTAATACAACCTAAACATTTAAAAAGCAAAATAAAGAACACATTCTAACTTAATGATATTTTACAATGGTTCTAAAAACTCTTATAAATCATGTTATATGTTCAATAAGGTGAACCCAATGTATAAATCCCTTTGATTCATCTTGTACATGTTTAAATAGGAAGACCCCTACTTTATGCATTAGTTTCTTAGTTTTACTTCTTGTTAAGGGTCCTTGATCTTGCATTTTTTGTAATATTATATGCATTCTCATTATCTTGACATGGATGATGATTATGGACCTCATCATTTCCCCCTTCTTCAAAATGATTCAACCTCGAATCTAAATCATCACCAATAGGGGTAAAATCAGCAACGTTAAAAGTATGAGAAATTGAACCATACTTAGTCTATGGAAGGTCAAGAATGTAAGAATTATCTCCAACCTTTTGAAGTACTTTGAAAGGGCCATATCCTCTTGGCATGAGCTTAGATTTCCTTTCTCTAGGAAACCTTTCTTTCCTTAAATGCTGTCAAACAAGATCATCTGGTTCAAACAAAACTTCCTTGCGTCCTTTGTTAGCTTGTTTTGCATACTGTTTGTTTCTCTTTTCAAGTTGTATCTTAACCTTAGAATGCAATTTCTTAATCAGTACAGCCTTATTCTTACCATCAATACTTGCACGTTCATGAACAGGAATAGGCACAAGATCAAGTGGAGACAAAGGATTGAAACCATATACAACTTCAAACGGTGAATGTGTGGTGCCATTGTGAATATTTCTATTATAAGTAAATTGAATATATGACAATCAATCTTTCCAATTCTTAAGGTTTTCCTGAATTACAGCACATAAAAATTGAGACAAAATTTTGTTCACAACTTCAGTTTGACCATCTGTTTAGGGGTGAGCAGTTGTAGAATAAGAGTTTTGTTCCAAGTTTACCCCATAACACATGCCAAAAGTGACTTAAGAACTTATTATCTCTATCACTAACAATGATTCTAGGCATGCCATGTAGACGGACAACTTCCTGAAAGAACAAGTTTGCAACGTGAGATGCATCAACCTTTTTACAAGCTATGAAGTGTGCCATTTTAGAAAATATGTCAACAACAACAAACACACTGTCACTTCTATTTTTTTGATCTAGGTAATCCCAAAAGAAAGTCCATAGATATATCAATCTAAGGTGACATAGGGACATGTAATGGGGTGTGCAAACCATGTTGATGTGATGTAGATTTAGCTTTCTTGCAAGTTATACAACTTCTACGAACCTTCTCTACATCAACTCTCATATGGGACCAGAAGAAACGTTCCTTTAACATCTCTAATGTCTTAAAGACGCCAAAGTGGCCCATCAAACCTCCACCACGTGCTTCTTTGACAACAATCTCTCTGATAGAACACTTAGGTTTGCACAATTTTCTTTCTTTAAACAAATATCCAGCATGTAAATAATACTTACCAAATGGAGAATCGACACATGCATCAAATATTGACTAAAAGTCAGGATCAGATGTCTACAATTCCTTGATGCACTCAAATCCAAGTAAATGAGATGACAATGTAGTAATCAAAGAATATCTCCTAGATAATGCATCAGCTACAATGTTATCTTTTCCTTGCTTATATTTTATCACATAAGGAAATTGTTCAATGAATTCAACCCATTTTGCATGCCTCTTGGTTAACTTTCCTTGGCTTTTAAGGAACTTAAGACTTTCGTGATCAGTATGAAGAACAAACTCCTTATGTTGCAAATAATGTTGCCAAGTATGCGATGATCTAACCAGTGCATACAACTCTTTGTCATAGGTTGAATAATTCAATTGCGCTCCCTTAAGCTTTTCACTAAAATAAGCAATCGATTGCTTAGACTGAGATAGTACAGCTGCTATACCAACACCACTAGCATCACATTGAATTTCAAATGTTTCATCAAAGCTAGGTAGTCTTAGAATAGGTGCATAAGTTAACCTTGCCTTAAGTTCATCAAAGGCTTTCTGTTGTGACTCTCCCCACTGAAATCCTACGTATTTTTTTAACAATCTCATTCAAAGGTGCAGCAATAGTGGAAAAGTCCTTAACAAATCTTCTATAGAAACTAACCAACCCATGAAAGCTTCTCACCTCTCCAACAGTTGTGGGAATTGTTCATTCTAAAATTGAGTTCACTTTATCTTGGTCCATTTCAATTCCATTTGCACTAACCACAAATCCTAGAAACACAACTTTTTCCATACAAAAAGAACATTTCTTAAAATTTGCATATAACTGTTCTTTCTTCAATGATTCAAAAACGCTTCTTAGGTGGCCTATTTGTTCATGCAAAGTCTTAGAGTAAATCAGGATATCATCCAAGTACACAACAACAAATTTTCCAATGAATGCACGTAAGACATCATTCATTAATCTCATGAAAGTACTAGGCGCATTAGTTAAGCCAAATGGCATGACTAACCACTCATACAATCCAAACTTAGTCTTAAATGCAGTTTTCCATTCATCACCTTCTCTAATGCGTACTTGAAAGTAACCACTTTTGAGATCAATCTTGGTAAAATACTTAGCACCGTGCAATTCATCAAGCATATCATCAAGTCTAGGAATAGGGTACCTGTATTTTACAGTTATCTTATTGATGGCTCTACAATCAGTACACATCCTGCATGTACCATCTTTTTTGGTACAACAATCACAAAAACACCACAAGGACTCATGCTTTCCCTCACCTTTCCTTCGCCAAGAGTTCTTCTACTTGGCATTGAATTTCCTTTGTTTCAGTAGGGTTTGCTCTGTAGCTAACCTATTAGGTAGGATAGCACCATGTATAAAGTGTATTTGTGCTCAATTCCTCTTAAAGGTGGCAAACCAGAAGGTTCTTCTTCAGGAAACAACTCTGAAAACTCATCAAACAAAGATACAACTCCACTGGGTAAAGTGAAGGGTAAGTCACTCATAGAAAATAGAGACTCCTTAAACATCAAAATATAGACAGTTTTCTTTGAGTTTAGGGCATGTGACACTTCATTTGATTTGGCAAAGAAAGCAAATTTCTTTTGAGATTTGCCTTCATCAATGTTTACTATCTCTTTGCCTTTAGACTCATTTTTATTTCTTTCACTCTTAATACAATCTAGAAATTTTTATTCTGCCTCTTTCTCCTTAGGATCATTTATGTTCTTACACATTCTCTTTTGATCTTCAAATTTTGGTCAGGCTACAACTTATAACATCACTTAGTTTCATCCTACATATCATAACTTAACGAAAATACCACTTTTACCCTCAAAAGTGGCCATTCGGCCATGGCATCCCCAAATCAGCCCACTTTTCATAATTTTCATCCAATCCACTTTCTTAATTTGTATTCTCCATATACATTCTAAATTTCAGTACTTAAGGAAATTAAACTCTTAATTCCTAATTCCCTTAACATGTCACACAAAATACCTAACCTATACCATACTTTATTCATCCTTACACATTATACATATAAGGGTCCATAACATGAAACTTAAGAAATTTTTTATTCTTAAATGTCCTTAAGGCCGAAACTATATGTACATATAAATATATATATATTTCATAATAATACACTTACATGTATATATATACTTTATATAAAGTAATTTTATGTCTTTAGCGCCCATTGGGCCGTGTATATATGTAGATACCATATTCATACATATATATATATATATGTATATATATATACCTATTCTTAAAACCGTATATATATATGGTCCTTATAAATATATTTCTCATAATAACACATCTATAAGTATGTATAATTTATTTTAAGTAGTTTAGGTCTTAAACACATTAAGCCGAATTACACACATATTTACATCTCATTTTTCTTCCTTTTTATATACATGATATATGTCATGTGTTTTTATAGTAACATAATCATATTATTTTCCTTTCTTTTACTTAAATCTAATATTATGACACTAAGAAAACACATAGTCATAACATAATAGATATCATAAAAATATATACTTGTTGAATCATAATCATCATCTAAGTACATATTTTTAGGATGGAAATGAGGGAATTCAAATGAAATACCCCAAATAGGCCCTAGGCCATGTGTTCCATGTTGCGCTTCATGCAAAAGATAATCCTCAAACTATAATTGAATTCTTGTATGTAAATCATGCTCAAGATGCATACATAAATATGTTAAAACATAATCTTGAAACATAAGAAAACCAAGAATACATAAAAGTACAACTTAAAGATCATCATAAAAGAAACATAACCAAATGAACTAGTTTTGTATTCTTTATATACTTTTCCTAAGGCTACTCATTTCATCTCATTTGTTCATAAATTTATATCATTGTATGTATAAGGCCGTGTATATGGTAGATCCATATATATACATATATATGTATATATATTTTGCGGAAAAGAAGAATTTTATTATGCCTCACTTATGGTGGAGGAAAACAATATTACAATGATTGTCAATGAAGGCAAAATAATAGTATAGCGAACATATAATTTGATGCCGCCAATCATATATGATATGCCGCATTAAAACCTTGCCAAGTAAAACCACCTTTGTGGATAAAACCTTGGTGAAGGAAAAAGCGTACATATTTATATGATTGGTGTAATTGCATGAATATAAAAAAGATAGATGTAGTGTGTCCGTAAGTTGAGAGAGTGCAACATGCTGCAGCTGTTGCTGGATTCGCCAATGTATGTTCCTCCAATGTTGCCATTGCATCCCAGATTCCATGCACAAACATAATAGTGAATTAGGAGAGTGACAAAAGCTATATGCAACATCAGCAATACCATGCAAATTGAAGCAAATTTCAGCAGTGGAGAAGTTACCCATGCTACCCATATCGGTTGATATGGGTAACGATGTTGTATAGCATGCGAGATGTGCAAGTAGTATAACGCAATGTAGAAGCGTAATAGGGAAGATCATGCGTACCCGCGTTGCCCATATCTTATGATATGGGCAACAATATTGATCAAGAGCTGTATCCATGTCGAATATGTGGGGTGCTTTCAGTTTGATAACTTGCTCGTACTAATGGCGGTAGGGAAGCTACGGTTGTGAATATGGTAAGTTGCTGATGAAGTTGACCATATTGTGCTAGGAAATGTGCTGGCTGATTTGCCTCCCTAGGAACATATGATATCTCCGATGTCCTTGAAAGCAATAGAGATTTGAATAGGAAAGCATGCTGCTGACTTGAGTTATGGACCATTGTTAGTACTCCTTGTGCATCAACCTCTATATCCATTGAACCCCAATGCACTGCAAAGAATAGGTAACTGAAATATGCTGCTTGAAATTCTGCAATTGCTGGTGATGATAACGGTAGATGAAACGCTATTGCTCCTAAGAATGCGCCATTGCTATCTCGTAAAATTGCTCCTGCGGCTGCCGAGTGGCTACCATGTGCTGCATCCGTGTTTAGCTTCAATCTACCCGATGGAGGCTGATGCCACTTGATAATCTTGACTCTAGGAATGCAGAAGGATGGACTTAAGCCAAGCTCAATCAGTCCTCTGTCCGAGTGTGCAAATTTTTTGCCTTTTTGGACGGAAACCCAATCATATATTCCCCGGCGTATGGTTTCCATTACAGCGAATTTCCTCCACTGTCCATCCCCATACATGATCGAGGTATAGCATTTCCATATTTCCCAAACAATGTAAGAAGGTGCAACGATTCGCAATATGCCTTTAAGTGTATTACCTTTAGTTGATATCCACCATTGAAGGAGCTGCTGCTATATTGTTTTTACTGTAGTGTGTGGACCATCCAAATAGGTAGCATATATGTTCCAGACATCTCGAACTTCCGGACAATCCAAGAGCACATGATCCGATTTGATTTGTGCTCGTAAGCAAAAGGGACATTGAGTTGGATGAATGCAAACAAACTTTTGAAGATTCTCAGGCAGAGGTATTGCATTTTGATATAAACTCCATAGAAATAATCGAATATTTGGAGGTACATGCTTATTCCATATATATTTGTATGAGAGGCGAGTATTCCGCATATGACGTACATGTTCATACGCTGCTCGAATGGTGTAGTGTTCTACGGCCAAAGCATGATCGCAAATTGGATGTATTCTACAAATGCGTTTCCAAACTGGGGAGTCTGTGATCCGAAAGGCATAGGAGCTTCGGTTGCCGTAACGAGAATGAAAGAACTTGCTCCATAGAGAGTTATTTTGTTGATATTTCCACCATAACCTGCAAGAGTAAGCAGACTGCATATCTTCCAATTTTCTTAGTCTAAGACCTCCCTCACTTGTTGGTCCAAATAGCAACTCACTTGAGACCCAAGAACACCGAGTTTGTTCAGATGTGCTTCCCCAGAAGAACTTGACCATCCATCGTGTAATGATGCGAAGTAGACTTTGAGGCAACTTACAAACAGATAGAACATGTAATGGAATGGAAGCCAAAACATACTTGATCAAGATCAAGTGGCCAGCGTGATTGAGGAATTTATTTTGCCACATATATAATTTAGCTTGTATTGACGAGAGTAGGCTAGCAAAATGCGAGAGTCGTTCTTTGCCTTTGTGCAACTGAACACCTAAATATTTGATTGGCAATGAGACTGCTGTCATATGTAGCCTTTGCTCCATTCTGTGAATCTGAGCATGTGATAAGTAAGGTGCTGGAACAAAGTGGCTCTTTTGGAAATTAACCGCTTGACCCGATGCTACCTGATATTGCTCCAAGAATTCTCTGAACTTTTCCAAATTGCGTAAGCCACCATTGATGAATATTAAGAGATCATCCGCAAAAGCCAAATGGGTGATCGTTTTGGGCCTACTCGCGGCAAAAGGCGCTATGCTTCCCCTTGAGACTAAGCTATTAAGACCCCTTGAAAATGCCTCCGAAGCTAGGATGAATAGTATTGGTGACAAAGGGTCACCTTGTTTTACCCCTCTTGATGGCTTAAAAAAACCAGCTGGGATGCCATTGATCAATATCGAAATATATGTCCCTTTGAGATGATTGAATATCAGTTTGATGAAACCACCGGAGAAACCAAATTTTGCTAACAGTTTTTCAAGGAATGTCCAACTGACTCTATCAAATGCCTTCATCATGTCCAGCTTGATTATTGCATTTGAGCCTCTTACTTTGGTGTCCTGCAAATGAATCATTTCGTGAGCCATAACAATCTGGTCAGCTATGTCTCTTCCTTTTACAAACCCAGCTTGTTCGTCCGTTATGAGCTTTTGCAGAAGGGGTTGGATGCGTGTTGCAATAATGCGCGTAGCCAGTTTAGATATAAAATTTGCCAGACTAATGGGTTCCTGCATGGCTTTGTGAACATCCAGTCGAACTATATCCCAGCATGTACGGAAAAAATAACCATTATAACCATCTGGACCAGGCGCACTTTTGGGATCTAACGACCAAACTGCCTCCTTTACCTCTGCCTGAGTTGGCAAGGCTGTCAACTGCTGATTATCTGACTCTGTCACAAGTTGGGGAATGTACTGCAGAATAGTGTCATCATCATCAATTGGGTCCGCTGCAAATAACTGCTTGTAATATAATTCTGCAGCCTGTTGAATTCCTTGCTGTGTGTCAATAACAGTGCCCTGCGTATCATGTATTTTTGTGATGGTTTGGCGGATATGTCGATCCCTTACAATATTGTGAAAATAAGAGGTGTTGGCATCTCCTTCTGCAATCCATTTCTGGCGTGCTTTCTGAGACCAAAATAAGACTGCTTTGTGTTCTGCTAATTTGTATGCCGCCTGCACAGCATGGTACTTTGTGCGCGTTTCTGGTGAAGGTTGAGCATCAAAGGCTGCCTCACTGAATTTAAGTTCCCGCTCTAGATGTGATAGATGATCAAAAATATTTCCAAACACTATGACATTCTAGTTTTGCAAGTCTTTTTTCAAAGCTTGCAGCTTATTATATAGTCCTCGCATTCCGCCTGTGGTGGGATACGAATCCCATGATGCCTTAACAAATGTATGAAATTCATTATGCTCCACCCACATATTCTGAAAACGAAAAGATTTTGGACCATTGGATGATGTTAGTGATGATTGCAGGAGCAGCGGAGCATGATCAGACGTTAAGCGCGGAAGATGTTTAACCCGCAGACTAGGGAACAGATTGTTATAGGACTCCGAACATAGCATACGATCTAACCTTCTGCGAACTATTCCAAGCCCTCGACCACTAGTCCACGTATAAGAAGAGCCGGTATATGGTAGATCAATTAACTGACAAGACATCACACAGTCATTGAAATCATCTAGTGAAGACATAGATGGGGTAGAGAGTCCATCATGTGTAAAGATAAGGGGGTTTGAGTGATTTCAAAATAAGTGTCTTGAATGTATATATAAACGTGCATAAATATATATATATAAACGTGTACATGAATGCATGATATCTTGCCATTACTTGCCTTATTTAACTTATATATTATGTTGCCGTACTAACGAGCCATGAAGCATTAAAGCTTACATCATATGGCAAACATTTGTTGTGTTTATACTATTTTCAGGTGCCACCACTAATGAACTAAACTAGTTCATTAAGTGAAGTACTTAGTTTGATAAACTAAGTAGTTCATTAAAGGAAGATTCATTTGGAAAAGGCACAAAGGCAACAAAGCTAAAGAAAGAAAGTCTTCTCCTCCTCCCCATCCTTTAATGCACACGCATATACACATATATATCACATATATTTTCAGATTTTTTAAATAAAGGCACATACACATGTATTCCAACGTACTACCGACACGTTGTATATTTTACGTACGTACGTTAACGTCACACCACTATACCTAACTCATATTTATGAGTATATTCAGGTCTTATATCATATGATATAAGATATGGTGATGACAAATTAAATACGACACGATAAAAGGTTCTAAACCGAAATTTGTCGTATCGGGCGAATACCGAAACTTCGCCAACGTGTCACGTACTTGCCATAAATAAATGGCCAGCCCCTATACTTCAAAAATCATAAATACTTTCGTGGCCTACATGATATTTTCAGCCAAAAATACTTTCCATGTTGGCACACACAAATTACTCCACATTAAGGCCAAAATGTGAAGATTCTAAGTTTAATTTTGTCACATGCAAATGGTACTACTTTAAACCAGCCAAGTGCTGAGATTTAAAGTATATATTATATATATTATGTATAACATAATATATATAACATGTGCAAAAGTTGGAATTTAAATTAGAGAAAAATCGGGTAATCGATAAATATCGAAAATTCGATTTTCTACGCACACAACACATGGAACGTTTTTGGTAAATCATGTGACACGTGTCTAGACACTTTTTACATATGATATACATCTTAAAGTGTTCTAGAAAATTAAATTAAGGGCTGATTGGAATATTACATGTGTGTATTATTAAATGTGCACTATTTTACAAAGTTAGCAAAAATAAATTTCAGCACATGTATACATATCATCCAACGTCACATACAGCTGATTTGGAGCACATGTGGAGCTTTGTTGGCATATTGATTGGTCAAGGATCAATCATACAATGTTGGTAAATTGAAGAGAGAAGCTATAAATGGTAAGAATTCAAGGTATATCTCTCTTATGTCACATGCTGAAAATTTCAGCATACTACACACAAGCTGGCCGATTTTTAGGTCTTTAATGTGACATATTTTGTCATATTTTATTAGGTGATTGATGAGAAGAAGATATGGTAAGGTTTTGAATATTATTTAAAATAAATAAATGGTGATATTCTACATATCAGATGCTGAAAATTTTTCAGCATGTGTACAAGGTATATGGCCGAATTCTTAAGCCTATTTGTGTCCAAATTCATTTCTTAGTTGGTAGCAATACTTACCATAAATTGTTGATTCATTGTTATGATGAAAATTCAAAGAAAAATGGTAATGATTTGAACTTTATCCCCATGATGCACATGCTGAAAATTCAGCATGGCAAGACACCCTTAATGGCCGAAATTCTCACTTGAATAGGAAGGATTTCTTTGTCTTGCAATTTATGATGTAATTCTTGATTTATGGTATGATTTTTTGATTGATTTTTGGCACATGGTAAAGTGTATATCTCAGATTTTTTCCATGTCATCATGATGACAATGTTGAACCAATAAGGAGGTGCCAAGTAAGCGAAGACTAAATGATCATCCAATAAGAAGATGCCAAGTAAGCAAGGCCTTGTCACAATGATGTCTTACACTCTCTCAAGGACTTAAAAGATAATTTTCAAGAGGGGGAGTCAACTAAGGGGGACGGCCTGCAGCATTAAAAAGGAAAAGGAGAGAGCAAACAAAAACAAGAACAAGCATTGCAATTCAAAGAGATCAAAAAAAAGCCTAGCTCTTCTTCTTCTACATCTTCTTTCTTTCTCTCTTCTTGTAAAGCCTATTGTTTTCATATCTTTCAATCTTAAATAGGCTTGAGATAAACCACCATATATATATCTTTGTAAAAGATTGATCAAGGTGTGATCAATCTTCACTCTAGCAAGGTGGTGGTGTTCGTGTGAATTGTACCTACAATACAAGGTTTGTAAAGGGTTGGAGTTAGGTGTAACTCTATCAACCCTGCGGTAAGGTATACTGCGTGTGTGTGATTAGTGTGAACCAAGGAAGGTGTTCCTTGAAGACTGGAGTAGGTTGTTTATAACCGAACCAGTATAAAATTCTTGGTGCCATTTACTTTCTGCATTTACTTTTCAGTTACTGCAATGTTTACCCGTCTTGTTCGCATCCGTAAAAATAGTAAACGTTTTTCAAAAATTACGAAAATTTCCAGAAATATACTTACACGTTCTAGGGTTAATTTGGGACAAGTTTCAACCCTTTTGGATAACTATAAGTCAATCAAACATTAAAAGTTCTGAGACTAGTGCAGTCTGATTTTTAGACTTACAAAGGTTGAGACTTTGATTGTAGTTGACCTACTTCCCAAAAGAATTTTCCAAAACCGTTTCAACCCATTTAAATATAGTATATAAAGAGTTAGTGGTCAAATTTTCAGAGCATTTGGACGTTCACACAAATAGGAATTAATTTTTCAAAACCATCTACCGTTTCTGGCAGATTTGCACAATCTGATTACCAACGGTTTTTGAAGGGGTTACAGGTTGAATTTTAATTTGAAATTTTTAGGGGACCCTCATAACATCTGAGGCTAAGTTCTCTTAACATTTCATAATTTTTGGAGACCTCTAACCTAGTTTTAAAAACGTTTTAAAACTGGTCCTGAAAACAGAATCTGTTTTCAGAACTTGAATTGTTCAAGTTTAAAGAAATTTTAAAAAGCACACTTTCCGCACCATCTATTCAACCCCCCCCCCCTTCTAGTGGTGCCTTGCAGATCTTACAAGTGGTATCAGAGAGCAGGAACACTCACTTCAAGGAATCCAACGATTCAGTGAGATGGCATCCACAAATCTGAAAATCGAGCAAGAAGGTATGTCGAGCCAAAGGCCTCCACTTTTTGACGGTGAGTCGTTTATTCAGTGAAAACTTAGGATGAAGCTTTTTCTTATGGCTATAGATATAGATCTTTGGTCAATCATTGAAGATGATCCTTATGTCCCATCTAATGTATCCACCGTAGACGGAGTCACTTTAGAGGTTATTAAAACTAGACAAGAATACACGAGTGATGATAAAAAGAAACTTAGTATGAATGCTAGGGCTATGCAATTGCTTTTAAACGGATTAAGTAAGAGTGAGTCTAGTTATGTGTCAAACTGTTCAAGTGCACAAGAAATGTGGAGGATTCTAGAAATGAAACACGAAGGCACGAGTCAAGTAAAAGAGTCAAAAATTAACATGCTCATGTCTACACTTGAGTCTTTTAAATTAATGCCCAATGAGTCTATTGTAGATATGGATCTTCGTTTGATTAACATCTACAACTCTCTTGAGTCTCTTGGTAAGGCTTTTACTACACAGGAAAAGGTACAGAAAGTCCTACGAAGCCTTCTTTCTGAATGGGACCCAAAAGTGACCGCAATAGAAGAGAGCAAGGAAACTAAATAAATAAAGATGGAAGAACTAATCGGATCACTTAAAGTTTATGAAAATAAACTCATCATACGGAAATCGGAATCATCTAAACAAGGTAAAGCTATTGCTTTTAAATCAAATGAATACGTCTCCCCTCCCCCCGATCACGTAGATGATAGTGATTCCGAATCGGAAAATGATGACCTAATTCTATTGGCTAAAGGACTAAGAAAATTTATGAGAAGGTCATTTAGAAACAAAAACAAGGGCACTACAACTAAGAGAAATAAAAACAAGTCAAATGATAAAGACGTTAAATGTTATGAATGTGGCAAACTCGGACACTTATCATATGACTGCCCCAATAAAGAAAAGCAAAATACTAAATACCCTAACAAGGAGCAGACCAAAAATAGACTCGTCTCAGAACCCAAATAAAGGAAGCGTGCTCTAAAGGCCTCCACCTGGAGTGATTCATCAGATTCTGAAACTGAGACCGAAGAGGAGACCGCACAAGTATGCTTTGCCCCCAAAGCATCTAATGAGGTATCATCTGATTCTGACTCTGACTCTGAACCTTCCTATGATGATCTTTTTAGTCAGTGTCTAGAATTGCATAAATTCACTAAGACTCCCGCTAAAGAAAAAGAAACGATTAATTGAAGACAAAAAACTGTTAGAATCTTCTAACGAGAATCTTGTCGCTCAATTAAGCGATTCAAAGAAAGAGTCATCATGTGTCATTACTACATTAAAAGCAGAGATTTCATCATTAACCACGCAAAATAATGAAATGAAATCCGAGATTTCAAATTTGAAATCAAGGAATACCGATTTAGAGAAAATGATGAAACAGTTTGACACAGGTCCACCATGCTGCATCGTATCATATTATCACAAAAGCATGACAGCGACAAAACTGGATCGGGATACGTTGATACTAACGAAGTATCAATCAAACCAACCAAGTTTGTTGTGTCTAAGAAAGTAGACACCCCTAAGCCGCAAGTGGCATCTAAGATGACGCAAAAAGCGCCCCCTTCCTCACGCCCCACTTCTTCATATCATGTGAAATATAACGTTGTACCATATAGATATGAAAAGAAAAGAACAATGCATACACGAAATACATATCATCCACGCACTACGCACACACACACAAGGACATATCAAAAGCGTCCTTCATTCAATAAGTATAGAGGAGTCCTTGGGCAAAGGCCCAAAGTGCATGCACCACATGTCTATTATATTGCACCTTCATCTACATTCTTGCCATTTGATAGACCGAGAAGGATCACCCAAGTATGGGTACCGAAAGGTACCTTTACCAAAAGGTGATTAACTAACTCGAAAGGACCCAAAATTAAAAGGGTACCTAAATCATCTTTTCACATTGCAGGGAGACCACACTTCGAAAGACACATCAATAAAGTGGTTCCTTGACAGTGGTTGCTCGAGGCACATAACGGGTGACCTGAGCTTGTTCTCCAAATTAAAGAAGGTCACAAAAGGCGGATCCGTGACCTTTGGAGACAACAATGAAGGCAAGATCATTGGAGAAGGTACGATTGGTAATCCGAACACACTCCAAATCTCCAACGTATTTTTGGTAAGCAACTTATCCTACAATCTTCTTAGCATTTCTCAATTTGTTGACAATGGTTTTAATGTGTGTTTTACTCACCCTTATTGCAACATAATAAATAAAAATGGAGAAACCGTTTTAAAAGGAAAACGAGAAGGCAATATTTTTACGCTATCTATGGATGATGTAGTAGACGCTAAAGTTAAGTGTTTTATGTCAAATGAACCCAATGTGAATTTATGGCATAGATGTTTAGGACACATTGGCATTTCCACATTAGAAAAACTTCAATGAAAGAACCTAGTACGGGGATTGCCTAAGCTTGATTTAGACAACTTTCAGTTGTGTGAATCTTGCATAAAAGGCAAACAAACACGTGAGTCACTTAAGCCGAAAAATGAAATAAGCACGACTAGAATATTAGAACTATTGCATATCGATTTGTTTGGTCCTATTCGCACTACAAGCCTTGGTGGGCGTCACTATGCATGCGTAATTGTTGATGACTTTTCTCGTTACACTTGGACTTTATTTCTTGCACATAAGGATGATAGCGCCGTTGAGATTGCTAAATTAATTAAACAACTTGAAAATCAATACGGTGTAAATGTGAAAAGGATAAGAAGCGATAGAGGCGGTGAGTTTAAAAACAAAGAGATGATTTCGTTTTGTGAAGAAAAAGGAATTAAACATGAGTTTTTGCCACCTAGAACTCCACAACTAAATGGAGTAGTAGAAAGAAAGAATCGTACATTACAAGAAATCGCTAGAACTATGCTTTGCGAAAATAAATTGCCTAGATTTCTGTGGGCGGAAGCCGTAAATTGTGCATGCTATATTGTAAATCGCCTATCTATAAGAAAGAAAATAAACAAGACGCCTTATGAAATTTTGAATGATCGCATGCCTAAGATTGACTATTTTCATGTGTTTGGATGCAAATGTTTTGTCTTGAATACAAAAGATAATTTAGATAAATTTGAATCCAAATCAATTGAGTGCATTTTCATTGGATATTCTATAAATTCAAAGGCATATAGATGTTATGATCCTCTCACTAGACAAATTATAGAATCTATTCATGTTAAATTCAATGAATTTGGTGAGATTGATAAAGATAAGGAATATGACGATGATTTTGAATTAAAACTCGTTTTGAATGAAGATGATGATTCTTTTGATATGCATGATATGAATGACACACAAGAAGTACATGATCACATAGAAATGCATGATAACTTAGAAAATAATCAACCAAGATGGCATAGAGATCACCCACATGATCTCATCATAGGCGACCTCACTCATGGTGTGCGACCACGTAGAAGAATCACTTCGGATGAAATAAATGAATTTCATGCTATGATTTCTGAAATTGAGCCCAAAAATGTGCATGATGCTTTGAGTGATTCATCTTGGATTGATGCTATGCATGACGAACTTAATCAATTCGTTAGAAATGATGTATGGGATTTAGTGCCACGACCACAAGATAAGACTATTATAGGCACAAAGTGGGTATTTAGGAATAAAATGAATGAAGAAGGAAAGGTTGTTAGAAATAAAGCGAGACTTGTTGCACAAGGATATAATCAAGAAGAAGGAATTGACTATGATGAAACATTCGCACCCGTAGCACGTCTAGAAGCTATACGACTATTACTTGCTATTGCTTGCATGAAAGATTTTAAATTATATCAAATGGATGTAAAAAGTGCTTTCCTAAACGGACTCATACAAGAAGAAATATACGTGAAGCAACCACCCGGTTTTGAAGATTTGAAACATCCAGATCATGTGTACAAACTAAAGAAGGCACTATATGGCCTAAAGCAAGCACCGAGAGCATGGTATGATCATTTTGCTACTTTCCTCTTAGAAAATAATTTTAAACGTGGTACTATAGATAGTACACTATTTTTGAAACAAGAAAAATCAGATTTACTTATTATTCAAATCTACGTAGATGACATTATTTTTGGCTCTACCTCACATAGACTTGTTAAAGATTTTGAAAATTGCATGAAATCTGAATTTGAAATGTCTATGGTTGGTGAACTTAATTATTTTCTTGGCTTGCAGATTAAGCAAACGAGTAAAGGAATTCATATAAGCCAAGCAAAATATGTTAATGACATGATCAAAAAGTTTAATTTTGAAAATTTGAAACCATCCCCAACCCCTATGAGTGTCACTACTAAATTAGACAAAGACGAACATGGTAAAGACGTTGATAATGGATTATATCGATCTATGATAGGATCTTTGCTATATTTAACTGCTAGTAGGCCTGACATCATGTTTAGTGTATGCATGTGTGCTCGTTTTCAAAGTCAACCTAAGGTGTCACACTTAAATGCAGTAAAAAGAATATTCCGTTATATTAAACATACGTCCACCTTAGGTCTTTGGTACGATAAGGATTCTACATTTGACTTGCATGCTTACACTGATGCAGACTATGGTGGCTGCAAAATAGATAGAAAAAGCACTAGCGGAACTTGCCAATTTATAGGAAATTCCCTTATTTCATGGTTTTCCAAAAAGCAAGCAAGTGTTGCTTTGTCCACTACTGAGGCTGAGTACATGGCTCTTAGCCTTTGTTGCACACAGTTGTTGTGGATAAAACAACAACTTTCGGACTTTGGAATTACCGTAAATAAAATTCCTATATATTGTGATAGTATGAGTGCAATAAATTTGTCTAAGAACCCCGTGTTACACTCTAAGGCTAAGCATATAGAAGTTCGCTATCACTTTCTTCGTGATCACGTTAACAATGGTAATATTGTCATAGATCACGTACGCACAGAATCACAAGTAGCGGATATATTTACAAAGGTCTTAAATCAAGCCATCGTATCGGGCGAATACCGAAACTTCGCCAACGTGTCATGTACTTGCCATAAATAGATGGCCAGTCCCTACACTTCAAAAATACTTATAAATTTTGTGGTTATGATGCTAATTTCAGCCATAAAATCATTCCATGTTGGCACACACAAATCACCCCACATTAAGGCCAAATTGTGGAGATTCTAATTTCTATTTTGTCACATGTTAATGGCGCCACTTTAGATCAGCCAAGTGCTGAGAATTAAAGTTTATATTATATATATTATGTGTAACATAATATATATAACATGTGAAAAAGTTTGAATTTAAATAGAGAAAAATCGGGTAATCGATAAACATCAAAAATTCGGTTTTCTACGTACACAACACATGGAACGTTTTTGGCACATCATACGACATGTATCTAGACACTTTTTACATATGTCATTCATCTCAAAGTGTTCTAGAAAATTAAATTAAGGGCTGATTGGAATATACCATATGTGTATAATTATTGTGCACTATTTTACAAATTTTGCAAAAATAAATTCAGCACATGTATATGCCATATCACACGCCACTTCAGCCATGATGGAGCTTAGGTGGAGCTTATTTGACACTTATTTGTCATTTTAATTGGTGAAAAATAAGCCACACATGATGGGTGACTTTGAAGGGGGCAACACACAAAGAAAGATTTCAAAAATGCAACACATGCTGAAAATTTTCAGCACATGTGAATAGTGGCCGAAAATTGCATCTTAATTGTGATATATTTGGCTCTTCATTTTCAAGGGATTGATATAATACTACTATGGCAATATTTTGAATATGTCTAGAATATTGCACATGCTGAAAATTTCAGCATGTGAAGAAATGAGTTGGCCAATTTTATGGTCATGAATGAGACCAATTTGTTCTCCAAATTATGTGGGATTGATTGTGAGAAAATTGGCAATGTTTTTATGATTATTTTGGCACATGTTTTAAGTGTTATTCTCAGGTTTATTTGCTTTACTTTCCTTTTTGACAGGAATCTTTTGATTTACTTTCCAAAATAAAGGGGGAGAGAAAAGCATGATTTAAGGGGGAGAGAGACACTGATTGATCTTAATTGACACTGATTGATCTTAATTGCACAAATCAAGGGGGAGCCGGATTTGAAATTCGAAATTCAAATTTCAAATTTGCGCACAATTCAAGGGGGAGAGATAGCATTTAAATCATGTACACAAATTATTTTGAAAATCATCAAAAGGGGGAGATTGTAAAGATAAGGGGGTTTGAGTGATTTCAAAATAAGTGTCTTGAATGTATATATAAATGTGCATAAATATATATATATATAAACGTGTACATGAATGCATGATATCTTGCCATTACTTGCCTTATTTAACTTGTATATTATGTTGCCGTACTAACGAGCCATGAAGCATTAAAGCTTACATCATATGACAAACATTTGTTGTGTTTATACTATTTTCAGGTGCCACCACTAATGAACTAAACTAGTTCATTAAGTGAAGTACTTAGTTTGATAAACTAAGTAGTTCATTAAAGGAAGATTCATTTGGAAAAGGCACAAAGGCAACAAAGCTAAAGAAGGAAAGTCTTCTCCTCCTCCCCATCCTTTAATGCACACGCATATACACATATATATCACATATATTTTCAGATTTTTTAAATAAAGGCACTTACACATGTATTCCAACGTACTACCGACACGTTATATATTTTACGTACGTACGTTAACGTCACACCACTATACCTAACTCATATTTATGAGTATATTCAGGTCTTATATCATATGATATAAGATATGGTGATGACAAATTAAATACGACATGATAAAAGGTTCTAAACCGAAATTTGTCGTATCGGGCGAATACCAAAACTTTGCCAACGTGTCACGTACTTGCCATAAATAAATGGCCAGCCCCTATACTTCAAAAATCATAAATAATTTCGTGGCCTACATGATATTTTCAGCCAAAAATACTTTCCATGTTGGCACACACAAATTACTCCACATTAAGGCCAAAATATGAAGATTCCAAGTTTAATTTTGTCACATGCAAATGGTACTACTTTAAACCAGCCAAGTGCTGAGATTTAAAGTATATATTATATATATTATGTATAACATAATATATATAACATGTGCAAAAGTTAGAATTTAAATTAGAGAAAAATCGGGTAATCGATAAATATCGAAAATTCGATTTTCTACGCACACAACACATGGAACGTTTTTGGTACATCATGTGACACGTATCTAGACACTTTTTACATATGATATACATCTTAAAGTGTTCTAGAAAATTAAATTAAGGGCTGATTGGAATATTACATGTGTGTATTATTAAATGTGTACTATTTTACAAAGTTAGCAAAAATAAATTTCAGCACATGTATACATATCATCCAACGTCACATACAGCTGATTTGGAGCACATGTGGAGCTTTGTTGGCATATTGATTGGTCAAGGATCAATCATACAATGTTGGTAAATTGAAGAGAGAATCTACAAATGGTAAGAATTCAAGGTATATCTCCCTTATGTCATATGCTGAAAATTTCAGCATACCACACACAAGCTGGCCGATTTTTAGGTCTTTAATGTGACATATTTTGTCATCTTTTATTAGGTGATTGATGAGAATAAGATATGGTAAGGTTTTGAATATTATTTAAAATAAATAAATGGTGATATTCTACATATCACATGCTGAAAATTTTTCAGCATGTGTACAAGGTATATGGCCGAATTCTTAAGCCTATTTGTGTCCAAATTCATTTCTTAGTTGGTAGCAATACTTACCATAAATTGTTGATTCATTGTTATGATGAAAATTCAAAGAAAAATGGTAATGATTTGAACTTTATCCCCATGATGCACATGCTGAAAATTCAGCATGGCAAGACACCCTTAATGGCCGAAATTCTCACTTGAATAGGAAGGATTTCTTTGTCTTGCAATTTATGATGTAATTCTTGATTTATGGTATGATTTTTTGATTGATTTTTGGCACATGGTAAAGTGTATATCTCAGATTTTTTCCATGTCATCATGATGACAATGTTGAACCAATAAGGAGGTGCCAAGTAAGCGAAGACTAAATGATCATCCAATAAGAAGATGCCAAGTAAGCAAGGCCTTGTCACAATGATGTCTTACACTCTCTCAAGGACTTAAAAGATAATTTTCAAGAGGGGGAGTCAACTAAGGGGGACGGCCTGCAGCATTAAAAAGGAAAAGAAGAGAGCAAACAAAAACAAGAACAAGCATTGCAATTCAAAGAGATCAAAAAAAAAAAGCCTAGCTCTTCTTCTTCTACATCTTCTTTCTTTCTCTCTTCTTGTAAAGCCTATTGTTTTCATATCTTTCAATCTTAAATAGGCTTGAGATAAACCACCATTCATATATCTTTGTAAAAGATTGATCAAGGTGTGATCAATCTTCACTCTAGCAAGGTGGTGGTGTTCGTGTGAATTGTACCTACTATACAAGGTTTGTAAAGGGTTGGAGTTAGGTGTAACTCTATCAACCCTGCGGTAAGGTGTACTGCGTGTGTGTGATTAGTGTGAACCAAGGAAGGTGTTCCTTGAAGACTGGAGTAGGTTGTTTATAACCGAACCAGTATAAAATTTTTGGTGCCATTTACTTTCTGCATTTACTTTTCAGTTCCTGCACTGTTTACCCGTCTTGTTCGCATCCGTAAAAATAGTAAACGTTTTTCAAAAATTACGAAAATTTCCATAAATATACTTACACGTTCTAGGGTTAAGTTGGGACAAGTTTCAACCCTTTTGGATAAGTATAAGTCAATCAAACATCAAAAGTTCTGAGACTAGTGCAGTCTGATTTTCAGACTTGCAAAGGTTGAGACTTTGATTGTAGTTGACCAACTTCCCAAAAGAATTTTCTAAAACTGTTTCAACCTATTTAAATATAGTATATAAAGAGTTAGTGGTCAAATTTTCAGAGCATTTGGAAGTTCACACAAATAGGAATTAATTTTTCAAAACCATCTACCGTTTCTGGCAGATTTGCACAATCTGATTGCCAACGGTTTTTGAAGGGGTTACAGGTTGAATTTTAATTTGAAATTTTTAGGGGACCCTCATAACATCTGAGGATAAGTTCTCTCAAAATTTCATAATTTTTGGAGACCTCTAACCTAGTTTTAAAAACGTTTTAAAACTGGTCCTGAAAACAAAATCTGTTTTCAGAACTTGAATGTTCAAGTTTAAAGAAATTTTAAAAAGCACACTTTCCGCATCATCTATTCAACCCCCCCCCCTTCTAGTGGTGCCTTGCAGATCCTACATCATGCTCCGTGACTGATAGAAAAGTGTTGAAATCTCCACCTATTAACCATGGCTCATTGTTGGTAGCATGGTGATGTTGTAATGAATGCCATAGCTTACGACGATCAGTTACAGTGTGCATTCCATAGACTGGCGTGAACCACAGAATAACCTCCGTGCCCACAATTTGAAATTTGAAATGCGAGCATTGTTCATCATATACCGTACATAAATGCCGGAGTGAATCCTGTGTCCAAAAAATCCAAATTTTGTCTCTACAAATTACGTCAGCATGTGAAAAGTTGAGTCTACGTTGAATTTGAGCCAAGTGTACTGGGTCTTTTTTGGGCTCAATTAGAACTAACAACTGCAGTTTGTGTGTTCTAATAAGTTTTCGAATGCGAACTAAATAGTTCGCAATTCCTCTGACATTCCATATGAGGCAATTCATTGAGAGGAGGAGGTGGGTAAGTTTGAAGATCTAGTCTGTCGTTCTGTAGGCTGGTTGTATGTGCCTAACATCTCTTGTTTTGTGCGGTGACGTCGGGAGATGGGTATAGGATCCGCCATTGCATTTAGCAGTTGAGCCGTGGTATGATTAAAAGAACTACTCTGGGCAGCCAAAACATCAATGGAGTCATCTTCAAGATTACTGTGGTTCTTCTGTCTGCATGGGTCTTCATGTGTGGGTATATCTGTTTGTGTTGTGAGAGGTTGCCGAGTGCTTTCAGTGAGCTGATCAGGATGATGCATGTAAATTTCTGAATATGAGTTTGTGGCTTCTAGAATATCATCACCTTCATCTGGAGCGTGACCAAAGGATGCATCTATCTTGGCAAGGTCTTGTTTGTCAGATATTAGCGTTAAGAGAGTATTATCTGTTGATGCAGCATGTGGAGAATGTGGCTCATCTGCAACTGCTTCAGAGTCATCTTGTATTATAGGATTATCATGTGGCTGCAGTGGTAAATCCTCATGTTCCTCATCATTCGAAACATCATCATTGTCCCCGTCAATCAGATGGGTGTGGTCTGACTTTGTCTTCTTTGGGGTCCATCTTTTAGGTTTTTTTAGCACTTTAATTTGGTTGGGAGCTGCATGCTTTTTTGGTTCCTGCAGATTATCCTTTGCTGGCTTGCAATCCTTGGCTTCATGTCCTATAGTGCGGCAGGTAGTGCAGAAAAGGGGTATGTTTTCATATTCAACTGTTGGGTATATCACATGATCTCCTCCTTGAATATGCAACCGGGCTGGTAATGATTTGGAAATATCGACTTCTATACACAATCGTACCACCGATGGGCGTAATCCATTAGATGTAGCAGAGTCCATTTTTAACGGCAATCCAATCATGTGAGCTATATTCCATAAAGCTGATTTATTTTGCAAATATAATGGTATACCCCGAATGGATACCCATATGGGGACTATCGGCTTATCGATCTTGGGATCAAAATCCGGCGTCCATTTTGTCACCCTCATAATATAGCCATTAACAGTCCATGAACGACGTAAGAAACACCGTTGATAATCTTCTGGATGATGGAAGGTTAGGATAATATGTTGATCATCTATCAATCCTAATTTAGGAGTCTGTTTAAATCCAATTCTTTCCATGCAGGATGCTAATTGTTTCATATTGGGTCGGCCATGCCAGAAAGATCCAACGAGAGTATATTTGAATGGAATTGAGTAGCGATCTACTTCCTCGTTTGTGAATGTAATAGAAGGCATACCTTTATAGCACGATATGGGTCTGATCGTTGCGGAGATCTCCATATGTGTAGGGGCCAATGCCTCTGCGAATGTTTTCTTGATCAATGGCGTGTCCGCCATTTTCGGATCAATGCAACCAGATTGAATATGTCAAAAAATAGCGAACCAAGAGAGTATAAAATGCAGTGCAGTAGCTGAGCAGTGGGACAAACAGCGGTGACGGTGAATGGAGATCAAAGGTGCAAGCTTTTGCCATGGTTAAGCGCCGGCGATCTTCAGAGCCGCCGCCATCCTCCTCCTACATGATATATATATATATATATATATATATATATATATATATATATATATTTATTTATATCACTTACAAGTTTTAAAAAAAAGAAAGAAAAAAGAATATCACTTACAAACATAGATCTTTCATATTCTTATGATAAAAACTTGAACATACTATATGATGATCCCATTTTGATATGAACATAAGTACTTAGTCTTTGGAAATCCATGAAGGATCTAGGAAGAGTACTTGCCTTGGTTCACTTTCTTACACTAGGAGATGATCCTCACTTGAATTTGAAGAAAACACTTCTTCTCCTTCTTTCTAGGGGTATACGGTTTTAGAGTACAAAAAGAGAGTTAGTCAGAAACCTATGAAACTAATTAGATGGAAGAATTAAACTTAAACTTCACAAAGTTCTTACTTTGGTTTCCTTTGATTCTAGATTCTACAACCTTCTTGAATCTTTCTTAGTTGATGGAGTGCTTAGGGAGCTTGATTTAAGTGATGTTAGTGTGAAGAAAAGAGAAGAAAATCTTCTCCTTGTTGTCTATGTAATTTTTGGGGGTAAAGGAGGGGGGTGTTGGAGTTTTCTTGAGTTTTTCTTGGAGAGAAGATGGAATAGTGGGTTGGAGATGTAACTATGTGAGGGGTTGAAGAAGAAATAAAATCTCTTCTTTTCCTAAGGGGTGGGCGGCCATGCTTAGTGGGGAATGGGGTGGGAGAAAAACTTTTGACAAGTATGGGCTAGAGGGATGGGGTTTAGAATAAGATTCTTAAACATGCATTATTTTATGTAAACTTTACTAAACAGTAAGACAAGTTGTCTTACATTTCTTTTTCCTTTTTCTTTTCTTTTTCTTTCATGTATATATATTTGTATTCCTATTATTTCATGTTGTATAAAATTGTTGTGTCAAGTATTTCTTTTTGATTTAATTTATCCTAGTGGTTTAAGTTGTTACTAACTAGTTTAATTTGAGTTTTATTGTATAAACTCAAACGTTTCTTATGTATTTGCTAATGCATCGATATACAAGAAAAGTTTTATGAATCGTACACCTATGAAATTACGTATACAGTATTGGAATCGTTACGATATAACGAAATTTTCCTGGTCGTAACAATCTTTCCCCATTATAGAAAGTTTCGTCCTCGAAACTTACATACCTTATACAAAAAGTTATTGGTATTGCTTCTGTATCTGCTGTTCCGGCTCCCAAGTTGCTTCTCGCTCAGTGTGATTACTCCACTGTACTTTCACAAATGGAATTGTCTGTTTCCTTAATATCTGCTCTTCACGTTCCACAATCGTACTGGAACCTCCTCATACGTCGCATCACCTTTAATTGTCATGGGCTGTTCCTCTAGTATATGAGTCGGATCGTGTATATAACGCCGCAATTGAGACACATGAAACACGTTATGTACATGATATAATGTAGGAGGTAGGGCCAACCGATAAGCAACAGCTCCGACTCTCTCTAGAACCTCATAAGGGCCGATAAATCGAGGGCTCAGTTTTCCTTTAATCCCAAATCTCATCACACCCTTGGTTGTGAAACTCGCAAATATACTTTCTCACCCACTTCAAACTCAATCGGTCATCTTTTTGCTTCCGCCTAGCTTTTGCTACGATCTTGAGCAGCCTTCAATATATCGCGTATCACTTTGATCATTTCCAAGGTCTGCTCTACCAATTCGAGGCCCATAATAGCTCTCTCGCCAACCTCGTCCCAATACAATGGAGATCGACACTTATGTCCATACAATGCCTCAAATGGTGCCATACGAATAGAACTATGATAACTGTTATTGTATGAGAACTCAATCAACTTCACTGGTTTATCCCAACTACCCTTGAAATCCAAAGCACAAGCACATAACATATCTTCCAACGTCTGTATGGTACGCTCTGATTGTCCATCGATCTGCGGGTGAAATACGGTGCTCATCCGGTGCTCGGTACCCATGGAATTTTGATAGATCCTCCAGAATCACGAAGTAAAACGTGGGTCTCTATCGCACACAATGCTGACAGGTGTCCTATGCAAGCTGACTATTTCATCCATCTACATACTCACTAGCTTCTCTATAGACGTCTGAATCGACATGGGTAAGAATTGTGCCGATTTAGTGAGTCGATCTACGATTACCCAAATCGTATCTTAACCGCTGCGAGTCTTAGGGAGTCCTGTAACAAAGTTCATCGTAATATGCTCCCATTTCCATTCTGGAATCTCCAATGGATGTAACAGTCCTGCCGGTCTCTGATGTTTCACTTTAACCTGTTGGCAAGTATGACATCTCTCCACAAACTCCGCGATCTGACGCTTCATGCCGTTCCACCAGTAGTTTCTTTTAAGATCCGGATACATCTTGGTGGCTCCCAGATGGATAGATAACCGAGAGTTGTGAGGCTTAGTCATGATCTCTCTCTTAATTTCATCAATGTTTGGTACACACAATCTCTCATTGAACCAAAGACTACCATCGGTATGCAGTTGGAAATCCTTCACCGGTTGTTCTTTAAACTGCTTGACAATGTTCATCAATTGGGAATCATTCTTCTGCGCCCTCTTAATTTTATCAATCAAGGTAGGAGTGATCATCAACTTAGCCAAAATATTCGCAGTCAAATCAACCACATCCAATCCAAACTCGGCTATTTCCCTCTCTAGAGGTGTCTGTCTGGCATGGCTTGACTTTTTACTCAATGCATCTACCACTTATTCGTCTTACCCGGATGATAATGGATGGCGAGATCATAACCTTCATCAACTCCAGCCATCTCCCTTGCCTCATGTTTAGCTCCTTCTGGGTGAAGAGATATTTCAAACTCTTGTGATCTGTGTAAATTTCGCATCTCTCGCCATATAAATAATGCCTCCATATCTTAAGTGCAAATACCACAGCTGCCAGTTCCAGGTCATGGGTGGGGTAATTCTGCTCATAGGGTTTCATCTGTCTTGATACATATGCAATTATTCATTCCTTCTGCATCAACACACAACCTAGTCCATTCTTCGAAGCATCACTATATACCACGAATCCCTCCCCTGAGATTGGTTGTGCTAATACTGGTGTCGAGGTCAATTTCTTCTTAAGTTCAGCGAAGCTCTGCTCGCTATCAGAAGTCCAATCATATCGCGTCTTCTTCTATGTCAGTCAAGTCAGTGGAACTACAATCCATGAGAATCCTTCAACAAACTTCCGATAATAACCTGGAAGTCCCAAGAAACTCCTGACCTCAGTCACATTTGTCGGTCTCGGCCATTCTGTAATAGCCTCAATATTCTTTGGGTCTACTGAGATACCATCCTTGGACACAACATAACCCAGAAATGCAACACTGTGGAGCCAAAACTTGTGCTTTCTGAACTTAGCATATCACTGCTTCTCTCTCAATATATTCAACGTTACTCTCAGATGTTCTGCATGGGTCTCCTCGTCCGGTGAATATATAAGAATATCATCAATAAATACAACCACAAACTTATCCAACTGATCTCGGAATACTGTGTTCATCAGGTCCATGAATGCTACGGGAGCGTTAGTGAATTCAAATGGCATTACTAAGAACTCATAATGTCCATATCTTGTACGAAAACCAGTCTTAGCAATATTGTCCAACTTGATCTTCAACTGATGATAACCAGCGCGGAGATCAATCTTGTTGAACACCTTAGCACTCTGTACGAAAAGTTATATTGATTTTTATAACACATTTATAGATTTATTATTTAAGTGTTTAAGTTACTTACTCTCAACTGGTCGAACAAATTGTCGATCCTAGGCAGCGGATATCGATATTTGATAGTGATCTTATTCAGTTCTCGGTAATCTATGCAGAGTCTCATGCTGCCATCTTTCTTCTTAACGAACAACACTGGGGCTCCCCAAGGTGATACACTAGGCTGTATGAATTTCTTATCTATCAGTTCCTGCAACTGTGCCTTCAATTCCTTCGACTCTGCTAGGGCCATTCTATACGACATCTTTGAGATCCGTTCAGCTCCTGGAACGACGTTAATATCAAACTCAATCTCTCTGTCCGGAGGTAAACCTAGCAAATCATCTAGAAAGACATATGTGAACTCCTTGACTGCTGGAATGCTGTCGATTGACGGTGTCTCTGAAACCTCGCTGAGAGCATACACGAGAAATCCTTTGCTACCCTTCTTTAGTTCTCTAAACGCCTGTGTCGCTGTCAGATAGATATTCTGTGGTATCTTCTTCAACTTAGAATTTCCCTGATAGATCACTTCCTCCCGCGTCGGATCCTCAATCATCACACGCTTACCACGACAGTCGATGTAGGCATGGTGTTAGAACAGCCAATCTATACCTAGAATGATGCCGAAGTCCCCAATCTATAAAGGAATTAGGGTAGCCTCGAACTTTTGTCCTTCCATCTCGATCTCGCAATCCTTATATATATGATGTGAAATGATCACCTGATCACCTGCTGCTTGAATGCGATAAGGCGTATCCAGCCATGTCGGACAGCTATTAAGGTTCTTAGCGAACCTTTTTGATAGAAAGGAGTGACTTGCACCACTATCAAACAATGCGTTGGCAAGTATGTTGTTTGTTAATACAGCACCTGAGGTAATTCATAATTCAAATATACAATTCTTACCCAAGCATAAAATATCATATATTTTGCAAAATAAAATATACTTGTCACAATGTTTGGGGCATCCTGAACCTCCTCATCTGTCATCACGTGTACTCTGGTATTGGCCCGTGAGCATCTCTCTGCTGAGGTGCATCTCTCTAGGGTCCCTTATGGGGCTAACGGCAATCTCTGATCAACTGGCCAATCTTGCCACAATTAAAGCAAGCTCCAATCTTCAGCAAACATGCTCCAGTATGCTTCTTCTGGCAATTAGGACATCTCAGAATCAGATTCGCCTGTGGTGGATGCTGCTGCTGTGGCTGGCGTTGTGGCTGCAGCTGTTGCTGAAAATTCTGCTGATGTGTACGTCCACCATCTCCTCTGGCAGTATTAGCCCCCTATCAGATTGAACATTTCCAAACTCTTAGGGCCTCTTGCCTCGGGTGTCGAAATCACGTCTGATGATGTCCCTCTCTACCCAACAGCAGGAATCTAGCAATTCACCAAAATCTCTCGGGTTGGCATTCACAATCCAAGTGCGAATGCATGGGTTCGGTCCCCTCTCGAACTTAATCATTTTTAGTTGCTCATTTCCCATGATCACTGGAACATAACTTCCTAAAGCAGTAAATCGGTTGGCATAATCTGCCACTGTCATACCAGGAATCTGAATCAGGGACTCAAACATCCCTATCTTCTGCTAGGTGACTGATGGTGGGATGTAGAATTTACGGAACTCTCTTAGGAATCGTTCCCAAGTAACTAGAGCTGGCAAATGCTGTAAATTAGTAATCCACCACTGATCGCCTCACCAGTCAGAAAAGGCTTAATAACTTGGGCCTTTATCTCATCCGGTACCTGAATATGCTCAAAGTTATTCTGTACTTCTTTTAGCCGTTTCTCGGCTATGGCTGGATTAGATCCACCCTCAAAATTAGGTATGCGGGCCTTCTTCAGCTCTCCATAGAAGAAACGAGTACCATGTTGTGGTGGAGGTGGTGGTGGTGGTGCTGCAGGATGCTGATGATTGTTATTACCGATGGCCTGCCCTATGTGTACCAAGGCCTATTGAAAATCTCCCTGACCCTACTGCTGTGGAGCTGGGAGTACGGGCTCAGTGTAAAGTGGAACCGGCTCTACATGTGGAGGCACATGTGGCAGTGGAGGAGGAGGGGGTAGCTGTGTCGGCCTATCAGCGAGCGATCTACCTCTAGGTCATGAAGACATCCTATTGAAAGCATCATTATTAGAATAATTTACATGTCCTAATTTAATATGTTTACATACTTACTTTATAATTTAAAAAAAATTACGGTTTTAATTCTACACTTAATAATTCGAGTAAAATTTAAAAATTATATCCGTCTATCCCTAACCATTCTAAGGATCCTAATCTAAGGATATCACTCTTGGGCTAAGATCATAACTTAAGTTATAAGATCATCACTTAAATTCTAAGTGTTTACTTTACTGTTTCTGTTGGGAATCTAGAGCCTTTGCTCTAATACCATCTGTAGCGCCCCGCCCGGAACTAGGGTTTCGGCACGGTACACCCACCATACTCTACTATGAGTAGGATAAGGCGTCGATACTATACATGTGCATGTCGACATGAATCGTAATCGATATAGCGGAAGCAACATAAAGATAAACTCACAACATGCATAATAACACAAAATCGTTCAAGTGCATATAAATCATAAAGTACAATGTCTCACGATAGTCTTATTACATCACAATAAAATAAAGCTCAACACATCAAGTACATAGCTCCGGCCTACATCTTAGCTCACGGGTACTCTAGCTGGGGTTCCTCCTCAATGAACAATGCGTCAGGGTCCCTGTCCTCTGAAATGTTATAAGGCAAGTATGAGCGATAGCCAACTTTTAATCTCTCAGCAAGTAATCCTTCTAGATACTTCATGTGGAACATACATGGGGGGACAGGGTGATAGATAATAATATCATAATAACGAACATAGATAATCACATATCCGTTTACAAATAATGGCATGATGCAAGAATAAAACAGAACATAAGAATTTACATCATACCTTAGAGATCATATCTTTCTTCCTCAGCACATCTCGAGCATACCTTTCTATACTTATGTACTAATCCATATTACGCTAAGGTCATCATTTATAATCATCACTCTACATGCATAACCTTCCTTAATCATCTTAAGGCATAATAAACTTATGGATATTCTAAGCATTACCTAAGAAACATGATTATGACATGATGCATAAGACATGGCTTTTCATAACATGATTCTTCATAAAATGACTTTTTATAAGCATGACGCAATTTTCATAACTTGTGTAAAATGACATTTTCATAATCATGGAGATAACATTTTCATCATTGGCTATAGCACTTTTCATAAGAATAATAAAACACGACATACCGACCGATTCCGCATGTAGTACATGAACGACATAAAACATCATAAACATATATACATGTGCTAACGCTGACGCACTATGACGGAGATCCCGTGTCCCAGACCCGGTGTACACTTGGCCATTAACGTAATCATATGCCCCTGACATCTACCGCTCCAGTATTGATGTCACGCCGGCGAACATAACATAGTCATAATCATGAACATAACATAACATATCGTGTGTCGATAGAATCGATCGTCTCGTGTTTATTATTCACATGCATATGAACTTTTAAAACATGTGATGCAACAACATAACTTTTCAACTTTAATTTCAAGCAACGTGAGACTCGGTCATAAGAGAGTATTTTGGTCAGGCTGCAACTTATAACATCACTTACTTAGTTTCATCCTACATATCATAACTTAACGAAAATACCACTTTGACCCCCAAAAGTGGCCATTCGGCCATGGCATCCCCAAATCAGCCCACTTTTCATAATTTTCATCCAACCCAATTTCTTAATTTGTATTCTCCATATACATTCTAAATTTCAGTACTTAAGGAAAATAAACTCTTAATTCCTAATTCCCTTAACATGTCACATAAAATACCTAACCTATACCATACTTTATTCATCCTTACACATTATACATATAAGGGTCCATAACATGAAATCGGAGAAATTTTTTATTCTTAAATGGCCTTAAGGCCGAAACTATTTTTTTTAATGAAAGACGGGCAGTACCGTCCGGATGTTTTATTAATATATGATTTCCTCACTTGTGGTGGAGGAATACCGTGGTTACAAATTTTCGACTAGGTTAAGGTGGGAGACTCTCACAAATTAAACGAAACAAAATAGTAAAAACACATAGAAAGCGCAAGAAAGTAGCGAACAATAAAATATTGTTTGAGAAACTAAATAGAGTACAACTAAAGATTTGCAAACTAAAGGACGCCGCTGTGCCATTGTCCAAAGCTAGCAAATGACTTCTTGGTTCAGAATAATGTTTTCCGTTGGTGAATTGTTGCAAAGAGCGAGCAGATGTTCTCCATTGTGTTGCACATGATAGCCAGAGATGCATCAATATATGCAATATGAAACACGGAAGCGAAGCGATTAGTAATACACTTACATTTTTTTTGAGCAATAAAGGGAATATTTTATTATGCCTCACTTATGGCGGATGAAAACCATATTACAAAGGTGATCAATATACGAATAATAATAATACAATGAGCATATAATTTCTATTCTCCAATCATATATGATATGCCGCATTAAAACCTTGCCAAGTAAAACCACCCTTGTAGATATTAGCACTGAAGAAGATGGGAAGAGCTAAAGCGGTCGGTCTAGATAACATACCTATTGAGGCGTGGAAGTATTTAGGAGAGAAAGGGGTCCAATGTCTAACTACTCTGTTCAACCGTATTTACAAAACAGGAAAGATGCCAGATGAGTGGAGAAAGAGTGTCGTGGTCCCCCTATATAAGAACAAAGGAGACGCACAGTGTTGTGGGAACTATAGAGGGATTAAGTTGCTTTGTCATACCATGAAGTTATGGGAGAGAGTAATCGACACTCGAATTAGGAGAGAAACTCAGGTTACGGTGAACCAATTTGGTTTTATGCCAGGAAGGTCAACTACGGAAGCAATACACATTCTGAGGAGATTAATGGAGAAGTATAGGGAGAAGAAGCGCGATTTACATATAGTTTTCATCGATCTTGAAAAAGCGTATGATAGTGTGCCACGTAGCCTGATATGGGATAGTCTGGATGCAAGAGGGATCCTTGTGAAGTATATAGACATAATTAAAGATATGTATGCTAGGACAAAAACAACCGTTCGTACGCCTGTGGGGACTACGGACTTCTTTCTGATGGAGGTCGGTCTCCATCAAGGGTCTGCGTTGAGCCCATTTCTTTTTGCAGTAGTCCTTGACGAGTTGTCAAAGCCAATACAGGAGGCAGTTCCGTGGTGTATGCTTTTTGCTGACGATATTGTATTAGTCGCAGAAAGTAGACATACCCTGAGTATGAGACTAGAGCAGTGGAGAGGTGTTTTAGAGAGAAAAGGCTTAAAGATTAGCCGTTCTAAGACTGAGTATCTGCACTGCGACTTCAGTGGCGTAGCAGACAATGAGGATAGCCAGCTCACCATCGATGGTCAAGTGGTACCACAAGTAAGTAAGTTTAAGTACCTAGGATCATTTGTGCAGCAGAATGGCGACATAGATAATGATGTAGCACATCGAGTTCAAGCAGGCTGGTGTAGATGGAAGGCTGCCTCAGGGGTGCTTTGTGACAAAAATTTCCCAACTAAATTGAAGGGAAAATTTTATAAGGTTGCAGTGCGACCGGCAATGCTATATGGGACAGACTGCTGGGCCATCAAGAGATCACAATTACAGAAGATGGAAGTGGCAGAGATGAAGATGTTGAGGTGGATGTGTGGGCATACAAAGCTAGACCGGATCAGAAACGAGGTGTTTCGAGAAAGGTTAGGCGTGGCAAGTATAGCAGATAAGATAAGGGAGGGAAGAATGAGATGGTTTGCGCATGTCAAGCGGAGACAGACAACAGCGTCGGTCAGAGCAATTGAAAGCCTCATTATAGAGGAGAACAGGAGTAAAGGTAGGCCCAAACTGACTTGGGATGAGCAGATTAAGCACGACCTACTAGATTTGCACCTCTCTGAGGACATGGTACAGGATAGGAGTTCATGGAGACATAAGATTAAGGTTAACGAGGTATAGGTCATATATAGGGACACTTTAGAGTATATTTATGGACATAGATAGGCGTAGACACTATCTACGCTTTAGGTTGACTTTCCACTTGGTTGCGTATGTTATACCGTTGTTTTACATTACATGTACATATACACGTGATGTGTATTTTAATATCGAAAGTCTTTTCTTTGTATTTCTTGAATTTCCTCACTAACACACTAGCACAACAAATCTCTATTATTATGACATTTATGCAGGTACATATAGAGCCGGGGGTCTCACTGGAAGCAGACTCTCTATCCCTTGGGATAGAGGTATTGTCTGCCTACCACTTACCCTCCCCAGACCCTAACGATAGCTTTTGCTGTTGTTGGGATATAATTGGTCAGGATGATGATTTTTTTTAAACCGTGTTATGTTATTAGATAAACCCCTCACTTGTGGCGGAGGAAAACCATATTACAGCCAAATGAATCAGTAAAGAGTACAGAAGCAACTGATTATGGGTCAGGATGATTATATATATATATATATATATATATATATATCTCATAATAATACACTTACATGTATATATATATACTTTATATAAATTAATTTGATGTCTTTAGTACCCATTGGGCCGTGTATATATGTAGATACCATATTCATTTTTTTTTTTGCGAAAACAAATTTTATTAGGAATAGCCCTCACTTATGGCGGAGGAAAACCATATTACAGTAAATGAAAGTATGACGATAGTTGTAGTATATGATTATCAACATCCAAAATATATATGATATGCCGCATTAAAACCTTGCCAAGTAAAACCACCCTTGTGGATAAAACCTTGGCATAGGAAAAAGCGTACATATTTATATAAATGGAGTGTTGATATGCTTCACCATGTGAAAGGTAATAAAATACAAGCCAAAGATATTTCAATGATAACAAAACTATTGTAATCCATGAAATGGCAGCCCCGTGATGAGTGTTCGTTATCCCTGCGGAACGTAGTGTAGCGATGGCATATCCAGCAAATGTGAGCCATGTTCTCGCACATGCACAAAATAAATAAAACTCTGAGTGGTGAAGATATATGAAGCAGATGTAAATGTGTGAGCCAAATCGGAATAAGATCATACCAGACCTGCCTGCACCAAATATGGCACAGGCAGATTTAGCAAAGAATTGCCAATCCATGTGGAAGACCTTCGACGCATGGAATCCGCTTATCTGTTGCGAAGTAGACCTCGTGCCAGCATACATAAGTCCGCAAACAACAATGTAAACAAAAAGGAGTCGTAAGGCAGTCCATGCAGTGTGGGTACTAAGCACCAAATGAAACAAATAGAAATAACATCGATGAAGGACTGTGACAAAATGAACGAAGATCATACCAGGCATGCCTGCCCCAGTTAGGGTACAGGCAGAGATTGCAAAAAGTTGCCAATCCATTTGGAAGACCGTAATCTTAAGGAACTCGCAAATTTGCAGAAGAAAGGTCCAATGCTATGGCACCGCGGACAAGTGATGGTAGACTATGTCGCGAATATGTCTGTGTTTGAGGGAACCTCATCGCATGCTGAGCTAGATAGTGTGCCGCCATGTTTGCTTCTCTATATACATGAACATAATCTAGACCATGCTGATGTAATAATTGCCATAATAGTCGAAGGTGGTAATTCCCAAAAATAGGTTGTGGCTGCTTTAGTCGTGTGATCAATTGCGCACAGTCAGATTCTAGTATAATAGTGCGATAGAGGGGAAGGAAATATAGCAATCCAAATACTGCAATCTGAATCTCAGCTGTGAATGGAGGACAATGAGGAAGCCAAAAGGAAACTGCAGCCACACAAACACCAAGGTGATTCTGCAAAATTGCCCCACCAGAGGCATTGCGACGGCCAACGGATGCATCAATATTCAACTTTAGCCTACCAGAGGGTGGCGTTTGCCAACAAACTATCTGTAGACGTGGGGATTGAATTCTTGGAACCCAGGACAAACTTAAGTTAGGTCCTGCCGCAATCTTTGATCCTTGTATAGTTTTAACCCACATCGCAATATCATAATGTATGGATGCCCGAAGTTGTGCAGAAGAAAACGAAGTTGAATCCCCATATACCAATGCCGCATAGGCTCGCCATGAATTGAAGACCACAATAGCCGGAACGATAATTTTTAGAACCCCAAAGAGTGACGAAAACGAGGAACGATACCACCAAGAGAGCAAGTATTGTCTAAGGTGCAGGGAAATTGGCGATGGGCCGTGTAACTCAGTCGCAAAAAAATTCCAAATTGTGCGAATAGGGCTGCAGTATATGAAAACGTGGTCCACCGTAGCCGAGTGTTGTTTACAAAATGGACACCGCGTGGGCCGAGCCGTAGAATACGTGCAGATATAATCCTCAAAAGGCAACGCGTTGTGGAAAATGCACCATAAAAATAATTTGATGGTAGGAGAATGATGTTTATACCAGATGAATTTAACAGAGAGTAATGTGGGTCTTGCAACACGGCAACAGTCATAAGCAGATTTTAAAGTAAACTCACCAGACACCGATGGCTTCCATGTGAGATGATGTGCAAAGCCCTCCGTCTGGGCAATGCAGTGAGTATGGATTCTACAAATGAGCTTCCAAACCGGTGAGTCCGGGAGGCGTGGGCGATAATCTCCTCGAGTGCCATATTTTACCCGCATATATTTACTCCATAATGTATCTTGCTGATGATATGACCACCATATACGACTGTGATATGCCAGTTGTAAACAACTGAGATTCCGCAGGCCTAAGCCACCTTCGTCAACTGGTAACGTGATGTTAGACCAAGCAATCCAATGATAACGATTACCCCAATCCTTTCAATGACTTTAATAACAGACACGGGCAAACCTCCAGCCGCTAGAATATAAAGTGGAAGAGCTGAAATTACTGAGCGTAAAAGCACCAAACGGCCTGCTGCTGATAGAAGACGGGAATGCCAGCCTTGTAATCGAGCATCAATATGCTGCAGTAGGGTCATACAATATCTGGCGCGATTAATACCCTTATGCAAATAAGATCCAAGATTTGTGCTAGAACATTTGCATACGCCAAATGAGTGATGGTAAATGGTACACGGCCCAGGCGAAAAGGCTGGAGATCTCTAGAGTCAACTAAATATTTGATGCCTCTGCTAAAACCCTCAGAGGACAGAATGAAAAGTAACGGTGACAGTGGATCACCTTGCTTGACACCTCTGTATGGCCTGAAGGACGACGAAGGTTGGCCATTAATCAAAACCGATAGTGTAGTAGCACGCAAATGATTGAGAATGATGCGAATAAAGAAGTTGGAGAAACCAAATTGTCGCAGTAACAATTCTAAATACTCCCAGCTAACCCGGTTGAAAGCTTTCATCATGTCCAATTTCAAACATAACTGAGACCCACCTTTATCAAGCATATGTACCATCTCTCGTGCCATGAGAACTTGGGAAGAGATATCATGCCCAGGCAAGAAACCCGCCTGTTCTGGAGAAATTAATTTAGGTAGCAAGGTGCTCAAACGCGTAGCAATTATCCGCATACAAACTTTACTCAGAAAATTTGTCAAACAAATAGGCCGAAAATCACTGAAAGTTTGTGGAGACTGAGTCTCGGGGATCAAAGTAATCAAAGCGCTCGCCATGATTGATGGTTGTGGTACCCCAAGGAAAAACTCCTGCACAGCTTTGATCACATCTGAATGTATAACTGTCCAACAAGAACGGTAAAAATGACCATGAAATCCATCCGGTCCTGCCGCACTCTGTGAGTCTAACTGCCACACTGCTTCCTTAACCTCTGCTGCCGATGGTAAGTGCGTTAGCATAAGATTATCCTCTGCTGTTATCAGACATGGTATATGTGATAAAATGGATGAATGATTATGTATAGCTTCTCGAGCAAATAAGCCGGTATAAAAAGAAACTGCCTCCGACATGATATCTGCAGATGACGTGAGTACAGCTCCAGTTGATGAACGTACTTGCTGTATTCGAAGAGTAGCTCTCCGTCCTTTAACAATAGAATGGAAATATCGGGTATTTGCGTCGCCCTCCTTGAGCCATTTTACCCTCGCTTTTTGCTTCCAAAAATGCAGCTCATAAGCAGATGCTTGCAGGTACTCAGCTTTGGCACGCTGATATGCCGCACGTGTCACCTCATTTGGGTCTGCCTCCCAACTAGCCTCAGCATGATTAAGATGTGTTTCCGCATGCATAAGATTGGTGAAAATATTACCAAATATGTCTTTATTCCAGCGTTGAATGTCTCGTCGCAGTGAAAATAACTTGGAATAAAATCCATGCATACCTCCCGTAGTTGGATATGACAACCATGCATGCTACATATAAGAGTGAAAATCTCGATGAAGTAGCCAGGAATCCAAGAAACGAAAAGAGCGAGGGCCATTTGCTGTATTGAGCCGACATACAAATAATAATGGTGTATGGTCCGAAGTAACCCGTGGAAGATGTGTTAACTGATACGTATGGTTTGCGTCTTGGAAAGCTGAGTTTATAAATAACCAATCTAATCTGCGACGAACATGACCTAGACCTCTGCCATCAGCCCAAGTGAATCTAGGCCCCTGATATGACGGCGCCATAAGTGAACAATACTCTATACAGTCGTTAAAATCCTGCAAAGTAGTCAACGGAGGATGGGAACGGCCCCTATGATCATCAAGCTCCCGAAATGTATTAAAATCACCACCAATTAACCAGGGAAGAGTAGATGAGCCTGCAAAGTCACATAAAGAATTCCAAAGAGGGCGACGTAATGAAGACGTGTGCTTCGCATACATAACCGAAAAAACAAACGTGAACTGCAGTGGAAGAAATAGCAGGGTAAAATGTACAACTTGATCCTGATCATGTGTAGCTAGCAAGCAATATTCCGAGTCACGCCAGAAAACCCAAATTCTTTCAGACTGAGAAGCATAACTACTGTTAAAACCAAGACGCAAACCATACGTATCAATTTGTGAAGAAGCATGTTTAGGTTCTATGATAGCTAGTAAATGCAAGCGATGTTCCGTAATTAAATGTCGTAACCGAGGTAAGGAGGCACGCATGCCTCTTATATTCCAAACTAGTGTATTCATTAAGAAAGAGTGGAGGCACTTCCCTGGACTGCATGTGAGGCACTGCGCGTGAGTATAGTGGAGGGCGGCAGTGGTGGCAAATCTTTTCGTGCACGGCGTTTCCTTCGTGGAACTACTGGTATAAACCCAGTGTCTTCTGTCGTCTCCTGAAGGCGTGAAATTAAAATCTCTTCATCCGGAGATGGAGTCATTAATTGTATGCGACGAGTGACATCTACTGGCACATTTGTTAAGTCCGCAGTTGTACCTTCTGAGGGTAGCTCCGTGTCCGAGGAATGGCCATATTCTGATTGCATTTGATTAGCTTGGAGTGGTAAGTCGGCAGCATCGCAGAATATCTCCGCTGGGGTGTCATCGTCATGCGGTTCAGTGGATGGGGCATTCGGTTGATCCTGCAATGGTGCCATGGAGGATGGATCAATTATTTGTGGCTCAGCCGCAGGCTTCTTCTTAATGGGCGTCCAGCGTTTAGCGTTTGGACGAGGTGGAGGCGGTGGCGGTGGTGGCGGAACAGTCGAGGCAGAGGCAGCGGCACATGTCCCAGGTGCATGTCCCAGTCGGCGACATGTAGTGCAAAACATTGGGAGATCCTCATATATTACCTGCTGTAGAATATATCTATTTTTTGCCTGTAAATAAATCTTCTGTGGAAGTTCCTGAGAAACATCTACCTCAACACAAATGCGAGCAACAGATGGTCGTAGACCTTCAGACATGGCCACGTCTAACTTGATGGGCGTACCAATTGGCCGAACAACCTCAAATAGTGCCTCCCGACGATGCAAATGAATCGGTAGTCCAGGGAATGCAACCCATATAGGGACGATAGGGACATCTGCTGTAGGATCAAAATCAACGGTCCATTTGGTAATGCGCATATGGCAACCCGAAATATGCCATGAACGTCTATATAAACACCTTAGATAATCTGCTTCATTACGAAAGTTTCACAGGATGTGTGCGTGATCAAGTAGGGTAATTCTCAGATCATGATGAAAACCAATCTTCTCAAAAACTTCACGAATAACTTTCAATGGGGGCGTCCATACCAAAAAGTACCTACCAAGGAGTATTTGAATGGAGCAGCTAAGGCATCAATCTCAGAGTCCAGAAATGAGATCAGGGGGATGCCTTTGTAACGTGATACTGTCTTCGGAGAAATGTCGATTTGGCAGGAGGACTGCGATCTGGAAACAACTGCGTCAAACGATGGCGCAGCCATGTGATCTTCGATGCGACAAAAGGTGGATGCTTTCCGTATAAAACAAACAGCAAGAAAATCTTGGAGTGAAGTGCAATTCGGTTAATATTGAAAACGAGAGTCTTCCCCACCATGTTCATATATATATATATATATATACACACATGATAAAAAGGAGATGCCGCTCCTCAGGCGATCGCAGGTGACATTGCGGCGATAGCCGCCGCCGCTGCCGGAAACTGCTGGATCATCTGCCAATTCATCTCGCCGTCATTTTTCTCTGATATCCCTCCTTCCCGTCGCTGCTATCTGCTGAAAGATCATGTTTTTTTTCCTTTATCTCACACGCGATCATGTCTGCCACGCCATCCTTTGCCGCGATGGTTGCCGGAGCGAAATCATCTGCTGCTATCGATATTTCTCCGAAGACGGTATCACGATACAAAGGCATCCCCTTGATATCATTTCTGGATTCTGAGATTGATGCCTTGCTGCTCCCTTCAAATATTCTTTGGTAGGTACTTTTTGGTATGGCCGTCCTCCATTGAAAATCATACGCGAAGTTTTTGAGAAAATAGGGTTTCATCATGATTTGCGAATCACACTAATAGATCAAACACACATTTTGCTGAATTTTCACAATGAAGCGGATTATCTACGATGTTTCTATAGACGTTCATGGCATATTTTAGGTTGTCATATGCGCATAACCAAATGGACGGTTGATTTCGATCCTACTGCTGACGTCCCTATTGTCCCCATATGGATTGCATTTCCTGGTCTTCCGATTCATTTACATCATCGTGAGGCAGTTTTTGAGATTGTTCGCCCTATTGGTTCGTCCATCAAATTAGACGTGGCTACATCGGTTGGCCTCCGACCTTCCGCCGCTCGAGTCTGTGTTGAGGTTGATGTTTCACAAGAACTGCCGCAGAAGATTTATTTGCAGGCAAAGAACAGATTTATATTGCAGACAGTGATTTATGAGGATCTCCCAATGTTTTGCACTACGTGCCGCCGATTAGGCCATGCATCCGGCGCATGTCCTACCACGTCAGCCTCATTGGTGCCACCACTGCCGCCGCCTCCTCCACCTCATCCAAAACCTCAGCGTTGGACACCCATCAAGAAGAAATCAGTGGCTGAACCAACAATAGCTGGTCCGTCAACCGCGGCACCAACACAGACCAATCCGGATGTTCCACCTACGGAGACTATAATTATACAGGATCATGACAGTGATACTCACACGGATGTATTCTGTGATGCAGCAGAACCTCCGCTTCCGACTGATCTGATTCAATATGACCTGGGCCATGCATCGGATACAGAATTGCCTGCTGATGTTCCAAATGCAGATTTACCAAATGTGCCTGACGATGTTGTTCGACGCATGCAGTTAATCCCTCTATCTCTAGATGAGGATGTATTGATCTCACGTCTAGAGGAGCCAGCTGAGGAAAGGATCTACCCCCATTGCCACCATCCACCATACTAACGCGAAGTGCATCACAGATCTTGCAGGGAAGTGATTCCACTCTTTCTCAATGAATACATTAATATGGAATATCAGAGGCATGCGTGCCTCCTTACGTAGGTTACGACTTTTGATTACGGAACATCGTTTGCATTTACTAGCCCTCATTGAACCTAAGCATGCTCCTACACATATTGATGGATTTGGTTTACGTCTTGGTTTTTCCAGTTGTTATGCTTCTCAGTCTGAACGCATTTGGTTTTTCTGGCGTGATTCAGAGTTTCGTTTGCTTGCTACGCAGGATCAAGATCAGGTAGTTTATTTCACATTGCTATTTCACCCGCTCCAACTCACATTTATTCTATCAGTTGTGTATGCAAAGCACACGGCATCGCAGCGTCGTGTCCTTTGACATTCTTTATGTGACTTTGCTCGGTCTTCCGCATTACCCTGGTTAACTGGAGGGGATTTTAACACTTTTCGTGCGCTTGAGGATCATAGGGGCCGATCACATCCCCCTCTGACGATTTTACAGGATTTTAATGACTGCATAGAGCGGTGTTCTCTTATGGAACCACCGTATCATGGACCCAGATTTACTTGGGCAGATGGCAGGGGTCTAGGCCGCGTTCGTCGCAGATTAGATTGGTTATTCGTTAATTCCTCTTTCCAAGATGTGTTTGAAGACATGCAGTTAACACATCTTCCGCGGGTGGCTTCGGATCACACGCCACTTTTATTTGCGTGTCGCCTACATACGGCAAGTGGCCGATGCTCTTTTCGTTTCTTGGATTCCTGGTTGCTTCATCCAGATTTTTACTCTTATATGCAGAATGCATGGTTATCATATCCAACGACTGGAGATATGTATGGCTTTTATTCGAAGTTATTTTCTCTAAAATGAGACATTCAACGGTGGAATAAGGAAATATTTGGTAATATATTTAACAACCTTATGCACGCGGAATCTCATCTGAATAATGCTGAGGCTTGTTGGGATGCTAACCCTACCGAAGATACTTGTGAGGCATATCATCGGGCAAAGGCGGAATATCTTCGGGCATCTACTTATGAATTACATTTCTGGAAACAAAAAGCCAAGGTAAAATGGCTCAAAGAGAGCGGCACAAACACTCGCTATTTTCATTCTGTTGTCAAAGGGCGGTGAACCAACCTCTGTATACAACAGATTCACACCTCCACTGGCACGCTATTAACGACGTCGGCAGACATTATGGCGGAAGACATTTCGTTCTACACCACTCTATTTGCTCGGGAGACAACACATAGTCATTCGTCAATTCTTTCCCACATCCCTTGTATGATATTGGAGGAAGACTATATTATGCTTACGCAGTTACCCATGGCAGTAGAGGTAAAGGAGGCAGTTTGGCATTTAGATCCCCAGAGTGCAGCAGGGCCAGATGGATTTCATGGTACGTTTTACAGATCGTGTTGGCCAGTTATACATTATGATGTAGTTAAAGCTGTGCAGGAGTTTTTTCTTGGTGTGCCGCAGCCCACTGTAATGGCTATGCATTGATTACTTTGATACCAAAGACACAGTCTCCCCAAACTTTCAGTGATTTTGCCCTATCTGTCTTACAAACTTTCTGAGTAAAGTTTGCACGTGGATTATCGCCACGCGTTTGGGAAAACTGCTTCCTAAATTGATCTCTCCAGAACAGACATGTTTTTTGCCTAGGCGTGATATCTCTTCACAAGTTCTCATGGCACGTGAGATGGTGCATATTCTTGATAAAGGTGGATCCCAATTATGCTTGAAATTTGACATGATGAAAGCTTTTGACCGCGTCAACTGGGAGTATCTAGAATTGTTTTGCGACAGTTTGGTTTCTCCAATTTCTTTATTCGGATAATCCTCAACCACTTGCGTGCTACTACACTATCGGTTTTAATCAATGGCCAACCTTCGGCGTCTTTCAGACGATACAGAGGGGTCAAGCAGGGTGACCCATTGTCTCCACTACTTTTCATTCTATCTTCTGAGGGTTTTAGCAGGGGCTTCAAATCTTTGGTTGACTCTGGAGCTCTATAGCCTTTTCGCTTGGGCCGTATCACATTTGTCGTCACCCCTTTAGCATACGCGGATGACTTATTTATTTTTCTACGGGGTACACAACGCAATTTACGACGATTTCACTCTTTCTTAAAATATGAAACTGCATCAGGCCAAAAAATTAATTTTCACAAGAGCAGTTTTATACCCTCTGCCAGCACTCCGGCTCACCAACGTCGCTCTTTTGAGGCAATCTTGGGCATACGGAGTGCCGCTTTGCCATTTCGGTATCTTGGTTCATATTTGCATAAGGGTATTAATCGCACCAGATATTGTACATCCCTCCTGCAGCATATTGATGATCGCATTCAAGGATGGCATTCTCGTCTTCTTTCCGCATCAGGACGATTGGTGCTACTACGCTCAGTGCTTTCAGCCCTTCCACTTCATATTTTGGCAGCTGGAGGTTTGCCAAAGTCAGTTATCAAAGTCATTGAAAGGAAGATGGCATCATTTTATTGGGGTAATCGACATCATTGGGTTGCATGGTCCACAATAACTTTGCCAACTGAAGAAGGCGGCTTGGGCCTCCGGGATCTCAATAGCTTACAAATGGCCTATCACTATCGAATTTGGTGGTCATATCATCAGCAAGATACACTATGGAGTAAGTACATGCATGTTAAATATGGCAGCAGAGGAGATTACCGCCCACGCCTCCCGGATTCGCCGATTTGGAAGCTCATTTGTAGAATCCATGCTAACTGCATTGCTCAGACAGAAGGCTCCGGACCTTATCTTACATGGAAACCCACGTCGTCTGGTGAGTTTTCTTTGAAATCTGCTTATGACATTTGCCGTGTCGCAAGGCTCACACTGCTCTCTGCTACATTCATTTGGTACAAGCATCATTCTCCCACCATAAAATTATTCTTATGGCGAATTTTCCACTCGGCTTTGCCATTTGAGGATTATATTGGCAGATACTCTACCGCTCGGCCCACACAGTGTCCTTTCTGTAAACTGTAGGATCTGCAAGGCACCACTAGAAGGGGGGGTTGAATAGGTGGTGCGGAAAGTGTGGTTTTCAAAATTTGTTTAAACCTAAACAACTCAACTTCTGAAAACAGATTCTGTTTTCAGGACCAGTTTTAAAACGTTTTTTAAAACCAGGTTATAGGTCTCCAAAAATTCTGAAATTTTGAGAGAACTTAGCCTCAGATGTTATGAGGGTCTCCTAAAAATTTCAAATTAAAATTCAACCTTTAACCCCTTCAAAAATCGTTGGTGATCAGATTGCACGAATCTGCTAGAAACGGTAGATGGTTTTGAAAAATGTATTCCTATTTTTGTGTAAGTCCAAATGCTCTGAAAATTTAACCACTAACTCCTTATATACATGTAGCGCCCCGCTCCCGAGCCCTAACATCGGGAACAGTGCACCCGTCGTATCTCACTAAGGAGAATACAAAGCGTCGAATCAATCTCTTACTTGTCAAAGATGACGTAGAAATTTTTTCGCGGAAACGTAAACCATAGAATATATTAAACTTCAATAACCGTCATTACATTGCTAAATAAAACTCTGAAAATAAAATAGTAAAGTAGTGTGTGGAAATCCTCAAAATATAAATAAGAACAAAACAGCTGCAGAGTCTGTTGGACCGTGCACCTGCAATAAACACCACTAGAGGGGGGGTGAATAGTGGTTAGCGGAAATTACACTACAACCCTTTGTTAAAATCCCCTTTGAAAACAGAATCTGAGACCACCTCAGATTCAGGACTCGTTTTTCAAAAATTCACAAATAATTGTACACAACTCCAAAAATTATGAAACTTTCCAGAATTGAACTTCAATGAGTTAACAAGACTGTCCAAAAATCAGACAAAAAGAAGATCGTTTGACCCTTCAAACAAATAAAAAGATTCAGATGGTCAATCTGGACAGAATTGGACAAAATGTTGTTGATTTTGCAAATAGTGTTTCTCTTTGAATACTCAACCAAACAGGTTGATCTTTATATTAAAACACTCCTTAGGATGTGTAGATGAAGTTTCCAAAAGGACTTGACCTTAAACAATTCTTGAAAAATACAGAATTTAAGTTTTCTCAAAACTGGTCAGATTGCAGCCAGATTGGAGCAGTTATCTTGCAAAGACTGAAAGACTAACTTTCCCTTGCTCAAATCAAGTGATTCTTGTTGCAAATGAAAGCTAACTTTCCCTTGCAGTCACCTTTGGATCCCATTCAGCAGGGAGGCTTCTTAGCACCTTTTGAACCTTTTCACTGTTTGAAAATGACTTCCCTAAAGCTTCAAGGGCATTGAAAATATTAGTAATCCTCAAATCCATAGATGTTATGGATTCGTTTGGCAACATTTTGAAAGTCTCTAATTCAGTCATAAACATGTTTATTTTTGGCTCTTTAACACCACTAGTACCTTCATGCTTTAATATAAGTGATTTCCACATGTCGTGTGCGCTTGTGCAATTTGACACATATCCTGCTTCAGAAGTTGTAAGTCCATTTAAAAGTAATTGCATAGCTTTAGCATTCATGGACATTTTCTTTTTATCATCCGATGACCATTCACTTTTATATTTTTCAACCTCTTGAGTTACTCCACTAACTTGTATAACTTTCGTTGGAATGTACGGCCCATCTTCAACTATAGACCATAAATCGATGTCTATAGCCATTAAGAATAGCCTCATTCTTAGTTTCCAATGAACAAAATTATTGCCATCAAAAAGAGGAGGGCGTTGTGTAGACATACCTTCCAACTCACCTTTGTGAGAAACAATAGCCATAGTATGTACCTTGGATTTGAGACAAGCAGTATATAAAGAATTGTTGTTTCTTGGCCTTGTATTGTACGTATGGTGTTGAATCTTGCTTCTTTTGAGTGGTGTTGGTCTGGCTCTGATACCAAATGTTGGACCGTGCACCTGCAATAAACACCACTAGAGGGGGGTGAATAGTGGTTAGCGGAAATTACACTACAACCCTTTGTTAAAATCCCCTTTGAAAACAGAATCTGAGACCACCTCAGATTCAGAACTCGTTTTTCAAAAATTCACAAATAATTGTACACAACTCCAAAAATTATGAAACTTTCCAGAATTGAACTTCAATGAGTTAAAAGACTCTGTCCAAAAATCAGACAAAAAGAAGATCGTTTGACCCTTCAAACAAATAAAAAGATTCAGATGGTCAATCTGGACAGAATTGGACAGAATGTTGCTGATTTGCAAATAGTGTTTCTCTTGAATACTCAACCAAACAGGTTGATCTTTATATCAAAACACTCCTTAGGATGTGTAGATGAAGTTTCCAAAAGGACCTGACCTTAAACAATTCTTGAAAAATACAGAATTTAAGGTTTCTCAAAACTGGTCAGATTGCAGCCAGATTGGAGCAGTTATCTTGCAAAGACTGAAAGACTAACTTTCCCTTGCTCAAATCAAGTGATTCTTGTTGCAAATGAAAGCTAACAGTCTGAAGTACAACTCCACCAAAAATTACGAATTTTGAAAATGTTTAGCTATTATTGCAAATTGCGTGAAGTTGAGTGAAAACTGCAGTCAAAAACGGGCAGAAAACAGAAATAAATAAACAAGAGAAGAACACCGAGGATTTATCCTGGTTCGGTCAATGTGACCTACTCCAGTCCCAAGGAACACCTTTCCTTGGATTTCACTATGAAATGAGCACCTTACAACAAGAGCCAAGCTTGATCCTTGGGTTATACACCAACCCTAGTCAAGACTTGGATAATCACCTTCTAAGCAACACTTAGTTGCAACTCCTCTAACACCTATTGATGTAGCCTTATAAAGATGGCTAATCAATCTTACAAATGAAGCTCAAGAGGCTTGTAGCACAACAAAAATATCAAGAACACCTTTGCTACAACAAAATACAACAATAAGAACAAGAAGATGAATATGAAAGCTATAGAATGCTTGTGAGCTTCAAGTGTGTTTCATCTTCTTCACCAATGCCTCTATTTATAGTGTGATTTGAGCCTTGAAGATAAGAATGCCATTTGTCACCTTAGACATCACCAATTAGACATGTCTTCATTTGATTGAATCTTCACTTCAAGACTTTGCACACTTGGCACATTCAAGACACATGATTTGTCCATCTATGTCATCAAAAATTCCAGCACTTTTGACTAGGAAAATCTCAGATTTTGATGGATAATATGAAATATAAATGTGATGATAATCATGAGAAAACTTCTCAATGTTAGCTTAAGTTTTGTTGCCTCATTATAGGGAATATGGAGATGACTTTTTCAGCACATATTTGAATAGCCTCATAGCCGTTTTATAATGTTGCACGTGCACCATGTTGGCAATTTTGTTTGCCACAAAGAATGTAAATTGGACCTATTCTTTTGATGTTTTAAAAAGAACAAAATCAATATCTTGCTGAGTGCATTGGGTCAGTGGAGATCAATTTTCCACAAAGCATATCTTTTGAATTTTGCAACGTAGTGGCAGCCCAAACATTTGTTTGAGTCTCTTTGTCTTTCTTTTTTTTTAAAAAAAAAAGTTTGATATTGACGAAGTGGAGATATCCATTTCCTGCAACTTTCCCTTGCAAAATTGTAGATTATAGACTCCAAGAATGATATGTAGCTCCAAGACAATAATAAGATGCGACAAAAATAGTCACATATTTAGAACGTATCGCAAATGTTGTCGTCTTATGAAATGTTGATAAATGGTCAATATAGAGTCTTCAAGAATATCATAGAGCAATCCAGAATAATGATGATATACCTGCTTCCATAACATATATAAGAGAATCTTCAAGATAGAAATAGAATGTGACATCTAAAATCGTCACATATCCAGCTATAGTCAACAGTATCATCATGTGAGATAAATAAGATAGAATCACCATAAAATCTTCAAGATAATAATAACTCAGCTCCAGAATGAAGATAATAATATGCTCAAGAGATTCCTTGAGTGAAAATACCAAAAAAATACCCTTGGGGGTGAAATGACCAAAATACCCCTAGTATAAGAAAACTCTAGAAATGACCCGGATGGTCAGAAATGAATATAATAACACCTTTGAATTGATAAATGGTATACGAATAAGTCCTTGGTATATAATTACCATATCATGTTCCTACAAAACTCAAATACCAATTTTGCCCTTTGGTAAGTTGTAGAAACTTCCAAGGCACGTTAGTCACAAGACATTTAAAAATCACCAAAAACACATAATAAGCACATAATGAACATGTATAAATCATGTACAAATGAAAACAACCATTTTATCATATTTTAGAAAATTTTTTCTAAAAACCCTAGACATCGATCGATGTGCAACAACCTGAGAGACCGATGTCAACTTTTTCAACTCTTAATCACATATAACACCATGTATGACATTTTTAAGTATTAACCACTTAAAATCATGACTTTGAAAATTATCCAAACATATTTCTCAACATTCTCCCCCTTTTGGATGATTTTCAAAATAACCTAACATGATTTTAATGTCACAACTTATAACCAAAAGTTTAAAAAGTTTAACCAAATGTTTTCAACTTTTAAAGTAGTATGTTGCTCCCCCTCAACTCATACTCTCCATCTTAACCTATACTTAACTCATAACTAATTGAAACTTATCATTTCACACCAAATGATGATTTACCAACTAAAATCATGTGCTTATTCTATCTCCCCCTTTATTTTGCAAATTATGCAAAAGATAGAACTACGCAATGGTATCGTAAGTCATCATACCTAACTTGGCACGCAAGTTTTCAAACGTGGCTTGATTAAGGGGTTTGGTAAAGATATCAGCAATTTGGTGATCAGTTCTTATATGGTTTATCACTATGTCGTCATTTTGAACATGATCGCGAAGAAAGTGGTATCGGCACCTCAATGTGTTTGGCCTAGAATGAAGCACCGGATTCCGGGAAAGATTGATTGCACTTGTGCTATCGCAGAAAATTGGAATCTTTTTCATTTTAATGCCAAAATCACTAAGTTGCTGTTTAAGCCAAAGTATTTGGGTAGTACATAAACTCAAAGCAATATACTCGGCTTCAGTGGTAGAAAGAGCTACACTAGCTTGATTTTTAGAAAACCAAGAAATCAAGTTGGTTCCTATGAATTGACAAGTACCGCTAGTGGATTTTCTATCTAACTTACAACCACCGTAAGCAGCATCACTATATGCGTTTTAATTCCAACTTAAGCGTTCTATCATACCACAGTCCTAAGTGAGGTGTATGCTTAAGATATCTAAAGATCTTTTTCACGGCATTGTAATGTGAACCTTAGGACAAGATTGAAACCTAGCACACATACACACACTAACATAATATCAGGTCTTGATGCAGTTAAGTATAACAATGAGCCAATCATAGACCTATAGAGTGTGTCATCAAAAGGTTACCATTTTCATCCTTATCAAGTTTGGTACTAACAATCATAGGGGTAGTTGTAGGTTTCAATTCTTTAAAACCAAACTTCTTGATCATATCATTGACATACTTAAGTTGGCTAATATGAATTCCTGAGGGGTTTTGTTTAATTTGAAGTCCTAAGAAATAATTCAACTCTCCTACCATTGACATTTCAAACTCCGACTTCATACACTCTTCAAAGTCTTTACTAAGGTAGGGTTGGTTGAACCAAAGATGATATCGTCAACGTATATTTGAACTATTAACAAATCATTACCTTTCTTTTAGGAATAATGTGTTGTCTATAGTTCCCCTTTGATAATTATTTGCAATAAGAAAGTTTGCAAATCTATCATACCAAGCTCTTGGAGCTTGTTTCAAACCATATAAAGCTTTCTTAAGCTTGTAAACATGGTTAGGATTCTTTGAATCTTCGAATCCAGGGGGTTGTTTGACAAACACCTCTTCTTGGATGTATCCATTCAAGAATGCACTCTTGACATCCATTTGGAAGAGTTAATATTGCTTAGACTTGCAATCGCAAGTAACAATCTAATTGCTTCTAGTCGTGCAACGGTGCAAAGGTTTCTTCATAATCTATACCTTCTTGTTGATTATAACCTTGTGCGACTAGTCTAGCCTTATTTCTTGTAATGTTTCCTTGTTCGTCCATCTTATTCCTAAACACCCATTTAGTTCCTATGATAGACTTATCTTCAGGTTTAGGTACTAAGTCCCACACATTGTTCCTTGTGAATTGGTTCAATTCCTCATGCATAGCTTCTATCCATGTTATGTCACCTAAGGCTTCCTTTACATTCTTAGGTTCTAATTGTGAGATTAAGCTATGTCCTTCAAGTTGACTTATCTACGTGTTCTAACCCCACTTGGATCCCCAATGATTAATTCTCTAGGGTGCCACCAATTCCTAGATCGACTAGGTTCACCCTCATCTTGTTCAAATGTTTCATTAGTGTGAACATTATCATATGTAACTGGATCATTAGTTACATTATCTTCCAATTGCAAAGTTTCTTCATTTATATCACCTAAGGGTTCATGCATGTCTTGTTCAGGGGGAGTTGGTTCTAGATGATCAAGTACAGGCTCAAGTATACATCATCATCAAACATATTTTCAACATTTGTTTCTTGTTTATGTTGATGTTTATCACTAACTTCAAGCATGCATTTTCATTGAATTTCACATGTATGGATTCAATTATTTTTCTAGATGCAGGATTATAACACCTATATGCTCTTGAGTTAGTTGAATACCCAACAAATATGCATTCAATAGACTTTTGTTCAAATTTATCTAGATTATCCTTAGTGTTTAGCACAAAACATTTACATCCAAATACTTTAAGATAATCTATTTTAGGTTGTCTATTGTTTAGCAATTCATAAGGCGTTTTATTTAATTTCTTTCTAATAGTAGCCTATTTATAATATAGCATGCACAACTAACAGCTTCAGCCCATAAATATTTAGGTATTTATTTTCACACAGCATTGTCCTAGCAACTTCTTGAATTTCTATTTTTACGTTCAACAACTCCATTGAGTTGTGGTGTTCTAGGTGGTGAGAATTCATGTTTTATTCCATAGTTCACAAAATTTGATTACGTCTTTGTTTTTAAATTCTCCACCTCTATCACTTCTAATTCTTTTGACATTTTCTTCATAAATGTTTTCAAGTTGCTTGATAAGGGTTTCGATTGCTAATGGAGCATCGTCTTTGTGTGTTAAGAACAATGTCCATGTGTAGCGTGAGTAATCATCTACTATGACACACACATAGTAGTGTCCACCTAGACTTCTTGTCCTACTTGGACCAAATAAGTCTAAGTGAAGCAATTCTAGTACATGACTAGTACTCACTTCATGTTTCGGTTTTAAGGTTTCTTTAATGTGTTTTCCCTTAATACATGTTTCACACATTTGAAAATTATCTAAGTCTAACTTAGGCATTCCTCTAATTAAATTCTTTTAGATAATTTCTAATGGTTGAAATTCCTATATGGCCTAATCTTCTATGCCATAAATTTACATCTAAGTCATGTGATATTAGACATTAACCTTAGCATCTAACATGTTATCTAAGGTAAGAGTATAAATATTCCATCTCTATTTCCTTTTAATACTATTTCTCCTTTTTCATTTATTATATCACAAGAATTGGGAAGAAAGGAGACATTATAACCACAATCTATAAGTTGAGAAATACTAAGTAAATTATAATAGATTGCTTACTAATAACACATTTCGTATTTGAAATGTGTTAGGGTCCCCAATTGTTCCTTTCCAACAACTTTCCTTTGTTGTTGTCACCGAATGTTACTTTCCCATCAATATGTTCAAGTTCGTGAATAGTTTGGGGTTGCCCGTCATATGCCTCGAACATCCACTATCTAAAAACCATTTGGTTTTCAGATTCTTTGACTTTGCCTCCTTCTTGCATTCCTTGCGTTTATCCTACAATGGAGACAAAGTTTTAGGTACCCTTTATTTGGGTCCTTGAATGTTAGGGGCATTATTCTTGTTTAGATAACCCTTAGGTATCCAAACTTGAACATACCTTTTAGGCACATTTTTAGCATGGTTAAAATAAGAAGGATAAGCATATATGATTATTCCTCATAAGTGAAGATGCATTGTTATACATGTTGCGCCGTGGTTGATAATCGTTATAGAATGGGCCAAGATTTATGATGTATATAAGGCATGTGAATTTGTTCTTATATGGCGCAGTATTAGTGTGTTCATAGGCATTTCTACAAGACTTATAAGAGTGTTGCCTATACTTAGGTTCATAATAAGTTGATGCATTTTATTCGGTCTAGATGCATTTGTATACATGTAGGCATAGTTTCTAGGTTGTCTAGATGCAAAGTTTGGCCTAGATGTATGTTTATGCGTGTGTGCTTTATGAGTGTATGTTGCATTTTTGCCTTGATATAGTAGAAGAAGGTTGTAGAAGAAGATGTAGCAGGCAAAGTTGATTTATTGTATTATATGGCAACTTTGTACTAGATGAAACAAACTTAGTCTTTTATTCACTTTTTCATTTTCTTCTTTATAGCCTAAGCCGGTTTTATCATTTCCATACTTTTGTGAAGAGATGAGTGTGTCTAACATGTTTGCACCAGATTTAAATTGTTCTATCATTTTTTCTAAGGTAAATTTAGAATTAAGTTGCCCTATTTCATTTTCACAACTTTCTAACTTGGATTTTAACATTTTATTTTCCATTTGTAACTTTTGTTCATCTTTCCTGTATGATTCAATTTTATTCTCTAAAGAATCAAGAGTAGTATATACTCTTGTTTAAGAGATTCTAGTTGATCAGAAAATTCCAAGTTGGACGTCTTCAACTTGTCATTTTCTTCAACTAGTTTCTTCTTTCTTTAGAGAGCCTCTTACAGTGAGCATGCATTCTTAGGAATTCTTCATACATTTCATCAAATGTCATGTCACTATCAGATTCACTATCAGAAGAAGAACATACCTCGGTTTGATACGAAGCAGACTTGAGCTTCCTCAGTTTCGGATTCTGAGTCGGATGAGTCGCTCCATGTGCTCACCTTCATTGCTCATTTCTCTTTTCTTGCCTTAGACTCCTTTGTCTTTGTCGTTTGAGCCTCCTTGTCCTTGGCTTGTTTATTATTGTTGTGGTTATTATTATTTTTCTTCGTGGGACAGTCGTATGAAATATGTCCTTTTTGACCGCATTCATAACACTTTAATTCTTTATTATACCATTTGTTTGTGTTATTCTTCCTAGGTTGAGAAGAAGAAGAAGAATTACGTTGTCTATTCCTGTTTGGACGTTTGAAAAACTTTCTAAGTTTTCTAGCGATCAATATCAAGTCATCATCTAATTCAGTATCACTATTGCTGTCATCGTTACTAGCATGTGTTTCGGTTGTTTTGAAAGCTATAGACTTACCGGATGACTTAGACGATTCGGACTTTCGTTGGTTTAATTTTACCTCGTAGACTTTAAGAGACCCGATCAATTCATCCATCTTAGTGATTGACTTTGTCTCCTCGATTGCAGTCACCTTTGGATCCCATTCAGCAGGGAGGCTTCTTAGCACCTTTTGAACCTTTTCACTGTTGAAAATGACTTCCCTAAAGCTTCAAGGGCATTGAAAATATTAGTAATCCTCAAATCCATAGATGTTATGGATTCGTTTGGCAACATTTTGAAAGTCTCTAATTCAGTCATAAGCATGTTTTTTTGGCTCTTTAACACCACTAGTACCTTCATGCTTTAATATAAGTGATTTCCACATGTCGTGTGCGCTTGTGCAATTTGACACATATCCTGCTTCAGAAGTTGTAAGTCCATTTAAAAGTAATTGCATAGCTTTAGCATTCATGGACATTTTCTTTTTATCATCCGATGACCATTCACTTTTATATTTTTCAACCTCTTGAGTTACTCCACTAACTTGTATAACTTTCGTTGGAATGTACGGCCCATCTTCAACTATAGACCATAAATCGATGTCTATAGCCATTAAGAATAGCCTCATTCTTAGTTTCCAACGAACAAAATATTGCCATCAAAAAGAGGAGGGCGTTGTGTAGACATACCTTCCAACTCACCTTTGTGAGAAACAATAGCCATAGTATGTACCTTGGATTTGAGACAAGCAGTATAAAGAATTGTTGTTTCTTGGCCTTGTATTGTACGTATGGTGTTGAATCTTGCTTCTTTTGAGTGGTGTTGGTCTGGCTCTGATACCAAATGTTGGACCGTGCACCTGCAATAAACACCACTAGAGGGGGGGAATAGTGGTTAGCGGAAATTACACTACAACCCTTTGTTAAAATCCCCTTTGAAAACAGAATCTGAGACCCTCAGATTCAGAACTCGTTTTTCAAAAATTCACAAATAATTGTACACAACTCCAAAAATTATGAAACTTTCCAGAATTGAACTTCAATGAGTTAAAAGACTCTGTCCAAAAATCAGACAAAAAGAAGATCGTTTGACCCTTCAAACAAATAAAAAGATTCAGATGGTCAATCTGGACAGAATTGGACAGAATGTTGCTGATTTTGCAAATAGTGTTTCTCTTTGAATACTCAACCAAACAGGTTGATCTTTATATCAAAACACTCCTTAGGATGTGTAGATGAAGTTTCCAAAAGGACCTGACCTTAAACAATTCTTGAAAAATACAGAATTTAAGTTTTCTCAAAACTGGTCAGATTGCAGCCAGATTGGAGCAGTTATCTTGCAAAGACTGAAAGACTAACTTTCCCTTGCTCAAATCAAGTGATTCTTGTTGCAAATGAAAGCTAACAGTCTGAAGTATAACTCCACCAAAAATCACGAATTTTGAAAATGTTTAGCTATTATTGCAAATTGCGTGAAGTTGAGTGAAAACTGCAGTCAAAAACGGGCAGAAAACAGAAATAAAGAAACAAGAGAAGAACACCGAGGATTTATCCTGGTTCGGTCAATGTGACCTACTCCAGTCCCAAGGAACACCTTTCCTTGGATTTCACTATGAAATGAGCACCTTACAACAAGAGCCAAGCTTGATCCTTGGGTTATACACCAACCCTATTCAAGACTTGGATAATCACCTTCTAAGCAACACTTAGTTGCAACTCCTCTAACACCTATTGATGTAGCCTTATAAAGATGGCTAATCAATCTTACAAATGAAGCTCAAGAGGCTTGTAGCACAACAAAAATATCAAGAACACCTTTGCTACAACAAAATACAACAATAAGAACAAGAAGATGAATATGAAAGCTATAGAATGCTTGTGAGCTTCAAGTGTGTTTCATCTTCTTCACCAATGCCACTATTTATAGTGTGATTTGAGCCTTGAAGATAAGAATGCCATTTGTCACCTTAGACATCACCAATTAGACATGTCTTCATTTGATTGAATCTTCACTTCAAGACTTTGCACACTTGGCACATTCAAGACACATAATTTGTCCATCTATGTCATCAAAATTCCAGCACTTTTGACTAGGAAAATCTCAGATTTTGATGGATAATATGAAATATAAATGTGATGATAATCATGAGAAAACTTCTCAATGTTAGCTTAAGTTTGTTGCCTCATTCTAGGGAATATGGAGATGACTTTTTCAGCACATATTTGAATAGCCTCATAGCCGTTTATAATGTTGCACGTGCACCATGTTGGAAATTTTGTTTGCCACAAAGAATGTAAAGTGGACCTGTTCTTTGATGTTTTAAAAAGAACAAAATCAATATCTTGCTGAGTGCATTGGGCCAGTGGAGATCAATTTTCCACAAAGCATATCTTTTGAATTTTGCAACGTAGTGGCAGCCCAAACATTTGTTTGAGTCTCTTGTCTTTCTTTTTTTTTAAAAAAAAAGTTTGATATTGACGAAGTGGAGATATCCATTTCCTGCAACTTTCCCTTGCAAAATTGTAGATTATAGACTCCAAGAATGATATGTAGCTCCAAGACAATAATAAGATGCGACAAAAATAGTCACATATTTAGAACGTATCGCAAATGTTGTCGTCTTATGAAATGTTGATAAATGGTCAATATAGAGTCTTCAAGATATCATAGAGCAATCCAGAATAATGATGATATACCTGCTTCCATAACATATATAAGAGAATCTTCAAGATAGAAATAGAATGTGACATCTAAAATCGTCACATATCCAGCTATAGTCAACAGTATCATCATGTGAGATAAATAAGATAGAATCACCATAAAATCTTCAAGATAATAATAACTCAGCTCCAGAATGAAGATAATAATATGCTCAAGAGATTCCTTGAGTGAAAATACCAAAAAATACCCTTGGGGGTGAAATGACCAAAATACCCCTAGTATATAGAAAACTCTAGAAATGACCCGGATGGTCAGAAAAATAATAACACCTTTGAATTGATAAATGGTATACGAATAAGTCCTTGGTATATAATTACCATATCATGTTCCTACAAAACTCAAAATACCAATTTTGCCCTTTTGGTAAGTTGTAGAAACTTCCAAGGCACGTTAGTCACAAGACATTTAAAAATCACCAAAAACACATAATAAGCACATAATGAACATGTATAAATCATGTACAAATGAAAACAACCATTTTATCATATTTTAGAAAATTTTTTCTAAAAACCCTAGACATCGATCGATGTGCAACAACCTGAGAGACCGATGTCAACTTTTTCAACTCTTAATCACATATAACACCATGTATGACATTTTTAAGTATTAACCACTTAAAATCATGACTTTGAAAATTATCCAAACATATTTCTCAACAGAGTCCCCTCATATCCTAGCTGCAACCCTTAACCAGACCACTCCGCTACGTCCGTCCCGTCCTCAACAAAGATGTGCTCGTAGTTCTCATCCAGCTCACCTGGGAAGTAGGGGTGAGTGAAGAAATCACCCAGTAGATGCCCGCCTCAAACAAATACAAAACGTACATACCGAAATGATATAGCCACATAGCACATAAACATGATATAACACATAGCACATAACATGATAACACATAGCACATAAACATGATATAACACATAGCACATAAATATAAGATAACTTGCATAAGATAAAGTAAATGCGGTAAGTAAAGCACTCCACATAAAAATGCGCAAGTACGTGATGCATGCTCAATCAACGTGTCACACGCAACAAAGAATCATGTCATGCAATATGCCCCTAGACCTATATGCAATGCATGATCCCGGGATTGACTGGATGCCTGTAGCTCGTGCACTACAATCCACCCTTGCGGATGCCTGTGGCCCGTACACCACGATCCACCCCAACCGATGCCCGTGGCCCGTGCACCACGATCCACCATAACCATGTATCCATGGCCCGTACACCATGATCCATCATAATCACATACTCATGGCTCGTACACCATGGTCCACTCCACTCGAGCGTCTGAGACCCGTACATCTCAGCCCACTCCCAATGCAATGCACGTGCCATGAATGCAACAACAAAATCGCCTGGGGTCCGTACGCCCATCCTCACCAACTCCGGCACTCAACACTAATCGTCTGGGGCTCGTACGCCCATCCTCACCATCTTCGGCACTCAATATTTGGCTTCATAAAATTTACAAATATTGGAAAGTAGTTATTAGCATTTCTTTTATTTTTACTTAGCTTGTATTAATTTTCTAGAATTTTCTACTAATTTTCCCTTATTTAATTCCATTTATTACTAATTATTTTTAATTACTTACATTTCTAAAAATTCAGAAATTAAGTGGGAATAATTTAATTTTAACCTTTTATATTTTCTGGAATTTATTTAAAATTTTCTGATAATTAAATATATTTTTTTGGAATTTTAAACTAATTTTAATTAATTATTTATTATTTCTTCATGTCAGAAATTAATTTCCAGATTTTTTTTTTTATTTTTCGGCTTGGGCCGGCCTGCTACCTGGTCTGGTCCGCTGGCCATCCGGTCCGGTCCGGCAGCCTGGCCGGTCCAACAGTATTTTCTTTTTTTTTATTTTTTTTCTATTTCCTTCTAACCTCCATAAAATCTTCGTTTTAATTCCAATTGACCTCAAACCAGTTGTGTTAGACTCTTTATAATGCGACGCAACTTTTAAAGGTGGACACGTCATCACGTGTTCGGACGCCGTCAGGGGCCGCGCGTGGGCCCCACGCCCACCCCTGAAACGCGTCTGTCAGATCCGTTTTTTTCGATTTTCAACCAATCCCTACCTATTCCGGGCTAGATGAAGTTATTCTAAGGCCAAAACGAAATTTTTAAACACACCTAACTATGAAAAACCCTAATCTTTTGAGTTGATTTATAAGTGTTTCCGCCCTAATCCAATCATACCATCAAATTCATATTCATACGAGTACATAGCAGCAATTAAACAGCTCATGCTTTTCCAAATATAAACGAATACAAATCAATATTTTAAACAATTAAAATAATAAAAACAAAGAATCACATAAAATATCATCTAAGCATGCAAGGATCGTATCCATTTGAGGGGGAAGAGGCACCTACCTTTTTGGCGGATATAATTCCTATGTGCGTTCCTTTTTCTTCCTAACCTCGGCTGCCTGCGCAAGGCTTAGAGTTTGATTTTTTTTTTAGAAATTAAAGGACGGCCACGGGTTGGGGTGAGGAATTTTGATCCATCCTTTTTTGTTTGCTTTTGTGGGGAGGGTGGCGGCAGGGGCTTGGGAGGGTTTTGGGTTTCTTTCTCTTTTTTGTATTGTGTGTGTATATATATATTGAGGGGAAGCTAAGGTAGATTTTAGGTTTTCCTTTTACATTTTGGTTTAGGTTTCCTAATGTAACTCTAAGTACCATCTAATTTGCACTTATCTCTATTTTTATTTTATTATTATTATTTTATTTAGTATATATTATTATTGTTATTTTTTCGCTGGCCGTAACATCCTACCCACCTTACAAGAAGTTTCGTCCTCGAAACTTGGCGTACCTTATTCGAAAAGCTGTGGATATCTCTCTCGCATTTGCTCCTCCAGCTCCCAAGTCGCCTCGCGCTCGGTGTGATTGGTCCACTGCACTTTGACATAAGGGATGACTCGGTGCCTCAACACTTGGTCCTTGCGATCCACTATCCTGATAGGAGTCTCCTCATATGTAATGTCCGGTCGGATCCTTAACGGTGGCGCGTCTAGAACATGACTTGGGTCCGGAACATATTTCCTCAACTGAGAAACGTGAAATGTGTGTGAACCTGAGCCAAGGCAGGGGGTAATGCTAATCGGTAGGCCATACCAACCCTCTCGAGTACCTCATAAGGACCAATGTAGCGAGGCTTCAGTTTACCCTTTATACCGAATCGTGAAACCCCCTTCGTAGGTGACACTCTCAAGTAAACCTTCTCGCCCACGTCAAATTCGAGTGGACGTCGTTTCGAATCGGCCCAGCTCTTGCTTCTGTGAGCAATCTTTAGTCTATCTCGTATCAACTTCACTTTCTCTCTGGTCTGCTCAACCAACTCAGGACCGGTAATAACGCGCTCACCAACCTCATCCCAATGAACAGGGAACCTGCACTTACGTCCATAGAGCGCCTCGAAGGGTGCCATGCCGATGGCACTGTGGTGACTTGTTGTAGGAGAACTCAATTAGCTTGATCATACCGTCCCAGTTCCCTTGAAATCCAATGCGCACGCCCTCAACATGTCCTCTAATGTTTGAATGGTCCTCTCAGACTGCCCGTCTGTCTGTGGATGAAAAGCGGTACTCAGTCGCAGCTCCGTCCCCAACCTTTTCTGGCAAGCTGACCAGAATCGAGAGGTGAATTTCGAATCACGGTCTGAGACGATGACTGGGACTCCGTGTAGGCTAACAACATCATCAATATATAATGTCACCAGTCTTTCCACGGTCACATCACTAGGCACGGGTAGGAAGTGAGCAGTCTTCGTCAATCGATCAACGATCACCCAGATCATATCGTTACCGTTTCTTGTTTTTGGAAGTCCTGCTACAAAGTCCATCGTCACATGCTCCCACTTCCACTCCGGTATCTCTAACGGCAACATCAAACCTCCCGGCCTGATGCTGCCTTAACCTGCTGACAAACGAGACATCTCTCAATGAACTCAGCAATGTGTCTTTTCATCCCACTCCACCAGTAGTGTTTCTTTAGATCGTTATACATCTTCGTAGCACCGGGGTGGATCGACAACTTCGAATTGTGTGCCTCCTTCAGTAATTCCCTCCTTAGCTCCTCATCATCAGGCACGCACAACCTTCCTTGGTACCAAATACTGCCATCGTCATGTATTTGGAAGCCCTCAATTAGATTGGTCAACATCCTATCTCGGATATCACTAAGCGTCACATCCTCCTTTTGCGCCTCTTTGATTCGCTCAACCAGAGGATGTGTAATGACTAAGGCCGCCAGAACGTTAGCAGTGGAATCAACAATGTCGAGATCAAACTCTGCCATCTCTCTCTAGTGGTGTCTGTCTGGCATGATTAGACTTTCTACTCAAGGCATCAGCAACTCGGTTTGCCTTCCCGGATGATAACTAATTGTTAGGTCGTAGTCCTTCAGTAGCTCAAGCCATCTCCTCTGGCGCATATTCAATTCTTTCTGTGTGAACAAATATTTCAAGCTCTTATGATCGGTAAAGACCTCGCACTTCACACCATATAAGTAATGACGCCAAATCTTTAGCGCAAACACCACCGCTGCTAACTCCAGATCATGGGTCGGGTAATTTTGCTCATATTGCTTCAACTGTCTCGATGCGTATGCGATAACCCTACCTCCTTGCATTAACACGCATCCTGCGACGAGAGTGTTAGGCTAAAGTTAATATGTACATGAGGGTAATTTAAAATTTTATATACATATACCTAGCCCATTCTTCGAGGCGTCGCTGTAGATGACAAATCCTTCAGTGCCGGAGGGTTGCGCCAACACTGGTGCAGTCGTCAATTTCTGCTTCAACTCTGCAAAGCTTTTCTCACACTCGGAGGTCCATACAAACTTAGTCTTTTTCTGAGTCAGTCGACTCAGTGGTGCTGCAATTCTCGAAAATCCCTCCACAAACTTGCGATAATAACCGGCAAGGCCAAGAAAGCTGCATACCTCAGTGACGTTAGTAGGTCAGGGCCATTCTGTGATCGCCTCTATCTTCTTTGGGTCAACCGAAATACCTTCTTCAGAAATCACGCGGCCCAAGAAGGTCACACTCTTCAACCAGAATTCGCACTTACTAAACTTAGCGTACAACTTCTTCTTTCTAAGAGTCTTCAAAACCTCTCGCAAGTGTTCAACATGCGTCTCCTCATCAGGTAAATACACAAAGATGTCGTCTATGAACACTACCACACAATGGTCCAACTGCTCTCTGAACTCAGAGTTCATCAAATCCATAAAAACCGCAGGTGCATTCATCAGTCCAAAGGGGCATTACCAGAAGCTCGTAGTGCCCGTATCGAGTGTAGAACGCCGTCTTTGCTATATCCTTCGCCTTAGTCCTCAACTGATAGTAGCCTGATCGGAGGTCAATCTTCGAGAACACTCTGGCACCCTTCAACTGATCAAATAGATTGTCCACCCTTTGTAGTAGATATTTATTCTGTATCGTGATCTTATTAAGCTCACGATAGTCGATGCATAGCCTCAGACTACCGTCCTTCTTCTTCACAAATAATACCGGTGCCCCAGGGCGAAATACTAGGTCTGATGAACTTCCGGTCCAGCAACTCCTGTAACTGTTCCTTGAGCTCTTTTAACTCTGCTAGTGCCATCCTGTATGGTGCCTTCGAGATTGGTTCGCCTTCGAGTATAAGATCAATCTCGAACTCTGCTTCCTTGCTCGGTGGTGAACCTGGTAGCTCATCAGGAAAGCCATCCTTAAATTCTCATACCACTGGAATGTCCTCCCCTTTGTTTTCTGCTACTTCTGACCCTGTGGTGGAGGGGCTTGTGCCGGTGTAGGGCACTCTTTAGCGTAATGTGCCTGTTTGCCACAATTGCAGCAAACCTTTTTGAGCTCTCTAGCAATGATGTGTGTGAATAATCACAATGTGTATATACTGGGGGTGGCGGTCCAAATGCCTTGAGTGGTTGTGCCGCCGTCGCTGCGGGACTCTCAATCATCAATGGTCGAGATACCGATCCCTGACAGTGCTGTGGTGGTCTGTAAAGATTTCCCGTTCAGATGGCGGCGCAGAATCTTCAGCAATATCTCCGATCTCCTAGGACGGAACTCCTCTCGCGGTCTCTTAGCCCTGTCGACCGCTGCAACCCTCTCGAGATCACCCTCGACCTCAAGACACACCTCCAACAACTCTTCAAAAATGGTAGGCTTGGTGCAGATGATCAATAGCTGAATGCGAGAGCTCAACCCGGTCTTGAACTCCAGCATCTTCGCTTTCTCGTTATCCATGATGACGGGCATGTATCTCGCAAGTGCATGGAACCTCTCAAAATACTGGTCTCCCGTCATGGACTCCTGTGTCAGAAGCTAAAACTCCGTCATCCTCCTATGAATGACACTTTCAGGAATATAGTGCTTCTGGTACTCCTCCCTGAACGGGGTCCATGTCGGCGGTGGAGTCAGTCTGCGTGTCATGCCCTGCCACCATTGCTCGGCATCACCCTCTAAGAATGGTACAACCACATCAACCTTCAGGCCATCCGGAACTTGCATCAACCTCAACTGCTCAGACACATTCTTGAGCCATATCTCTGCTCCTCTGGTCGTGTGGTACCCCTGATCATAGGTATCCGGTCGTTATGCATTTCCCGATAGAAAAATCAAAGCCCCCTGGGGTGGTGGTGCTGATGGTGCAGGCGAGCCATCTGTATCTGCTGCTGGGCCAATGTAGTCAGCGTGGCCAGGGTATTTGCAAGGACCCTAGGAATAGTCCCCTGACCCTGCTGATCATGGCCATCGTGTCCTCTGTTTCCAGCTGGCGGCTCGCGTCGTGGAGGCATTATCCGGAATTTGAGTTCATGAGATGAATACAGATTAATCCAAAGTAAGTTGAAGGATTGGACGCTTATAAAACGGTAATTAAACAACGAAAGCTCGCCATCGGCACACACCTCCCATAACCCGATCATAACTTAAGTCTAAAATCATCTCTTAAGTCTACTTTTTTATTAGGGGCAAAATTGTCATTTCGCAAAAGATCATAACTTATGTCTAGTGATCTAGTTAATCCTGCGTTTCCGAGGCGGATCTGAAGCCTCGGCTCTGATACCACCTGTAGCGCCCCGCTCCCGAGCCCTAACATCGGGAACAGTGCACCCGCCGTATCTCACTAAGGAGAATACAAAGCGTCGAATCAATCTCTTACTTGTCAAAGATGACGTAGAAATTTTTTCGCGGAAACGTAAACCATAGCATATATTAAACTTCAATAACCGTCATTACATTGCTAAATAAAACTCTGGAAATAAAATAGTAAAGTAGTGTGTGGAAATCCTCAAAATATAAATAAGAACAAAACAGCTGCAGCGTCCCCTCATATCCTAGCCGCAGCTCTCAACCAGCCCACTCTGCTATGTCCGTCCCGTCCTCAATGAAGATATGCTCGTAGTCCTCATCCGGCTCACCTGGGAAGTAGGGGTGAGTGACAGAAATCACCCAGTAGATGCCCGCCTCAAACAAATACAAAACGTACATACCGAAATGATATAGCCACATAGCACATAAACATGATATAACACATAGCACATAACATGATAAACACATAGCACATAAACATGATATAACACATAGCACATAAATATAAGATAACTTGCATAAGATAAGTAAATGCGGTAAGTAAAGCACTCCACAAAAATGCGCAAGTACGTGATCATGCTCAATTAACGTGTCACACGCAACAAGAATCATGTCATGCAATATGCCCTAGACCTATATGCAATGCATGATCCCGGGATTGACTGGATGCCTGTAGCCCGTGCACTACAATCCACCCTTGCGGATGCCCGTGGCCCGTACACCACGATCCACCCCAACCGATGCCCGTGGCCCGTGCACCACGATCCACCATAACCAAGTATCCATGGCCCGTACACCATGATCCATCATAATCACATACTCATGGCCCGTACACCATGGTCCACTCCACTCGAGCGTCTGAGACCCGTACATCTCAGCCCACTCCCAATGCAATGCACGTGCCATGAATGCAACAACAAAATCGCCTGGGGCCCGTACGCCCATCCTCACCAACTCCGGCACTCAACACTAATCGTCTGGGGCCCGTACGCCCATCCTCACCATCTCCGGCACTCAATATTTGGCTTCATAAAATTTACGAATATTGGAAAGTAGTTATTTAGCATTCTTTTATTTTTACTTAGCTTGTATTAATTTTCTAGAATTTTCTACTAATTTTCCTTATTTAATTCCATTTATTACTAATTATTTTTAATTACTTACATTTCTCAAAATTCAGAAATTAAGTGGGAATAATTTAATTTTAACCTTTTATATTTTCTGGAATTTATTTAGAATTTTCTGATAATTAAATATATTTTTGGAATTTTAAACTAATTTTAATTAATTATTTATTATTTATTCATTTCAGAAATTAATTTCCAGATTTTTTTTTACTTTTCGGCTTGGGCCGGCCTGCTACCTGGTCCGGTCCGCTGGCCATCCGGTCCGGTCCGGCAGCCTGGCCGGTCCAACAGTATTTTCTTTTTTTTTATTTTTTTTTTCTTTCCTTCTAACCTCCATAAAATCTTCGTTTTAACTCCGATTGACCTCAAACCAGTTGCGTTGGACTCGTTATAAGCGACGCAACTTTTAAGGTGGACACGTCATCACGTGTTCGGACGCGCCGTCAGGGGCCGCGCGTGGGCCCCACGCGCCACCCCCTGAAACGCGTCTGTCAGACCCGTTTTTTTCGATTTTCAACCAATCCCTACCTATTCCGGGCTAGATGAAGTTATTCTAAGGCCAAAACGAAATTTTTAAACATACCTAACTATGAAAAACCCTAATCTTTTGAGTTGATTTACAAGTGTTTCCCCAATCCAATCATACCATCAAATTCATATTCATACGAGTACATAGCAGCAATTAAACAGTTACCTCATGCTTTTCCAAATATAAACGAATACAAATCAATATTTTAAACAATTAAAATAATAAAAACAAAGAATCACATAAAATATCATCTAAGCATGCAAGGATCGTATCCATTTGAGGGGGGAAGAGGCACCTACCTTTTTGGCGGATATAATTCCTATGTGCGTTCCTCTTTTTCTTCCTAACCTCGGCTGCCTGCGCAAGGCTTAGAGTTGATTTTTTTTAGAAATTAAAGGACGGCCAACGGGTTGGGGTGAGGAATTTTGATCCATCCTTTTTTGTTTGCTTTTGTGGGGAGGGTGGCGGCAGGGGCTTGGGAGGGTTTTTGGGTTTCTTTTCTCTTTTTTTTGTATTGTGTGTATATATATATTGAGGGGAAGCTAAGTAGATTTTAGGTTTTCCTTTTAGATTTTGGTTTATGTTTCCTAATGTAACTCTAAGTACCATCTAATTTGCACTTATCTCTTATTTTTATTTTATTATATTATTTTTTTATTTAGTATATTATTATTATTGTTATTATTTTTCGCTGGCCGTAACAATACTATATTTAAGTGGGTTGAAACAGTTTTGCAAAATTCTTTTGGGAAGTAGGTCAACTACAATCAAAGTCTCAACCTTTGCAAGTCTGAAAATCAGACTGCACTAGTCTCAGAGCTTTTGATGTTAGATCAACTTATACATATCCAAAAGGGTTGAAGCTTGTGCCAAATTGATCCTAGAACGTGTGACTATGTTTCTGGAAATTTTCGTGATTTTTGAAATTCGTTTACTATTTTTACGAACGCAAACAAAAAGAGTAAACTGTGCAGTAACAGAAAATAAATGCTGAAAGTAAATGGCACCGAGGAATTTTATACTGGTTCGGTTATAAACAACCTACTCCAGTCTTCAAGGAACACCTTCCTTGGTTCACACTAGTCACACACACGCAATACATCTTACCACAGGGTTGATAGAGTTACACACTAACTCCAACCCTTTATAAACCTTGTACGATGAATACAACTCGCACGAAACACCACCACCTCACAGAATGAAGATTGATCACACCTTGATCAATCTTTTACAAAGATATGGAATATGTGGTGGTCTATAACAAGCCTATTCAAGATTGAAAATATGAATACAATAAGCTTTCAAGAAGAAGAAAGAAAGATAGAGTAGAAGAAGAGAGGCCTAGCGTTTTTGATCACTTGAGTTTGCAATGCTTGTGCTTGTCTTGTTTTTGCTCCTCTTCTTTCCTTTTATGCTCATATGGCCGTCCCCCTAGGTATCCTCCCCCTCTTGAAAATTATCTTCTAAGTCCTTGGGAGAATGTAAGACAGCATTGTGACATGGTCTTGCTTACTTGTCACCTTCTCATTGGATGATCATTTAAGCTTTGCTTACTTGGCACTTCATGATTGGTTGGATGTGGTCACCATTGATGACTTGGAAAAATCTGAATATAATCGCTCAAAACATGTGCCATTATCAATCATAAAATTATTTCCATATACACAAGATTGTCACATAAATTGCAAGACAAAATTTCTTCCTTAATAAGCAAAAAATCGGCCAAGATGAATATTACCATGCTGAATTTTCAGCATGTGATACATGGAGTTAAAGTTCAAAATAATTCAATTTTTCTTTGATTTTTCTAATTAAAATGAATCATCAATTGATAGCGATTATCTTGATCAATTTGGAAATGAAATTTGGTCTCCCACATGGCCATGAATTCGGCCATCATTCATCCTACACATGCTGAAAAATTTCAGCATGTGTGATATATAAAATATCACTCTTTATGGCTTTGAAAAATATTCAAATTGCTTCCATTTCTTCTTCCAATCAATCACATAATTCAAGACACAAAATATACCTCATTTACTTGATAAAATTCGGCCATCCTTAGTTCAACATGCTGAAATTTTCAGCATGTGTTTCAAATGAGACAAAGTTTGAAATCTTACCATTTGTAGCTTCTCTCTTTATTCACCAACATTGTATGATTGATTCTTGACCAATCAATATGCCAACAAGGCTCCAAATAAGCTCCATCTCAGCTGTGATATGCGTGTATAATGTATATACATGTGCTGAAAATTATTTTTGCTAACTTTGTAAAATAGTGCACATTTAATAATACACACATGTGATATTTCAATCAGCACTTAATTTAATTTTCTAGAACACTTTAAGATGTATAACATATGTAAAAAGTGTCTAGATACGTGTCATATGATGTGCCACAAATATTCCATGTGTTGTGTATGTAGAAAACCGAATTTTCGATATTTATCGATTACCCGATTTTTCTCTAATTAAATTCCAACTTCTTGCACATGTTATATGTATTATGTTACACATAATATATAATATATATTTTAAATCTCAGCACTTGGCTGGTCTAAAGTGGCGCCATTAACATGTGACAAAATTAAAATTAGAATCTTCACATTTTGGCCTTAATGTGGGGTGATTTGTGTGTGCCAATATGGAAAGAATTTTGGCTGAAAACATTCCATATGCACGAAATTTATGATGATTTTTGAGTTGTAGGGGCTGGCCATCTATTTATGGAAAGTACGTGACAAGTTGGCGAAGTTTCAGTATTTGCCCGATACGACAACTTTCGGTTTAGAACCTTTTAACGTATCGTATTTAATTTGTCATCACCATGTCTTATATCATATGATATAAGACCTGAATATTATCATAAATATGAGTTAAGTATATTGGTGTGACGTTAACGTACGTACGTAAAATATATAACGTGTCGGTAGTACGTTAGAATACATGTGTATGTGCTTTTAAAAAATATCTGAAAATATATGTATATATATGTGTGTATGGCGCGTATATATTAATGAGGGGAGGAGGAGAAGACTTTCCTTCCTTAGCCTTGTTGCCTTTGTGCCTTATCCAAATGTGGCTTCCTTTAATGAACTACTTAGTTTTATTAACTAAGTACTTCACTTAATGAACTAGTTTAGTTCATTAATGGTGGCACCTGAAAATAGTGTAAACACAGCAAATGTTTGCCATATGATGTAAGCTTTAACGCTTTATGGCTCGTTAGTACGGCAACATTATATATGAGCTAAATAAGGTAAGTGATGAGCAATGTATCATGCATACATGTCTATCATGCACACGTTTTGTGTATATCATGCATGTTTTACGTCTTTCATTTAAATCACATATTTTGAAATCATTCAAACCCCTTTTTCTCTACAATCTCCCCCTTTTGATGATTTTCAAAATAACTTATGCACATGATTTAAATACTATCGCTCCCCCTTCAAATATGCATAAATTTGAAATTTGAATTTCAAATTTCAAATCCGGCTCCCCCTTGATTTGTGCAATCAGTATCAATTAGTGTATCTCTCCCCCTTAAATCATGCTTTCTCTCTCCCCCTTTATTTTGGAAAGTAAATCAAAAGATTCCTGTAAATAAGGAAAGAAAATCAAATCATATCAACCGAAATCATGCCTAATTTAGAACGAAGAGATTCATACGTGGCTTGATTTAAGGCTTTTGTAAAGATATCCGCTACCTGTGCTTCTGTGCGTACGTGATGTATGACGATATCACCATTATTTACGTGATCACGAAGAAAGTGATACCGTACTTCTATATGCTTAGCCTTAGAGTGTAACACGGGGTTCTTAGACAAATTAATGGCACTCATACTATCACAATATATTGGAATTCTATTTACGGTAATTCCAAAGTCCGAGAGTTGTTGTTTTATCCACAACAACTGTGTGCAACAAAGGCTAAGTGCCATATACTCAGCCTCAGTAGTGGACAAAACAACGCTTGCTTGCTTTTTGGAAAACCATGAAATGAGTGAGTTTCCTAAAAATTTGCAAGTCCCACTCGTGCTCTTTCTATCTATTTTGCAGCCACCATAATCTGCATCAGTATAAGCATGTAAGTTAAACGTGGAATCCTTATCGTACCAAATTCCTAAGGTGTGCGTGTGCTTAATATAACGGAATATTCTTTTTACCGCATTGTAGTGAGACACCTTAGGTTGACTCTGAAATCGTGCGCACATGCATACACTGAACATGATGTCAGTCCTACTAGCAGTTAAATATAGCAAAGAACCTATCATAGATCGACATAAGCTATTATCAACGTCTTTACCATGTTCATCTTTGTCCAATTTAGTAGTGACACTCATAGGGGTGGGGGAAGGTTTCAAATTTTCAAAGTTAAACTTTTTAATCATGTCATTGACATATTTTGCTTGACTTATGTGAATCCCTTTACTCGTTTGCTTAATCTGCAAGCCAAGAAAATAGTTAAGTTCACCAACCATAGACATTTCAAATTCAGATTTCATGCAATTTTCAAAATCTTCAACAAGTCTATGTGATGTAGAACCGAAAATGATGTCATCAACATAGATTTGGATAATAAGTAAATCCGATTTATGTTGTTTCAAAAATAGTGTACTATCTATAGTACCTCGTTTAAAATCATTTTCTAAAAGGAAAGTAGCAAAACGATCATACCATGCTCTTGGTGCTTGCTTTAGTCCGTATAGTGCCTTCTTTAGTTTGTACACGTGATCGGGATGTTTCAAATCTTCAAAACCGGGTGGTTGCTTCACGTATACTTCTTCTTGTATTAATCCATTTCGGAATGCACTTTTTACGTCCGTTTGATATAATTTGAAATCTTTCATGCAAGCAATAGCAAGTAATAGTCGTATAGCTTCTAAACGTGCTACGGGTGCAAATGTTTCATCGTAGTCAATTCCTTCTTCTTGATTATAGCCTTGTGCTACCAGTCTCGCTTTATTACCTTTCCTTCTTCATTCATTTTATTCCTAAACACCCACTTTGTGCCTATTATAGTCTTATCTTGTGGTCGTGACACTAAATCCCATACATCGTTTCTAACAAATTGATTAAGTTCATCATGCATGGCATCAATCCAAGAAGAATCACTCAAAGCATCATGCACATTTTTGGGCTCAATTTCAGAAATCATAGCATGAAATTCATTTATTTCGTCCGAAGTAATTCTTCTACGTGGTCGCACACCGTGAGTGAGGTCGCCTATGATGAGATCATGTGGGTGATCTCTATGCCATCTTGGTTGATTATTTTCTATGTTATCATGCATTTCTATGTGATCATGCATTTCTAGTGTGTCATTCATATCATGCATATCAAATGTACCATCATCTTCATTCAACACGGGTTTCAATTCAAAGTCATCGTCATATTCTTTATCTTTATCAATCTCACCAAATTCATTGAATTTCACATGAATAGATTCCATGATTTGTCTAGTGAGAGGATCATAACACCTATGTGCCTTTGAATTTATAGAATATCCAACAAAAATGCACTTAATTGATTTGGATTCAAATTTGTCTAAATTATCTTTTGTATTTAGAACAAAACATTTGCATCCAAACACACAAAAATAGTCAATCTTAGGCATGCGATCATTCAAAATCTCATAAGGCTTCTTGTTAATTTTCTTTCTTATAGATAGGCGATTTACAATATAGCATGCACAATTTACGACTTCTGCCCACAGAAATCTAGGCAATTTATTTTCACATAACATAGTCCTAGCTATATCTTGTAAAGTTTGATTCTTTCTTTCTACTACTCCATTTAATTGTGGAGTTCTAGGTGGCGAAAACTCATGCTTGATTCCTTTTTCTTCGCAAAATGAAATCATCTCTTTGTTTTTAAACTCACCGTCTCTATCGCTTCTTATCTTTTTCACATTGACACCGTATTGATTTTCAAGTTGTTTGACTAATTTTGCAATCTCAATGGCACTATCATCCTTATGTGCAAGAAATAAAGTCCAAGTATAATGAGAAAAATCATCAACAATCACGCATGCATAGTGGCGCCCACCAAGGCTTGTAGTGCGACTAGGACCAAACAAATCAATATGTAATAGTTCTAAGACTCTAGTCGTGCTTATTTCATTTTTAGGCTTGAGTGACTCACGTGTTTGTTTGCCTTTTATGCAAGATTCACACAACTGAAAGTTGTCTAAATCAAGCGTAGGCAATCCTCGTACTAGGTTCTTTTGTTGAAGTTTTTCTAGTGTGGAGATACCAATGTGTCCTAAACATCTATGACATAAATTTACATTGGGTTCATTTGACATAAAGCACTTAACTTTAGCGTCTACCACATCATCCATAGAAAGCGTAAAAATATTACCTTCTCGCTTTCCTTTTAAAACGGTTTGTCCATTTTTATTTATTATATTGCAATAAGGGTGAGTAAAACACACATTAAAACCATTGTCAACAAATTGAGAAATGCTAAGAAGATTGTAGGATAAGTTGCTTACCAAAAAGACGTTGGAGATTTGGAGAGTACTTGGATTTCCAATCGTACCTTTTCCGATGATCTTGCCTTCGTTGTTGTCTCCAAAGGTCACGGATCCGCCTTTTGTGACCTTCTTTAATTTGGTGAACAAGCTCGGGTCACCCGTCATGTGCCTCGAGCATCCACTGTCAAGGAACCACTTTATAGTTGTTTCTTTTGATGTGTGGGTTCCCTGCAATGTGTAAGAATGACTTAGGTACCCTTTTAACTTTGGGTCCTTTCGAGTTAGTTAATCACCTCTTGGTAAAAGTACCTTTCGGTACCCATACTTGGGTGATCCTTCTCGGTCTATCAAATGGCAAGAATGTCGATGAAGGTGCGATATAGTAGACATGTGGTGAATGCATTTTGGTCCTTTGTCCAAGGACTCCTCTATACTCATTGTATGAAGGACGTTTTGATATGTCCTTGTGTGTGTGCGTAGTGCGTGGATGAAACGAATGCCGTGTATGCATCACGCTTTTCTTTTCATATCTATATGGTACAAAATTGTATTTCATGTGTGATATGAAGATGTAGCGGGACGTGATAAGGGAAGTGACGGTTTTTGCATCATCTTAGACGCCACTTGGGGCTTTGGAGTGTCTACTTTCTTAGACACCACAAACTTAGTTGGTTTGGTTGATACTTCATTAGTATCAACGTATCCCAAACCCGTTTTGTCACTGTCATGCTTTTGTGATAATATAATGCGATACAGCATGTTGGATCCCGTATCAAACTGTTTCATCATTTTCTCTAAGTCTGTATTCCTTGATTTCAAACTTGAAATCTCGGATTTCATTTCATTATTTTGAGTGGTCAATGATGAAATCTCTGTCTTTAATGCAGTAATGACACATGATGACTCTTCCTTTGAATCGCTTAATTGAGCGACAAGATTCTCGTTAGAAGATTCTAACAGTTTCTTGTCTTCAATTAATCGCTTCTTTTCCTTAGCGAGAGTCTTAGTGAATTTATGCAATTCTAAATACTGACTAAAAAGATCATCATAAGAATGTTCAGAGTCAGAGTCAGAATCAGATGATACCTCATTAGATGCTTTGGATGCAAAGCATACTTGTGTAGTCTCCTCTTCGGTCTCAGTTCAGGGTATTTAGTTGTTTGCTTTTCTTTATTGGGGCAGTCATATGATAAGTATCCGAGTTTGCCACATTCATAACATTTAACATCTTTATCATTTGACTTGTTCTTATTTCTCTTAGTTGTAGTATCCTTATTTTTGTTTCTAAATGACCTTCTCATAAATTTTCTAAAGCCTTTAGCCAATAGAATTAGGTCATCGTTATCCGATTCAGAATCACTATCATCTACGTGATCGGAAGTAGAAGAGATGTATTCATTTGATTTAAAAGCAATAGCTTTACCTTGTTTAGATGATTCCGATTTCCGTATGGTGAGTTTATTCTCATAGACCTTAAGTGATCCGATTAATTCTTCCATCTTAATTGACTTAGTTTCCTTGCTTTCTTCTATTGCGGTCACTTTAGGGTCCCACTCGGATGGAAGGCTTCGTAAGACTTTCTGTACCTTTTCCTGCGTGGTAAAAGCCTTACCAAGAGACTCAAGAGAGTTGTAGATGTTAGTCAAACGAAGATCCATATCAACAATAGACTCATTAGGCAATAATTTAAACGACTCAAGTGTGGACATAAGCATGTTTATTTTTGACTCTTTTACTTGACTCGTGCCTTCGTGTTTCGTTTCTAGTATCCTCCACATTTCTTGTGCACTCGAACAGTTTGAGACATAACTAGACTCACTTTTACTTAATCCGTTTAGGAGCAATTGCATAGCCCTAGCATTCATACTAAGTTTCTTTTTATCATCACTCGTATATTCTTGTCTAGATTTAACGACTTCTAATGTGACTCCGTCTACGGTAGATAGCTTAGATGGGACAAAAGGACCATCTTCTATTATTGACCAAAGATCTATGTCTATAGCCATAAGAAAAAACTTCATCCTAAGTTTCCACTGAATAAACGACTCACCGTCAAAAAGCGGAGGCCTTTGGCTCGACATACCTTCTTGCTCGGTTTTGAGATATGTGGTTGCCATCTCACTGAATCGTTGGATTCTTTGAAGTGAGTGTTCTTGCGCTCTGATACCACTTGTAGGATCTTCAAGGCACCACTAGAAGGGGGGGTTGAATAGGTGGTGTGGAAAGTGTGGTTTTCAAAATTTGTTTAAACCTAAACAACTCAACTTCTGAAAACAGATTCTGTTTTCAGGACCAGTTTTAAAACGTTTTTAAAACCAGGTTATAGGTCTCCAAAAATTCTGAACTTTTGAGAGAACTTAGCCTCAAATGTTATGAGGGTCCCCTAAAAATTTCAAATTAAAATTCAATCTTTAACCCCTTCAAAAACCATTGGTGATCAGATTGCGCGAATCTTCCAGAAACGGTAGACGGTTTTGAAAAATATATTCCTATTTGTGTGTAAGTCCAAATGCTCTGAAACTTTAACCACTAACTTCTTATATACTATATTTAAGTGGGTTGAAACAGTTTTGCAAAATTCTTTTGGGAAGTAGGTCAACTACAATCAAAGTCTCAACCTTTGCAAGTCTGAAAATCAGACTGCACTAGTCTCAGAACTTTTGATGTTTGATCGACTTATACTTATCCAAAAGGGTTGAAGCTTGTGCCAAATTAACCCTAGAATGTGTGACTATGTTTCTGGAAATTTTCGTGATTTTTGAAAGTCTTTTACTATTTGTACGAATGCAAACAAAAAGAGTAAACTGTGTAGTAACAGAAAATAAATGCTGAAAGTAAATGGCACCGAGAATTTTATACTGGTTCGGTTATAAACAACCTACTCCAGTCTTCAAGGAACACCTTCCTTGGTTCACACTAGTCACACACACGTAATACATCTTACCACAGGGTTGATAGAGTTACACACTAACTTCAACCCTTTATAAACCTTGTACGATGAATACAACTCGCACGAACACCACCACCTCGCAAGAATGAAGATTGATCACACCTTGATCAATCTTTTACAAAGATATGGAATATGTGGTGGTCTATAACAAGCCTATTCAAGATTGAAAATATGAATACAATAGGCTTTCAATAAGAAGAAAGAAAGATAGAGTACAAGAAGAGAGGCTAGCGTTTTTGATCACTTGATTTTACAATGCTTGTGCTTGTCTTGTTTTTGCTCCTCTTCTTTCCTTTTATGCTCATATGGCCGTCCCCCTAGGTATCCCCCCCCTCTTGAAAATTATCTTCTAAGTCCTTGGGAGAATGTAAGACATCATTGTGACATGGTCTTGCTTACTTGTCACCTTCTCATTGGATGATCATTTAAGCTTTGCTTACTTGGCACTTCATGATTGGTTGGATGTTGTCACCATTGATGACTTGGAAAAATCTGAATATATCGCTCAAAACATGTGCCAATATCAATCATAAAATTATTTCCATAATACACAAGATTGTCACATAAATTGCAAGACAAAATTTCTTCCTTACTAAGCAAAAAATCGACCAAGATGAATATTTACCATGCTGAATTTTCAGCATGTGATACATGGAGTTAAAGTTCAAAATAATTCAATTTTTCTTTGATTTTTCTAATTAAAATGAATCATCAATTGATAGCAATTATCTTGATCAATTTGGAAATGAAATTTGGTCTCCCACATGGCCATGAATTCGGCCATCATTCATCCTACACATGCTGAAAAATTTCAGCATGTGTGATATATAAAATATCACTCTTTATGGCTTTGAAAAATATTCAAATTGCTTCCATTTCTTCTTCCAATCAATCACATAATTCAAGACACAAAATATACCTCATTTACTTGATAAAATTCGGCCATCCTTAGTTCAACATGCTGAAATTTTCAGCAAGTGTTTCAAATGAGACAAAGTTTGAAATCTTACCATTTGTAGCTTCTCTCTTTAATTCACCAACATTGTATGATTGATTCTTGACCAATCAATATGCAAACAAGGCTCCAAATAAGCTCCATCTCAGCTGTGATATGCGTGTATAATGTATATACATGTGCTAAAAATTATTTTTGCTAACTTTGTAAAATAGTGCACATTCAATAATACACACATGTTATATTCCAATCAGCACTTAATTTAATTTTCTAGAACACTTTAAGATGTATAACATATGTAAAAAGTGTCTAGATACGTGTCATATGATGTGCCACAGATATTCCATGTGTTGTGTACGTAGAAAACCGAATTTTCGATATTTATCGATTACCCGATTTTTCTCTAATTAAATTCCAACTTCTTGCACATGTTATATATATTATGTTACACATAATATATAATATATACTTTAAATCTCAGCACTTGGCTGGTCTAAAGTGGCGCCATTAACATGTGACAAAATTAAAATTGGAATCTTCACATTTTAGCCTTAATGTGGGGTGATTTGTGTGTGCCAATATGGAAAGAATTTTTGGCTGAAAAAATTTCCATATGCACGAAATTTATGATGATTTTTGAGTTGTAGGGGCTGGCCATCTATTTATAGAAAGTACGTGACACGTTAGCGAAGTTTCGGTATTCGCCCGATACGACAATTTTCGGTTTAGAACCTTTTAACGTGTCGTATTTAATTTGTCATCACCATGTCTTATATCATATGATATAAGACCTGAATATTATCATAAATATGAGTTAAGTATATTGGTGTGACGTTAACGTACGTACGTAAAATATATAACGTGTCGGTAGTACGTTGGAATACATGTGTATGTGCTTTTAAAAAATATCTGAAAATATATGTATATATATGTGTGTATGGCGTGTATATATTAATGAGGGGAGGAGGAGAAGACTTTCCTTCCTTAGCCTTGTTGCCTTTGTGCCTTTTCCAAATGTGGCTTCCTTTAATGAACTACTTAATTTTATTAACTAAGTACTTCACTTAATGAACTAGTTTAGTTCATTAATGGTGGCACCTGAAAATAGTGTAAACACAACAAATGTTTGCCATATGATGTAAGCTTTAACGCTTCATGGCTCGTTAGTACGGCAACATTATATATGTGAGCTAAATAAGGTAAGTGATGAGCAATGTATCATGCATACATGTCTATCATGCACACGTTTTGTGTATATCATGCATGTTTTACGTCTTTCATTTAAATCACATATTTTGAAATCATTCAAACCCCTTTTTCTCTACATAAACAACATTCGGCCACGGTAGACCATGTTTTTCTCTACTGCAGTAATATTTGCTCCATTTGGGATTTCTTCGCCATAGAATTACATGGTGCGTCACCCAGCTCGCTACACCTTCGTCAGTACTTGTTATCTTGGTGGTATCGCTCCTCGTTCTCGTCACTATTTGGGATTTTAAAGATTGTCGTTCCGGCTATTGTTGTCTTCAATATATGGCGAACCTATGCGGCATTAATATATGGAGACTCGGCTTCATTTGCTCCTGCTACACTTTGGGCTTCGATACATTATGATATTGAGATGTGGGTCAAAAATATACAAGGATCAAAGATTGCGGCAGGACCCACCTTTTGTCTTTCACGGATTCCAAGAATTCAGTCCCCACGTCTACAGGCAGTTCGCTGGCAAACACCACCATCTGGTAGGCTAAAGTTGAATATTGATGCGTCAGTTGGCAGGCACAACGCCTCAGGTGGGGCGATTTTGCTTGATCATTTCGGTGCTTTTGTAGGAGCGATTTCATTTCGGCTTCCCCACTGTACACCACTTGCAGCAGAGATTCAAGCAGCAGTGTTTGGTCTGCTATACTTTCTTCCAATTTATCGTTCTATGGTTTTAGAATCCGACTGCGCACAACTGATTACACGCCTGAGACAGCCACAGCCTGTCTTTGGTAACTATCATCTTCGGCTATTACGGACATTACTGCATCCGCATGGCCTGGATTTTGTTCATGTATATAGAGAGGCCAACATGACGGCACACTACCTTGCTCAGCAAGCGATGATGTTTCCTCAGACACGGTCATATTCGCGTCACAGTCTACCATCACTCGTTCGTGGTGCCATCACTTTGGACCTCTCCTCTGCAAATTTGCGGGTCCTTTAAGTGTCAGGTCTTCCAAATGGATTGGCAACTTTTCGCTATCTCTGCCTGTACCTTAGTTGGGGCAGGCAGACCTGGTATGATCTTCATTCGATTCGCCATAAACCTTTATCTATGTTTCATATGTCTGCTTCACTCAGCGTTTTATATCTCTTCTGCATGGACGGGTTCACGGCTCATATTTGTTTGCATCACCGACAAAGCTGTTCTTTCCGCCAGGACGAGGGCCTCTCCGATGCAAATTTACGGGTCCCTTATGTTTCAGGTCTTCCAAATGGATTTTCAATTCTACGCTATATCTGCCGGTACCTTAGTTGGTGCAGGCAGACCTGGTATGATCTTCATTCGATTGGCCATAAACATTTATCTATGTCTCATATATCTGCTTCACTCAGCGTTTCATTTATCTTGTGCATGGACGGGATCACGGCTCATAATTGTTTGCCTCGCCGACGACGCTACTCTTTCCACCGGGACCAAGGACAAGCATCAAGAATGGACATTATCATGGCTTACTTTTATTTTGTTACCTTTGTATTATTTTCGGTTTGCACATTCTTTTATTTTACACGGTAGCGCATATCAACACTCCATTATATAAATATGTACGCTTTTTCTTTCGCCAAGGTTTTATCCATAAGGGTGGTTTTACTTGGCAAGGTTTTAATGCGGCATATCATATATATTTTGGATGTTGGTAATCATATACTGCTACTATCGCCATACTTCCATGCTCTGTAATAAGGTTTTCCTCCGCCATAAGTGAGGGCTTATGCTAATAAAATTTCTTTTGATTAAAATATATATATATACACACACACACACACACACACATATATACATATATATACACACATATATATATACCTATTCTTAAAACCGTATATATATATATATGGTCCTTATATTTATATATTTCTCATAATAACACATTTTATAAGTATGTATAATTTATTTTAAGTAGTTTAGATCTTAAACACATTAAGGCCGAATTACACACATATTTAAATCTCATTTTCCTTCCTTTTTATATACATGATATATGTTGTATGTTTTTATAGTAACATAATCATATCATTTTCCTTTCTTTTACTTAAATCTAATATTATGACACTAAGAAAACACATAGTCACAACATAATAGATATCATAAAATTATATACTTGTTGAATCATAATCATCATCTAAATACATATTTTTAGGATGGAAATGAGGGAACTCAAATGAAATACCCCAAATAGGCCCTAGGCCGTGTATTCTATGTTTAGCTTCATGCAAAAGATAATCATCAAACTATCATTGAATTCATGTATGTAAATCATGCTCAAGATGCACACATAAATATGTTAAAGCATAATCTTGAAACATAAGAAAACCAAGGATACATAAAAGTACAACTTAATGATCATCATAAAAGAAACATAACCAAATGTAGTTTTGTATTAAGTTTCTAGTTGGTCAATCAGCTCTACGACCATACTCTATTGGCCGCATTCCTATGACTATTACACATCTATCTTATGCGGATGACTTACTTATCTTTCTTGATGCTAGCAGACAAAATTTTCGGGCTTTTAAGCATTTTCTGTCTACTTATGAAAAAGTCTCAGGACAAGCAGTAAATTGGCACAAAAGCTCAGTGGTATATTCGGATGCAGTTTCTGTTTCGCAGCGTTGTGTATATACTACATTACTAGGGGCACGGCAGACAAGCCTCCCAATGAAATACTTGGGCTCATATCTTCATAAAGGAATTACGCGCTCCACACACTGCTTAGACCTCTTACAGCATGTGGACTCTAAACTAAATGGTTGGCAAGCCAAGATATTAAGTACTGCTGGTAGGCTTTTGCTCATTCGTTTTGTCCTTTTATCTATACCTTTGCATGTTCTGGCTGCATCTGCTATTCCACGTAGTGTTGTTCAATCGTTGGAAAGGCGATTTGCGGTTTTCTTGTGGGGGCCTGATAGACGTCATTGGGTTAAATGGACTACCATTTGTTGTGCCACAAATGAGGGCGGTCTGAACATTCGTAGCCTTGATTGCATTCAGCGTGCCTATGCAGCAAAATTATGGTGGCAATATCATGTCAGTTCTACATTATGGGGGGGAATATATGCGTCTATGCTATCAAAGAACTCAAACATTTGTTCCACGTATATATGACTCTCCCGGATGGAAACGAATTTGCCGTATTAATTCACAATGCCATACATTAGTACAATGGGCTAATGGGGCACCAGTTTGGCCAAACTCCACGGGTCAATTTCTGCTAAAGGATGCGTATAAGGCTTTTCGACCTACAGTTCAATCGCTATTGTCTAACAAAATAGCCTGGATACCACGTCAACGGCCAATGATCCAGATATTTCTTTGGAAGCTCTTGCATAATGCACTGCCTTTGCCAGATGCCCTTTCCTGCTTCATCCAGGTACTGCCAAGCATATGTCCATTTTGTCGCACGGACTCTGCCTCTCAAAATCACATCTTTTATCATTGTTCCCAAATCAGACCTGTTCGACATTATTTCAATGACTTACTAGACATCCGACCAAGTCACGCTACTGGTTGGCGTAGCTTTATGCTCTCGGTGTGGCTAGAATCTGCAGGTGGATTTCTTGGTTGTATGCAGCGAATATATATTGGTGTCCTACTTTGGAATATTTGGAAGGTATATGCTGAAATGGTGTTTGGTGATGGAACTTGGTCTCAACGAATACTCCTCAAGAATATTCGGCTTGAAATGTTTCTATGGGCCAAGTCACAAAGTGGTACAAAAATAGCATCCAATATTCCTCGTCTAATAAGTAATGGCCTTTCACCTCCCCTTCGTTTGCCTAGACTGCGAGTTGTCCGCTGGAATCCTCCGCCAGTTGGCAGATTAAAGTTAAATACAGACGCCTCTATTGGTTGCCACACAGCAGGGGGTGGAGCCGTATTACGTGATTTGCAAGGCTTCTTTATTCATGCCATCTCCTTTCTATTACGCCATGACTATCCAGTGAGGGTTGAAGCGCAAGCTGTCTTAATCTCTCTTTTACACTATCTGCCGATATATGGCCCATTAAATGTGGAGGTAGATTGTCATCAACTACTCACGCTCATGCACACTAGGACTCCCTTAGCTTCGAATCTTCATCGTCTTCGTACGTTTCTTGCTGCATCATCGATCCATTTATCTTATGCACCTCGAGAGGTAAATCAAGCAGCACACTTTCTATCCCAGGACGGCTCGCGGACTATGCTTCTTACATCATATTCCACGCTTGCATCATTGCCCACACATATACGAGGCGTCATTTTGATAGACTTCACGCTTCCAACGTTTCGTCCTTCAACCAATGATGGATCCTAAAAGGATACATTGGCGTCTCATCCATATGCTATCTCAGTTTGTCTTCCACATGGATTGGCGTTTCAAGAATCTCCCTGCCTGTCTCCTACGGGATTCAGGCAGGTTTGGTATGTCTTGTTATCTTTTGATCAGCATTCTATCATGTTTCCTCCTGCTTCATAACTGCCTCTTTCTGCTTGCTCTCTCATGTCTTGGACTATATATATTGGTGGCGAGATATCTCTATTACACATTGGCAGACTCAGCGGCTTATACTTCACAGCGTCCATCCATAACTTCGTCGCCTTGGCATCAACCTTGCCAAGGCGACATCGGTATGTGTTTGACATCTCTATATCGTTTTCTTTGGCTATTCTCCATCACTTGCATAACTATGCTTTGCCTTTTTTCTGAGGTCCTCCCGGATAGGACAAGCTCACGTAACAATCTCCGCTGCTTCAAATGGCGCACTCGAACAACACCTCCGGCTGCGGAATATGCACCTTCGTACTCAGACACAGATTTAACATATATCAAGGATGGTCGTATAAATATGTACGCTTTTTCCTTCGCCAGGGTTTTATCCACAAGGGTGGTTTTTCCTGGCAAGGTTTTAATGCGGCATATCGTATACGACTGGAGATATGTTCTTCTTAGCTCGTTATTTCATTTTTTCGCATACTCTGATGCTTTGTAATATGGTTTTCCTCCGCCACAAGTGAGGCTTTTCCTTAATAAAATATCTGTTACATAAAATATATATATATATATATATATATATATATATCACTTACAAACATAGATCTTTCATATTCTTATGATAAAAACTTGAACATACTACATGATGATCCCATTTTGATATGAACATAAGTATTTATTCTTTGGAAATCCATGAAGGATCTAGGAAGAATACTTGCCTTGGTTCACTTTCTTACACTAGGAGATGATCCTCACTTGAGTTTGAAGAAAATACTTCTTCTCCTTCTTCCTAGGGGTATACGGTTTTGGAGTACAAAAAGAAGGTTAGTGAGCAACTTATGAAACTAATTAGATGGAAGAATTAAACTTAAACTTCACAAAGTTCTTACATTGGTTTCCTTTGATTCTAGATTCTACAACCTTCTTGAATCTTTCTTATTTGATGGAGTTCTTTGGGAGCTTGATTTGAGCGATGTTGGTGTGAAGAAAAGAGAAGAAAATCTTCTCCTTGTTGTCTATGTAATTTTCGGCCAAGGGGGTAAAGGAGGAGGGTGTTGGAGTTTCCTTGAGTTTTTCTTGGAGAGAAGATGGAATAGTGGGTTGGAGATATAATTATGTGAGAGGTTGAAGAAGAAATAAAATCTCTTCTTTTCCTAAGGGGTGGGGCGGCCATGCTTAGTGGGGAATGGGGTGGGAGAAAAACTTTTGACAAGTATGGGTTGGAGGGATGGGGTTTAGGATAAGATTCTTAAGCATGCATTATTTTGTATAAACTTTACTAAATAGTAAGACAAGTTGTCTTACATTACTTTTTCCTTTTTCTTTTCTTTTTCTTTCATGTATATATATTTGTTTTCCTTTTATTTAATGTTGTATAAAATTGTTGTGTCAAGTATTTCTTTTTGATTTAATTTATCCTAGTGGTTTAAGTTGTTACTAACTAGTTTAATTTGAGTTTTATTGTATAAACTCAAACGTGTTTTATATATTTGCTAATGTGTCGATATACAAGAAAAGTTTTATGAATCATACACCTATGAAATTACATATACGGTATTGGAATCGTTACGATATAACGGAATTTTCTGGGTCGTAACAGGTTAAGTAATGGCAAATCAAGTTTTCTAATGAGTTCAACACTTGCCATATTAGTACACGATCTAGAGTCAATGATCAAAGTACAAACTTTACCTTTAACCATGCAATGGATATGAAAAATGTTATCTTTGTATTGATCTTGTTCAATCTTAACATGTGCATTAAGAGCTATTATAACAACCAAGAATTCTTTTGATGCAAGTTCTTCATTCTCACTCACACTTTCCTCATTTTCATCACGAATTTCCTTAACATTAACATGTTCCTCTTCCACATGATCAGAATAATATTCATTAGACTCTTCAATGAACATGATACGTTTAGGGTTGGGATATTGATTTGCAAAATGACCTTTACCTAAACATTTAAAGCATTGAATGTCTCTAAATCTAGTAGTGGAATTAAAAATGTTACCTTCGACCTTGTTTTCCCCTTTCTCCAAGTTTGGTTGAGGTGGTTGAGGTGGTCTTTGATTTGGCTGAGTCTTTCCTTGGAACCCACGGCCTTGAGGTGCATTTTGCCTGAAACTTGTGCCTTGATTGGTCCTAGGTGGCATTCTTGGACAGGACGAAAAATTAGCTCGAAAAGATAAATTAGATGTGAAGGGTTTTACCTTGAGTTGTCTCTCAATCTTTTCAGCAATATGAACCATGGAAGTCATATCAATATATGTGGTAAGTTCAACTCTGTTTGCAATATTCTTGTTCAATCCAGCTAGGAATCTAGCCATGGTAGCTTCATCTGGTTCTTCAATGTTAGCTCTTATCAATAAGATCTCTAACTCTTTGAAATGATCATCTGCACTACGGCCTTCCTTGAGTGAGTTTTTGCAAGTTTTTGTAGATGGTTCTTTCATAGTCTGAAGGAATGAATTTTTTTCTCATCTCAATTTTCATTTCTTCCCAAGTAGAGATTGATGCTTGTCTGGTTCTTCTCCTTACGTTGTGTAGTTGATCCCACCAAATTAAGGCATAATCTGCAAACTCTATAGCTGCATAGCGCACTTTAGTCAAATCAGTATAATTTGTACAAGAGTATATGAGATCTACCTTTTTGTCCCATTCCAAAT
>AP025067.1:23234414-23337312 GCA_036186865.1 Eustoma russellianum
AGGATGTTCACTTTTTTTTTTGATGAATTCATTTTCTAGTGGGTTTTTCTTTTGATTCCCAGGTTTCGGAACTGGTTGTACTCTTCCTCAATGTTATAGTCATCAAACCTTTGGTTTGGTTCTTCTTCTCTTTCATCAAAGGTCTTCATAGGTATGAAATCCCTATTAAGCCCTCTTACTCTGCATCTGACTCTTCCTCTTTCCGGAGCAAAAGACCCATGGATTTCAAGCCTATGTTCCAATACATGTGATGTTTGTCCTTCATGAAAGGATTTTCTAGATGAGATTGTGACTGTTGTTCTAGGCCCTGTACATGGCTACTCATTTATTTCATTTCCCACAGCATCTTTTGCATTAGTTGTGCGAAATCGTCCACGTTTGTGGGCAATCTTTTTCCTTCCGTGTTAAGACCCATGGTACTCTCAGGTGCTTATCCATGGTACAATTCCTGAAATTGAACAAGTAAAACAAAGAAAAAGGAAAACTAACACAAAGACAAAAGAAACTTGATTATGTCAGTGGAAAAAAAATAAGTGTTTGTTCCTCTCTCTCTTTTTGTAGTTCACAAATCTGTTGAGAAAAAGAGTCTGAGTGATTTACGAATACATGATTTAAATACAACATGTTTAAGAAATGCTTGACAATTTTATTACTTGACATGTTTTTGTGATAAACTTGCCTTATATACTTTAAAGCTTACATCAAATGGCAAACATTTGTTGTGTTTGAACTATTTTCAGGTGCCACCATTAATGAACTAAACTAGTTCATTAAGTGAAAAACTTAGTTAAATAAACTAAGTAGTTCATTAAATGGAGATATATTTGGAGAAGGCATGATGGCAACAAATTGAAACATGGAAAGTCTCCTATCCATCTCATTCACACGTTTTATATGTATATATATATATTATATATTTTCAGATTTTTTATAAAAAGGCGCAAGACACATATATTTCGACGTACTACCGACACGTTACATATATTACGAACGTACGTCAACGTCACGCCACTATACTTATCTCATATTTATTAGTATATTCAGGTCTTATATCATATGATATAAGTCATGGTGATGACAAAATTAGTACGACACGTTACAAGGTTGTAAACCGAAAATTGTTGTATCGAGTGACTACCGAAACTTCGCCAATATGTCACGTACTTGCCATATATAGATGGCCAGCCCATATACTTTAAAAATGGCCACAAATTTCGTGGCTAACATGGTATACTCAGTCATGAAATCATTACGTGTTGGCACACACAAATCACCCCCAATTAAGGCCAAATTGTGGAGATTCCAAATTCATCTTTTTAAGCACATGGGGCGCCAACTTTAATCAGCCATTAGAGATGAATATTCAATTTATTTTATGTATATTATGTGTGACATAATATATATAACATGTGCAAAAATTTTGAATTTAATCGGAGAAAAATCGCGTAATCGACAAAAGTCGAAAATTCAGTTTTCTATGAACACAACACATGGAACGTTTTTGGCATGACATGTAACATATATCTAGACAATTTTTACATATTCAATACATGTTAAAGTGTACTAGAATATTCAAATTAGGGCTGATTGGAATTTACCATATATGTCTAACTATTGTGCAATATTTGACAAAGTGTACAAAAGTAAAATTCAGCACATGTTCAAGACATCATGCACGCCATTCTCAGCCTTGGTGGAGTTTATGTGGAGCTTAGTTGGCATCTTGATTAGTAGAGAATAAGCTACACAAGGTCAGTGACATAATGGAGGGAGCTACACAAGGTAACATTTCAAAAACTTTGAATATAACACATGCTGAAAATTCAGCATGTGACAATCTAGAGCTGGCCGATTTTTTTGGTCTTAATGGAGATCAAATTTAACTTCCCAAGTTTGTAGGGATTAATTATTGATTATTTTTCAATGTTTTAAACCTTTTTTGGCACACGTTTTAGATGTTAATCTTAGATTTTTAAAGCGACTAATTGGTTGCAAGACTCATCCAATCATGGAGTGCCAAGTAAGCAAAGCCAAGACATTCATCCAATCAAGTTGTGCCAAGTAAGCAAAATGGTGTCACATCTACACAAGGCAATCTTCCAAGGACATAAAAGAGAATTATCAAGATGGAAGAAAAACCCTAGGGGGTGGCCAAGACTAAATAAAAAGAAGAGAAGAGAGCCACACAAATGCAAGACAACTCTCATAATCTCACAAGTGCAAAAAGACTCTCTACTCTCTTCTTCTACATTTCTTTCTTCTTCTTCCTCTCTCAAGCCTATTGTTCTTATATTCAATATATTGAATAGGCTTTGATTAGACCACCATACACGTTTAAATTATAAAAGGTTGATCAAGGTGTGATCAAACCTTCATCCGTTCGGTGGTGGTGTTCGTGATTGGTGTGATTGCTTGTAACGTTTTGTTTAAGGGTGGAGTTGGTGTGTAACTCCATCAAACCTTGTGGTAAGGTGTTAATTTTGTTTAGCGATAACCGAAGAAGGTGTCCTCGAAAACTGGAGCAGGTTGATTTAATCGTACCAGTATAAAATTATTTGTGTTCTTTACTTTACTGCACAGTAATTTTAGTTTCCATCATTCTGCATCCATTTTGCCGCAATCTTAAAAATATGAAACGAATTTCAAAAATTGTAAATTTTTCAGAAACATAGCTACACCTCTTAAGTTTTAGTTGGCGCAAGTTTCAACCATTTAGATCAAACGTAATATTTCTGAGACTAGTGCAATCTGATATTCAGACTTGCAAAGGTTGAGAACTTAAACGTATTTGACATACTTTCCAAAGGAATTTTTCAAAACTGTTTCAACCCATTAAAATAAATATCTTAAGGGGTTTGTCATTAAATTTTCAGACCATTTAGAGTTACGAATTAATCGAAATAAAATTTTCAAATCGAAGTACTATTTCTGGCAGATTCGTGCAATCTGACAACAAACGTATTTTCAAAGGGTTAGATGTTGAATTTTAATCTGAAATTGTTAGGGGATACTCAAAACATCTTAGAGTAGAATGTCTCAAAATTTCAGAATTTTTGAAGGTCTGTGACCTAGTCTTTCAAACGTTTCAAATCAGAATCTGAAAACAGAAACTGTTTTCAGAAGTTAGGTTTTTGGGTTAAAATATTTTAAAAACCAAATTTTCGGCACCCACTATTCAACCCCCCTTCTAGTGGTGCCTTACAGGTCCTATAAGTGGTATCAGAGTGCATGCACACTCACAACAAGGAGATCCAACGATCTTTGTGAGATGGCAACCACTAGCTTCAAAACCGAGCAAGAAGATATGTCGAGTCAAAGGCCTCCTCTTTTTGATTGTGAGTCCTTTATCCAATGGAATCTTAGAATGAAACTCTTTCTTATGGCTATTGATATTGATTTGTGGTCTATTATAGAAGACGGTCCATTTGTTCTACCAAAAATTGACTACAGTTGTTCTCAGTGCAAAATATTGGATTCCTATTCATTTTTTTGGAATTGAAACAACTTTTCAGTCTAAACTCTCTACGATATTTATGAGAAAAAATAGTTTCAGGAACAAGCAAATCAAAAGCATTTTTATCAACATCTACTTGTTTTGGGTATTCTTGATTATTTTGGTGCTTATGCTTACTCTTATGAACCAATGAAATACCTAAAGTTTGATACAGAATAAATTGTGCATCATTTTTTACAGACAGACGGACAGGTTTGATAACTAATATCCCTCTTTTGATCAATTCTACAAGACTGAAATTCTTCTGACTTAACAGTATATCCAAAGTCATTTCTCTTCGCCTAAATTATCTACTGTTGATGGAGTTACACTAAAAGTGATAAAACCAAAACAAGAATACACTAGTGATGACAAAAAGAGACTAAGTATGAATGCTAGAGCCATGCAACTACTTCTAAACGGGCTAAGTAAAGGTGAACCACGTTACGTGTCTAATTGCTCTACTGCTTAAGAGATGTGGAGAATTCTTGAGATGAAACATGAAGGGACTAGCCAAGTTAAGGAGTCTAAAATAAACATGCTTATGTCCACTCTTGAATCTTTTAAATTATTGCCAAATGAATCTATTGTTGATATAGATTTATGGTTGACTAATATCTATAACTCTCTTGAGTGTCTTGGCAAAGCTTTCCCTACGCAGGAAAAGGTCCTAAAGGTATTAAGAAGTCCCCCTTCCGAATGGGAACCTAAAGTCACGGCAATTGTGGAGAGTAAAGAAACAAAATTAATAAAAATGGAGGAACTAATCGGATCGCTAAAGGTATACGAAAAAAAACTTAGATTAAGGAAATCGGAATCAACGCCAAAACAGGGTAAGACTATTGCTTTTAAATCAAATGAATACGTCTCTACTTTTTTCGATCACGTAGATGATAGTGATTCCGAAGCAGACAATGATGATCTAATATTACTGGCTAAAGGCTTGAGAAATTTTATGAGAAAGTCATTTAAAAACAAACCTAAGGCTATTTCGACTAAAAAAAATAAAAATAAAATAAATGACAAGGATGTAAAGTGCTATGAATGCAGAAAACTTGGACACTTGTCATATGACTGCCCTAACAAGGACAAACAAATGAACAAACACCTTGACAAGGATCGGACCAAAACTAGACTCGTCTCAGAACCTAAACAAAGGAGAAGAGCTCTCAAGGCCACCACTTGGAGTGACACATCCGACTATGAGACGATACTGAAGAAGAGACGGCACAAGTATGCTTTGTATCCAAAGCTCAAACGAGGTATCTTCTGATTCTGACTCTGATTCTGAACCTTCATATGATGATTTATTTAGTCAATATTTAGAATTGCATAAATTCACAAAGGCTCTCGCAAAAGAAAAGAAACGGTTAATTGAAGCCAAGAAGTTGTTAGAATCGTCTAACACAAACCTTGTTGCTTAATTAAACAATTCAAAAGAAGAGTCGTCCAACATAATTAACGCATTAAAATCAGAGGTCACATCATTAACAAAACAAAACCATAAAATGAAATCCGAGATTTCAAACTTGAAATCAAGGAATATAGATCTGAAAAAATGATGAAACAGTTTGACACAGGTACAAACATGCTAGATCGCATCATTTCTTCACAAAAGCATGATAGTGACAAAACCAGATTAGGATACGTTGAGAAAAATGAGACATTAAATAAATCAACCAAGTTCATTTCGTCTAAGAAAATAGATGCAACTAGGACATATGTGGCGCCTAAGAAGACGCCTAGATCCCTCTATATGACATCTCAACGTGCTTCATCTTCATATCATACGAGATATGATTATGTACCGTATAAATATGAAAAGAAACCATTAATGCATACACGACATTCATTTACATCTAGATCACACTCCATGAAAACCAACACAAGAACATATCAAAAACGACAATCATATAATATTCATAATGGAATTCTCGGCCCAAGGCCAAATGTATTCTCACCTCATGTCTACTATATTTCTTCTTCATCTACATTCTCACCATTTGTTAGACCGAGAAAGGTCACCCAAGTATGGGTACCGAAAGGTACTTTTACAAAGAGGTGAAGAACTAACTCTTAAGAACCCAAAATAAAAGGGTACCTAAATCGTTGTTGTACATTGCAGGGAACCCATACAGCTAAAGGTACATCAATCAAGTGGTTCCTTGATAGTGGTTGCCCGAGGCACATGACGGGTGACCCGAGCTTGTTATCAAAGTTGAAGAAGGTTACAAAAGGTGGATCGGTGACTTTTGGAGACAACAATGGAGAAAGAATCATCGGTAAAGGTACAATCGGAAGCCCAAGTATTCATCAAATCTCCAACATTTTCTTGGTAAGTAATCTATCCTATAATCTGCTTAGCATCTCACAGTTTATTGACAATAGTTTTGATGTGTGTTTCACTCATCCATATTGCAACATAATAAATAAAAACAGAGAAACGGTATTAAAAGGAAAAAAGAAGGAAATATTTTTACACTTTCTATGGATGACATGTTAGACGCAAAAGTTAAATGTTTTATGTCAAATAAACATAATGTAAATCTGTGGCATAGGCGATTAGGACACATTGGCATCTCAACGCTTGAAAAACTTCAACGAAAGAATCTAGTATGAGGATTGCCTAAACTTGATTTAGACAACTTTCAGTTGTGTGAATCTTGTATTAAAGGAAAACAAACACGCGAGTCACTTAAATCTAAAAATGAGATTAGCACGTCTAGAGTCTTAGAATTATTACACATTGATTTGTTTGGTCCTAGTCGTACTAGGAGTCTTGGTGGATGCCACTATGCTTGTGTAATCGTTGACAATTTTTCTCGCTATACATGGACTTTATTTCTTGCGAATAAAGATGATAGTGCCATTGAGATTGCTAAACTAATAAAACAACTTGAAAATGAATACAGGTTGAATATGAAAAAGATTAGAAGTGATAGAGGCGGCGAGTTTAAAAATAAGGACATGATTGCATTTTACGAAGAAAAAGGTATTAAACACGAGTCTTCGCCACCTAGGACACCACAATTAAATGTAGTAGAAAGAAAGAATAGGACACTATAAGAAATTGCTAGAACCATTTTGTGTAAAAATAAGTTGCCTGGATTTCTGTGGGCGGAAGCTGTAAATTGTGCATGCTATATAGTTAATCGTTTGTCGATTAGAAAGAAAATAAATAAAACTCCTTATGAAATAGTAAATGATCGCATGCCTAAAATTGATTACTTTCGTGTGTTTGGTTGTAAATGCTTTGTTTTGAATACAAAAGATAATCTAGATAAATTTGAATCTAAATCAATTGAATGCATCTTTGTTGGATATTCTGTGAATTCTAAAGCATATAGATGTATGATCCTATTACTAGACAAATTCTAAAATCTATTCATGTAAAATTTAATGAATTTGGCAAGTTTGAAAAAGATAAAGAATGTGATGATGATTTTGAACTAAAGCCCGTGTTAGATGATGACGTACATGATGAATCAAAAACACTAGAAATGCAAGATCACTTAGAAATGCATGAGAACTTAGAGAATAATCAACCAAGATGGCATAGGAATCACCCACACGATCCTATTATAGATGATATAACTCAAGGTGTCCGACGACGTAGAAGAATAAATCCGGATGAAATAAACCAATTTCATGCTATGATATTCGAAATTGAACCTAAGAACATTTTTGATGCATTGAATTACTCTTCTTGGATTGATGCTATGCATGGCGAATTAAATCAATTTGTAAGAAATGATGTATGAGATTTAGTGCCACGACCACAAGATAAGGCAATAATAGGCACAAAGTGGGTCTTTAGAAATAAAATGAATGAAGAAGGTAAAGTTGTTAGAAAGAAAGCGAGAGTTGTAGCACAAGGATATAATCAAGAAGAAGGAATAGACCACGATAAGACATTTGCATCCATAGCATGCTTAGAAGCCATACGATTATTACTTGTTATTGCTTGCATGAAGGATTTTAAACTATATCAAATGGACGTAAAAAGTGCCTTTTTAAGTGGCTTTATACAAAAAGAAGTATACATAAAGCAACCAGCCGGTTTTGAAGATTTGAAATACCCTGGTCACGTGTACAAATTAAAGAAGGCACTATATGGTTTAAAGCAGGCACCTAGGGCTTGGTATGATCGTTTTGCCACTTTTCTTTTAGAAAATGGATTTAAAAGAGGCACCATAGGTAGCACCTTATTTTTGAAACAAGATAAATTGGATTTATTAATTATTCAAATTTATGTTGATGACATCATTTTCGGATCTACATCTCATAAACTTGTTGAGGAATTTGAAATTTGCATGAAATCCGAGTTTGAAATGTCTATGGTTGGTGAATTGAATTACTTTCTTGGCTTGCAAATTAAAAAAACTGATAAAGGTATCCACATAAGTCAAGTCAAATATGTGAATGATATGATTAAAAAGTTCAATTTTGAGAACGTAAAACCATCCCCCACCCCTATGAGTGTCACCACTAAACTAGATAAAGATGAAAATGGAAAAGAATTTGATAATGCTTTATATAGGTCTATGATTGGTTCTTTTCTTTATCTTACCGCAAGTAGACCTGATATTATGTTTAGTGTATGTATGTGTGCACGTTTTCAAAGCCAACCTAAAGTGTCTCACTATAATGCTGTAAAAAGAATATTTCGATACATTAAGCACACCCCAACTTTAGTAATTTGGTATGATAAAAATTGTGAATTTTATTTGCATGCATATATTGATCCGGATTATGGAGAATGCAAAATAGACAGAAAAAGCACAAGTGGCACTTGTCAATTTATAGGAAATTCATTAATTTCTTGGTTTTCGAAAAAGCAAGCGAGTGTGGCATTATCTACTACTGAAGCTGAATACATGGCACTTAGTATTTATTGCACACAACTTCTATGGTTAAGACAACAAATTTCTGATTTTGGAATCACAGTAAATTGCATACCCATTTTTTGTGATAGTATGAGTGCTATAAATTTATCTAAGAACCCCGTACTACACTCTAAGGCAAAGACATATGTCATGCCCCGTACCTTTTAAGTACGACTCTCAATAGTTAGAAATCAACTTTAAATATAATTTCATTAAATGCATAGTTTTACGAGGCTAAGTAGATAAAATAGAGGTGGGAAAATAAGCAAAATAGTGAAATTAAGAAAATTATGCTGAAATACCCAAATTACCCCTCCCCACTTAAATGATGGGGGAGTTACACAAATGAGTATAACTCCCCATTAGCCTAGAGGGGCCGATTACAAACAGAGAGAAGGAGGGAGAAACGGCTAGGGAGAAAAGAGAAGGAGAAAAGAGAAAGAAGAAGAAGAGGAAGAAAGAGCGGGCAGTCTAGGTCCAATTCCTACCGAAATTCTGCAGTACACTCGTAAGCCTAACTAGAAACAAAGGCAAGTAATCTTTCTACACGCTTTACGTAAATTTTGTTACCTTAGGCCCTATGTTCTTACAAAGAGAAAAATTGGATCACACATTAGTAGCTTTGGTTTGTTTATGTTAAATGCTTTACTATATGTAATTGTTGTTGTTGATGGTGTATAGTCATGTTCTTTGGGCCAATTTCTGAAAATTGTTATGTGGTGATCTTTGTTGATAATTTGCCCATAAAAGTGTTATCCATAATGTGTTCCTTGTTTTGGTATGAGTTCTTGAGTTCATTAAGTACATCCTGAGTGTTTTGAGTGTATTTGCAGAAGGTTGAAGGATTAAAAATGACATTGTTGTTGGTTTGTTGTGTTGGAAAGCTTGAAGATATATTGGAAGTGTGGTTGATAGAGGGCTTAGGATGGACACTAGTTTATGTGTTTAAGAATCAACTCATGTTAGTTTGGTGTTAAGCATGATGGATCTAGGTGTTAGGATGGATCTTGAAATGTAAACATGAAAAGGTTGAAGGAGGAAGGTGAGGGAGAGAAGTTACTGCAGAAAAACCGCAATTCTGAACCGTCAGAACACTTCGAACACCTACATTAGGCGCTTCATGTCACATTAGGCGCCTAATGTAGGCGTTCAATGTGTCCCAGAACATCCCCGTACACTTCGAACACCTATATAAGGCGCTTCATGTCATATTAGGCGCTTCATGTAGGCGTTCGATGTATACTGCACATTCCTGAACACTTCGAACGCCTAGAATAGGCGCCTCATGTCCCTATTAGGCTCCTCATGTGGCGTTCCAAGTATACTGGAAGTCTTTTTTGACCCTTTAGGCGCCCTATGTATGTGTAATAACTCCATACATTTCTTTTGAACATAAAATGCAAGGGTATTTGAGGTGTGATCGAGGAATAGATGGTAAGTTTGACTAAGTAAGAAAAAGATTGAATCCCAAGTGAATTAGTGAGACGAACGGACTTGAAAAGCTACAAACAGGGAGTGTTTGAGGTGCAAGACCGTATACTTGATATGTAAGATGTGTGTGGGATACCTTTATTCTCTTCCATTGCTCATAAATTACAAGTGTTTTGAAAGTGTGCTTGAGTTGTAAACATTAAGTGTGAATGTGTAGAGTTAAGTATGAATTCGAAGGGGATTCGCGATACGAAAGGGCATGAAGTGGTATGAATGAGGTGTATTTGAGTTGTAAACATTAAGTGTGAATGAGTAAAGTTAGGTATGAATCCAAAGTGAGTTAGCAATATGAAAGGGCACAAAATGTTACGAAAAGGGTGTGTTGAGGAAGTATGAACGAGCAATGTTAAGTGTGAACTCGAGATGATTTTGTAATACGAAAGGACATGAAATGGTACGAGCAGGATGTGATAGAGGTTCAGGACTTTGTACTTGATATGTAAAGTGTGTGTGCATGTTTACACGGTTGATATGAAGTTACATGAGCATTCTGCATCATGACATGAACACTTTGCATTTCGACATGACTTTCTGTTTGCGAAAAGAATACGAGTTTGAAAAGAAGATTAAAGATTTCGAAAAGAAACTATGGCTGCTGGCTGATCGCAGGGTATAAAAGTCACGCCTGCGAAAGCAGGGTATAAAAGCTTGATCTGTGAATCAACAGCAGGGTATAAAGTATTTTATGGGGCCGTGGACCAATCAGCATGGAAAATAAAGTTATTTTGTGGGGCCGTGGACCTATCAGCACGGATATATGATATATGTAATGGGGCCGTGGACCTTTCAGCACGGGGTATAAAGTTATATGTTATGGGGCCGTGGACCTTTCAGCACGGGGTATAAAGTTATATGTTATGGGGTCGTGGACCTTTTAGCACGGGGTATAAAGTTCTGTTTGCTGTGGACTGATCACCCACAGGGTATAAAGTTCTGCTACGCGAAGAATATGATAAGAAGAGTTATGAAATGTTTTGTGAAATGACACGCATGACATGTTTATGAAAGAAGGCATATGCATGGGTGTTGTGTGTGGTTTTAAAGAAGTACATGCATCATGATACACGAAGAATAAGATTTGACATGCAAGAAATGTGACTAGCTTATGACTTGCTTATGTGATATGTTGATTTAGTACATGTTTGTTCTCGTATCCGTGTATCATTTATATGTTTTATCCGTTTTGAGGAATTCTTATAAAGATGATATTTGCTAACCCGAGCACCTTATTTTGGGCAATGTCTTATACACTAGTGACTCGTCGTGTATGATCCCGTAAGGTGTATAGACGGGTTACTTGCTGACGATGTTTTCACTAAGAGCAATTACACTATCTGCTTTTCAGGTGAGCCAAAGTACAAGATGATTTTTGTAGAAGATATCGGCGAGTGGGCTCATTGGGGCGATAGTCACTAAAATAGACAGGCTTACAGTCCTTATCCTTTAGTTGAGGGATTCAATGTTAAAACTTTGTATTGAAGGATACTTTAGACACTCTTCCTGACACGTTTTATTTCCGCTGTGTTTCATTTGGGAAATTATTGTTATTGAAGTTTTAATTCTACGTCGTTTCCGCTGATTTATGTTACGTCATGAATGACGTGTGCTTGATCTGCTTTGACGCTTCGTAGTTCTCGTAGTAGGCTATGGCGGGTGCACTGGTACCGATGTCTAGTATCGGGCCAGGGCGCTACAGGTGGTATCAGAGCCTAGGCTTCAGATCTATCTCGGAAACTTAGGTTCATGATCTTTTAGCTATTTATGATATGATTTTCCCTTAAGTTTGATCCTTAGGTATAAGTGATGATTATCTAGAGCCTAAGTATGATCTGGGTTGGGTGTGTGCGAGCGCGTATATTATTTAACTTTCTATAATAATTTTAATTTTGGACCCCACCGATCTCTTGGACACAATTCTCTGATGCCTTTCTGAAGTATTACATGCCCAAGACAACAATCTTAGACAAGATAAGGGCGTTCGACGGGCTAAAACAAGGTCGGATGATAATGTCAGAGCATGCCGACCATGTCCATGCTTTGGGTAAGTTCGCTCCTGTGATTATGTCTGATAATCGCTTAAAGATGACAAAGTTCGAGCGAGGTTTGAACTCAAGGATTCAGTCAGCAATTGTAAGTTCATGGATGAGAATTAACGAGGACATGATGGATGCGTGCTTCCGCGTCGAGAGTGATTTCCGCATAGTGGTGGCAAGAGAGACCGATGCAGGATACTCTAACAAAGGTAAGAGGTTAAGAGAAGAGATTTGAGTTGGTGGCAGGCTAGGACGTACGTTTGGATCAAGATCCAGAAGAGATTCCCGGTCGGGAAAATTTTAGAGACCCCCACCATAGAACCCAGTTGTAAATCAGGCTGTAGGAGTTTTCCGCATTGCAATAAGAGCCATGATGGTGAATGTGGGGGTTGGCAAGAGTGTGTTATCGATGCGGACAGGGGGGTCCTCACATTAGAGATTGCCAGAGATGAGAAATAATGCTTTGGGAAAGCAGCTCAGCAGCCGAGGACAAATGCCCGCGTCCATGTCATGACTGGCATGGATATTTAGGGAGCCGCCGATGTGGTATGAGGTGCAATTTTAGTAAATAGATATTGACCAATGTGCTTTTCGGTAGCAGCCTGAAATCACTCTTTCGTGGCAAAAGGATTAGCTAAGCGCCTTTGTGGGTCACCAGAATAGTTGCAGTTATTACCGAGTGGTCTAAACGCGAGTGTCACTGGAGTCTGGAGTTCTTGGGACTAGCTAGTCATTACCAGCAGTTTGTCGAGGGATTCCCAACAAAAGAAGTGCCCCTCAGCCGCCTTACTCAAAAGAAGTCCAAGTTGAGTGAACGGCAGAATACGAGAAAAGCTTCACGGAGCTTAAGAGGAGGTTAACCAAAGCTCCAGTATCGGCTCAACCTTCCGGTACTGATTGGTTTTTGATCTATAGTGATGCGTCAAAAAAAATGGCCTAGGTACGTAAACTATAGCATAATTTATGATTTCCATCCAAATCGAGTTGAGGGTAATACTTCATTGGTAGGTTGTGATTTGATGTAACATGGGCGAGTTATCGCATATGCTACGAGGCAACTAAAACCTTAAGAACAGAATGGTCCGACATATGATTTTGAGTTTGTAGCAGTTGTGTTCGCTCTGAAGATTTAGCGGCACTTTTTATATGGGAAAAAAAGTGTACTAGGTTTACCGATCGTTAGAGACTAAAGTATCTGTTCTTCCGGAAGGAGTTGAACATGGGACAGCGGTGATGGTCGGAAATGCTAAAGCACTACGACTTGACCATTAATTACCATCCAAGAAAAGCTAATAAAGTGGCTGATGCACTAAACAGGAAGTCTAACCATGCGCGACAATCACCATTCGACAATCACCATTGGAGAGAGAAATAGAATAATTGGTCTATATTTGATTGACTCTAAGGTGCATATTTTGACAGCATTGACCATCACATCGAGTCTGATGGATCGGGTGGAAGAGGCCCGGAATAATGATAAGATTGTGGGTGTTATTGCGGAGAAACTGAGGTATAGTTGGGTTGATGGATTTCAGGCTAATGATGACGGGAGCCTATGGTATGTGTTCCTGAGGTGGATGAATTCAGAAGAGAAATTTTGTAGGAGGCTCACAGTTCGAAGGTTATTGATACATCCCGGCAGCACCAAGAAGTACAGAGATCTCAAACAATATTATTGGTGGTGTGGGATGAAGAGACATATTGCGGAGTTCATTGAGAGATGTCTAGTGTGTCAACAAGCTGAGACTGAACACCAACAACCTAGTGGATTAGTGATACCGTTGGAGCTTCCAGGGTAGAGATAGGAACTTATTACGATGGATTTTATGGTTGGTTATCTAAAACAAGAAGTCGATATAACATGATTTTGGTGATTGTGGATCGGTTGACCAAGTCTGCACATTTTCTATCGGTCTCGAGGAAAGTATCTCTCGATAAGTTGGTAAATATAGACATGGACAACATTGTCAACCTGCACGGTGTTCCCATAAGCATAGTATCTAACCGAGACCAACGGTTTACTTCCAAGCTCTGACAGTATTTTAGAGAGCCATGGGGACAGAAATAAGGGTAAATAGAGCGTATTACCTCCAAACCAATGGACAGTCTGAGCGGACTATCCAGAACCTAGGAGACATGCTAGGGGCTTGTGTCCTAGACTTCAAAGGAAGTTGGGACGGAATGGTTAAATTAATGGAGTTCTCATATAATAACAGTCACCACAATGCAAGTGATATAGCTCCTTTCGAACGTCGTATGGAAGGGAGTATAGGTCCCTAGTTTATTGGGATGAAGTCGGCATGAGGACCATCAACGGACCTGAGTTACTTGAGAAGACACTAGAAAAGGGAAGATCATACGGGAAGGACTTAAGACAGCTCAGGAGCGTAATAAAAGTTGGTCGGATTCCAAGCGATGGTCTTTGGAATTTGAAGTAGGTGAAAAGGTTTATTTGAGAGTGTCACCTACGAAGGGCATTATGAGGTTTAGAGAGAAAGGTAAGCGAAGCCCCGTTTTATTGGTCCCTACAAGATACTTGAAAAGTGGAAGATTTGGCATTACCTCCGGTATCGGCACAAGTTCATAACGTCTTTCACGTATCATAGTTAAGGAAGTACGTGACAGATCTGAGCCATGTATTCGAAGCACAGCCTTTGGAACTTAATAGTGATGTAACCTACGAAGAGGTGCCGGTGAGGATAGTGGACCAGAAGGAACAAGTGCTGAGGAAACCGGTGATTCCTTATGGGAAGGTTCAATGGAGCAATCACGCTGAGCGGGAAGCCACTTGGGAACTTGAAGAGCGGATGCAGGAGAAGTATCCTCAACTCTTCAACTAAGGTACGTAAGTTTCGAGGACGAAACTTTTTGTAAGGGGGTGGAATGTCATACCCCGTACCTTTTAAGTACGACTCTCAATAGTTAGAAATCAACTTTAAATATAATTTCATTAAATGCATAGTTTTACGAGGCTGTGTAGATAAAATAGAGGTGGGAAAATAAGCAAAATAGTGAAATTAAGAAAATTATGCTGAAATACCCAAATTACCCCTCCCCACTTAAATGATGGGGGAGTTACACAAATGAGTATAACTCCCCATTAGCCTAGAGGGGCCGATCACAAACGGAGAGAAGGAGGGAGAAACGGCTAGGGAGAAAAGAGAAGGAGAAAAGAGAAAGAAGAAGAAGAGGAAGAAAGAGCGGGTAGTCTAGGTCCAATTCCTACCGAAATTCTGCAGTACACTCGTAAGCCTGACTAGAAACAAAGGCAAGTAATCTTTCTATACGCTTTACGTAAATTTTGTTACCTTAGGCGCTATGTTCTTACGAAGAGAAAAATTGGATCACACATTAGTAGCTTTGGTTTGTTTATGTTAAATGCTTTACTATATGTAATTGTTGTTGTTGATGGTGTATAGTCATGTTCTTTGGGCCAATTTCTGAAAATTGTTATGTGGTGATCTTTGTTGATAATTTGCCCATAAAAGTGTTATCCGTAATGTGTTCCTTGTTTTGGTATGAGTTCTTGAGTTCATTAAGTACATCCTGAGTGTTTTGAGTGTATTTGCAGAAGGTTGAAGGATTAAAAATGACATTGTTGTAGGTTTGTTGTGTTGGAAAGCTTGAAGAGATATTGGAAGTGTGGTTGATAGAGGGCTTAGGATGACACTAGTTTATGTGTTTAAGAATCAACTCATGTTAGTTGGGTGTTAAGCATGATGGATATAGGTGTTAGGATGGATCTTGAAGTGTAAACATGAAAAGGTTGAAGGAGGAAGGTGAGGGAGAGAAGTTACTGCAGAAAAACCGCAATTCTGAACCGTCAGAACACTTCGAACACCTACATTAGGCGCTTCATGTCACATTAGGCGCCTAATGTAGGCGTTCAATGTGTCCCAGAGCATCCCCGTACACTTCGAACACCTATATTAGGCGCTTCATGTCACATTAGGCGCTTCATGTAGGCGTTTGATGTATACTGCACATTTCCGAACACTTCGAACGCCTAGAATAGGCACCTGATGTCCCCATTAGGCGCCTCATGTGGCGTTCCAAGTATACTGGAAGTCTTTTTTGACCCTTTAGGCGCCCTATGTATGTGTAATAACTCCATACACTTCTTTTGAACATAAAATAAAAGGGTATTTGAGGTGTGATTGAGGAATAGATGGTAAGTTTGACTAAGTAAGAATAAGATTGAATCCCAAGTGAATTAGTGAGACGAACGGACTTGGAAAGCTACAAATAGGGAGTGTTTGAGGTGCAAGACCGTATACTTGACATGTAAGATGTGTGTGGGATACCTTTATTCTCTTCCATTGCTCATAAATTACAAGTGTTTTGAAAGTGTGCTTGAGTTGTAAACATTAAGTGTGAATGGGTAGAGTTAAGTATGAATTTGAAGGGGATTCGCGATACGAAAGGGCATGAAGTGGTATGAATGAGGTGTATTTGAATTGTAAACATTAAGTGTGAATAAGTAAAGTTAGGTATGAATCCAAAGTAAGTTAGCAATATGAAAGGGCACAAAATGTTACGAAAAGGGTGTGTTTGAGGAAGTATGAACGAGCAACGTTAAGTGTGAACTCGAGATGATTTTGTAATATGAAAGGACATGAAATGGTACGAGCAGGATGTGATAGAGGTTCAGGACTTTGTACTTGATATGTAAAGTGTGTGTGCATGTTTACACGGTTGATATGAAGTTACATGAGCATTCTGCATCATGACATGAACACTTTGCATTTCGACATGAGTTTCTGTTTGCGAAAAGAATACGAGTTTGAAAAGAAGATTAAAGTTTTAGAAAAGCAACTATGGCTGCTGGTTGATCGCAGGGTATAAAAGTCACGCCTGCGAAAGCAGGGTATAAAAGCATGATCTGTGAATCAACAGCAGGGTATAAAGTATTTTATGGGGCGGTGGACCTATTAGCACGGAAAATAAAATTATTTTGTGGGGTCGTGGACCTATCAGCACGGATATATAATATATGTAATGGGGCCATGGACCTTTCAGCACGGGGTATAAAGTTATATGTTATGGGGTCGTGGACCTTTCAGCACGGGGTATAAAGTTCTGTTTGCTGTGGACTGATCACCCACAGGGTATAAAGTTCTGCTACGCGAAGAATATGATAAGAAGAGTTATGAAATGTTTTGTGAAATGACACGCATGACATGTTTATGAAAGAAGGCATATGCATGGGTGTTGTGTGTGGTTTTAAAGAAGTACATGCATCATGAATCATGATACACGAAGCATAAGATTTGACATGCAAGAAATGTGACTAGCTTATGACTTGCTTATGTGATATGTTGATTTAGTACATGTTTGTTCTCGTATCCGTGTATCATTTATGTGTTTTATCCGTTTTGAGGAATTCTTATAAAGATGCTATTTGCTAACCCGAGCACCTTATTTTGGGCAATGTCTTATACACTTGTGACTCGTCGTGTGTGATCCCGTAAGGTGTATAGACGGGTTACTTGCTGGCGATGTTTTCGCTAAGAGCAATTACTCTATCTGCTTTTCAGGTGAGCCAAAGTACAAGATGATTTTTGTAGAAGATATCGGCGAGTGGGCTCATTGGGGAGATAGTCACTAAAATGGTCAGGCTTACAGTCCTTATCCTTTAGTTGTGGGATTCACTGTTAAAACTTTGTATTAAAGGATACTTTAGACACTCTTCCTGACACGTTTTATTTCCGCTGTGTTTCATTTGGGAGATTATTGTTATTGAAGTTTTAATTCTACGTCGTTTCCGCTGATGTATCTTACGTCATGAATGACGTGTGCTTGATCTTCTTTGACGCTTCGTAGTTCTCGTAGTAGGCTACGGCGGGTGCACTGGTACCGATGTCTAGTATCGGGCCGGGGCGCTACAACATAGAAGGACGATATCACTTTCTTCGTGATCACGTGAATAATGGTGATATTGTTATAGAACATGTACGCACTGAAGCACAAGTAGCCTACATATTCACCAAAGCACTAAATCAAGCCACGTGCGAAAATCTACGCTCTAAATTAGACATGATTTTTGATGATTTGCTATAGCTTGATATTTCTTTCCATCTTTACATGCACTTTTGATTTTATTTCCAAAATAAAGGGGGAGAGAGAGTGCATGATTTAAGGGGGAGTGAGAGTGATTTAAGGAGGTAAAAGAGTATGATTGCACAAATCAAGGGGAGACACACAAATCAAAATTCAAAATTCAAATTTGTGCACAATTAGAGGAGGAGCGGTTAAATTTAAATCATGAAATAGTGTTATTTTGTAAATCATCAAAAGGGGTAGATTGTTGAGAAAAAGAGTTTGAGTGATTTACGAATACATGATTTAAATACAACGTGTTTAAGAAATGCATGACAATTTTATTACTTGACACGTTTTTATGATAAACTTGCCTTATATACTTTATATACAATGTTGTCGTACTAACAAGCCATGAAGCTTTAAATCTTACATCAAATGGCAAACACTTGTTGTGTTTGAACTATTTTCAGGTGACACCATTAATGAGCTAAACTAGTTCATTAAGTGAAGAACTTAGTTAAATGAACTAAGTAGTTCACTAAATGGAGATATATTTAGAGAAGGCCTGATGGCAACAAATTGAAACATGGAAAGTCTCCTATCCATCTCATTCACACGTTTTATATATATATATATGTATATATATACACATATATATACATATATACATATATATGTATATATATATATATATATATATTATACATATTGAGATTTTTTATAAAAAGGCACAAGACACATATATTTTGACGTACTACCGACACGTTACATATATTACGAACGTACGTTAACGTCACACCACTATGCTTATCTCATAGTTATGAGTATATTCAGGTCTTATATCATATGATATAAGTCATGGCGATGATAAAAATATTACGACACGTTACAAGATTGTAAACCGAAAATTGTCGTATCGGTTAACTAATGAAACTTTGCCAATGTGTCACGTACTTACCATATATATATGGCCAGCCCATATACTTCAAAAATGACCATAAATTTCGTGGCTAACATGGTATACTCAGTCATGGAATCATTCCATGTTGGCGCACACAAATCACCCCCAATTAAGGCCAAATTGTGGAGATTCCAAATTCATCTTTTTATGCACATGGGGTGCCAAATTTAATCAACCATTAGAGATGAATATTCAAATTATTTTATGTATATTATGTGTGACATAATATATATAATATGTGCAAAAATTTTGAATTTAATCGGAGAAAAATCGCGTAATCGACAAAAGTCAAAAATTCGGTTTTCTAAGAACACAACACACGGAACGTTTTTGGCATGATATGTAACATGTATCTAAAAAATTTTTACATATTCAATACATGTTAAAGTGTACTAGAATATTCAAATTAGGGCTGATTGTAATTTACCATATATGTGTAATTATTGTGCAATATTTGACAAAGTGCACAAAAGTAAAATTCAGCACATGTTCAAGACATCATACACGTCATTCTCAGCCTTGGTGGAGCTTAGTTGGCATCTTGATAGGTGGAAAAAAAGCCACACAAGGTTAGTGACATAATGGAGGGAGCTACACAAGGTACCATTTCAAAAACTTTGAATATAACACATGCTGAAAATTTAGCATGTGACAATATAGAGCTGGCCGATTTTTTGGTCTTGATGTAGATCAAATTTGCTTCCCAAATTTGTAGGGATTTATTGTTGATTATTTGGAAATGTTTTAAACCTTATTTGGCACATGTTTTAGATTTTAATCTCAGATTTTTAAAGCGACTAATTGGTGTCAAGACTCATCCAATCATGGAGTGTCAAGTAAGCAAAGCCAAGACATTCATCCAATCAAGTTGTGCCAAGTAACCAAGATGGTGTCACATTTGTAAAAGGCAATCTTCCAAGGACATAAAAGAGAATTCTCAAGATGGAAGAAAAGTCCTAGGGGCGGTCAAGGCTAAATGAAAAGAAGAGAAGAGAGTCACACAAATGCAAGACAACTCTCCTAATCTCACAAGTGCAAAAAGAGTCTCTACTATCTTCTTCTATATTTCTTTCTTCTTCTTCCTCTGTCAAGCCTATTATTCATATATTCAATATATTGAATAGGATTTGATTAGACCATCATACACGTTTAAATTGTAAAAGGTTGATCAAGGTGTGATCAAACCTTCATCCATTCGGTGGTGGTGTTCGTGATTGGTGTGATTGCTTATTACGTTTTGTTTAAGGGTGGAGTTGGTGTGTAACTCCAGAAACCCTTGTGGTAAGGTGTTAATTTTGTTTAGTGATAACCGAGGAAGGTGTCCTCAAAGACTGGAGTAGGTTGATTTAACCGAACCAGTATAAAATCCTTTGTGTTCTTTACTTTACTACACAGTAACTTCAGTTTTTAGCATTCTGCATCCATTTCGTCACAATCTTAAAAATAGCAAACGAATTTTTAAAATTGTAAAAATTTGCAAAAACGTAGCCGCACCACTTAAGTTTCATTTGGCGCAAGTTTTAACCCATTTGGACAAGTATAAGTCAATCAAACGTTAATAGTTCTAGGACTAGTGCAATCAGATTTTCAGACTTTCAAAGGTTGAGAACTTAAATGTATTTGACATACATCATAAAGGAATTTTTCAAAACTGTTTCAACCCATTAAAATAAATATCTTAAGGGGTTTGTCATTAAATTTGTAGACCATTTAGAGTAACAAATTAATTGGAATAAAATTTTTAAATCGGAGTACTGTTTCTGGCAGATTCGTGCAATATAACCACAAACGTATTTTCAAAGGGTTAGAGGTTGAATTTTAATCTGAAATTTTTAGGAGATACTCAGAACACCTGAGAGTAGAATCTCTCCAAATTTCAGAAATTGTTGAAGGTCTTTAACCTAGTCTTTCAAACGTTTTAAATCAGGATCTGAAAACAGAAACTGTTTCCAAAAGTTGGGTTTTTGGGTCAAAATATTTTAAAAACCATACTTTCCGCACCCACTATTCAACCCCTCCTCTAGTGCTACCTTACAAATCCTACACAATCTTATGTCTCCTTGAAGAATCTGAGGCTAGAACAATTCAAAGCAAACTTTCCAAGTGAGTATCAATTCCGATAACTTCAATCATGTAAAGTAAACTTTCTTCATAAGTCTCCCACCAATTCACTCACAATTCCAATGTTATAAGCAACAAACTTGGACTGTACTAAGATTCAAAGAGAATCGAAACCAAATTTGATGAAATAGGCTGAGCCAAAGAAATGATAAGGGGTTGCGCTGGGCAATCCTTAACTTAATCTTTGGCTTTATGCAAGCTGGATGCAAGTATGAATAAACTAGAAGCACTCAAGTGTTCAAAAGTGAAAACAAATGGGTACTTCGGGTTTATGAAGGAAACAAGATCAGTTCTTTTGCTCTTTGCACTATCAATTGTTTTGTGCAAACTTTCTTTGAAATAAGCTTCTCTTTCTTTCTTTTTCTTTTTTCCTTGTTCAAAGCTAAACAAGGAGTATATACCTTGGTAAAATTAATTGGCAAAGCTTTGTGTGTTTGTTTTAGATGGATATGTTAACGTTTTTATGTGTAGTAGGCTGTCAAGTTGTTCAAGATAAACAAATTGATTTTCTTTCTTGCTGAGGCTGCCAAATCAGATATTGAACACAAGAAAATACACTTAAACTCACCACACAATACAACTAAACAAACACAAAGTCTAAAACAAGTTAAGAGCTTCGAGAACAACAAGAATATAGGAAAGACCAAGGTAGATATATAAGCAATGGACTGAATATAAGTAATGCGAAAAAGCTTCTAAACGAAGAACTTAACGTCCAAGAAAGTGTCTAAACACAAAGAAACTGAAATCCAACGGAATGAAATAAACAAACCATAAATCATCACAAAGAAATAATCTTTAAGTGTTTTATGAGATGTTTGTCCTTAGTCCTTTCCAATTTCATATAGGTCCAGCGTTATGGTAATTTTCTAGAGTCCAATCCAACCTTTCCACTTTCATATAGGTCCAGCGTTACGGTAATTTTCAAGAGTCCAATCCAGCCTTTCAAATTTCATATAGGTCCAGCGCTATGGTAATTTTCCATAGTCCAATCCAACCTTATATCACCAAATGAAATGGTAAGCTTTTACATCAATTTGTTTGAGTTTTGTTTTGCTTGTTGAACAGGAAGAAACAAAGAAACTTGATAAACAACAGGATGACACTTTTTTTTATAGACAAAAAATGAACTAGAAAACACACTGTTAAACTGTTTTAGTTTCGGTTTCTTTTTGTTTCTGAATTATACAATTCAAAACAAGAAGAAGACACTAAACCAAATAAAATTCAACCTTCTAAGAAGATGGTTGAATGGTAGATGAAAAGAAGAACGAAAGAAAGAAAAATTGACACAAAGTAAATGATAAGTTGAGTTAAAGAAAAACCTTCGCTCTGATACCACTTTGATACATGCAAGAATGGACCTTTCTTTAACTCTAAAGCTTCTCCTGTAAATATGGGTAAGGCACAATGAAGATAGCTTCACCTTGCTTCCAAATAAGTTGAAGAAAACCTTTCAAACATAAGTCTTCCAATGAGTTCTACATAACCCAAGCAAGATACCTCCCTCTTGGATGTTTCCCTCCCCCGAATTGGACAACTCTCACAAGGATGTTCAAGTCTTAAAAGATTCTAGCCTTGATTTTGAATATGAACCAAGAAAACATACAAGAATTACTCTTGAAGAAGAATAAATTTTCATTGGAAATGTGAGATTACAAGGCTTCTCTTATGTGCCTTTTATAGGCAAAAAATAACACAAGACAATGAACTATCTTACAAATTAAAATGATGATTGAAAAGACTACACACTTTCAAATACTATTCATGTAGGCTCCATAAAAACTAGTCTTGTAAGTCTTGAATGATGATTTTCAAAGTAGGTCCCTCAAGTACGATTCATGGAAGACTTTAAGGATTTGTCTTCAACTTGAAATCTTTCCAGGATTGTGACTGATATTTGGATACCTTCCAATTCGAACTAGGCCTTGTCCTTCTTTAGAGAATATTAGGCCATTGAATGTAGAAAATAACCATATAACTTTCTTTGCATTTGGCCCAACCATTGAGAAGATACATCCAAATTACTGAAGGTATGTCATAGAATTTGGTAGAAACAGTACTTCAAATTGCATGCTCGTTTTGTCTATCAAGACAGCCGATTTTGGAACAGTACAAAAACTGAAAGTTGTAGATCTTTGGCTTAGCTTTATATCACATCTTGAAACTCCTAATTTGGCCTTGTGGTTGGAGAGATACATTAATTCTACCAAAACTGGTTTTGCATAAACTCACAATCCGAGATGGGCCTAAACTAATACAACCTAAACATTTAAAAAGCAAAATAATTAACACATTCTAACTTAATGATATTTTACAATGGTTCTAAAAACTCTTATAAATCATGTTATAGGTTCAATAAGGTGAACCCAATGTATAAATTCCTTTGGTTCATCCTGCACGTGTTTAAATAGGAAGGCCCCTACTTCATGATTAGTTTCTTAGTTTTACTTCTTGTTAAGGGTCCTTGATCTTGCATTTTTGAAGTATTATGTGCATTCTCATTATCTTGACATGGATGAGAGTTATGGACCTCATCAGTAGTAGTAGTAGTAGTAGATGTATGTTGTCGATTGAGTAGTTGAAGTCGAGTTGTGATTTGATCCTTAGTGGATAGATTCTCACCTCTTGTTATTGGAGTTGAATTTCCTGCAAAGTGAGCATTACTTTGTTCTCCATACTGGAAACTTGAAGGAGGTCTCTAATGTCAAGTGTCGGCCTGTCCTCAAGGGATATTAGTAGGCCTGAGTAGGGTTTTCATGGTCCATTGTTGTGTTGTCTCCAAAAAGAGTTTGTAGTTTTGAGTGGAGGATTTCCTTCTTTTGCTAGTTTAACTTGTAATTTCCAATAGTCATACATTTTATGTCATTATTTTTAAATGAAAGCGATTTTTATTAGATAGCCTCTCTAATAACGGAGGAATACCGTAGTATACAGAAGTCATCGTATGAAAATAAATGAAATAATAAGCTAATGAGTGCCAACCTCCAATCATATATGATATGCAGCATTAAAACCTTACCAAGTAAAACCACTCATGTGGATAAAACCTTAGCAAAGGAAAAAACATACATATTTATACAATTTGAGTGTTGGACCAATACATAGGAATGCCAAAATCTGTGTGACAATGTAGCTCCCAAAAACATAATGCGTAGTTGGTAGTCTTCGAGAGGCAAGCGAGCCGGTGATAGATAGAAGAATCGTGGGACTGTAGCGTACACATGCCATCGCACCTCAGAACAAAGCAGAAACGAGAACATCAGTACCACATAAATAATATGAGCCAAAGCAATTAAACAGAGAAAGCACATACCCATGTCGCCTTGATTCAAAGACAACCAAGGCGACATCCACAATATAAGGCATTCCCTGAGCTTTAATTTGGCCGTCCAAGTATACGGAACCAGGCATGGTGGAGATCTCTCCAACGGCCGAGTCAGCACATACATCATTTGAAGCACAAGTGCCAATAGCATTGTAATATCCAGCAAAGAAATAATGTATGAGTATAAGCTGAAGTGCCTAACATATGAAAGCAAAAAGAGATGAAGGCATGGAAAAAGACGCACCAGTGTTGCCTGTGCCAGATGGTGACACAGGCAACATAAAGTAAGTATCGCCAACACAATGTGAGATATGATCAATGACGTAAAGCAGACAGCTGTATATCCAATTGTATTGCTCCTCGAACCTCACAGGGGAGTTCATGAAGAGCATTATAACGCTGAAGGCCGACTGCTCTGTAGCCATGGTGCGCTAATCGATGAGCTGCAGTATTAGCTTCTCTTGGACAATAATGAACAGTAGATTGATTGAGAGATAGAAAACATGGCCGCATGATGAAGATCTTCCGCCAGCAAGCCCGTGATCGGCCGAGAGTTCGTCAACATGGAAATAATAGATTAGCAATCCGTCTCAATAATAATGTTGGTATATTCCCGTGCATAATGAACCAGTGCTAATGTTAATGTCAACAGTTCTGCCTGCAACGGACTAAGCATAGGCAATGAAAACATACGGCCGGAATCAGCTGACCCTGATCCGCACGCAAAACTGCTCCTCCGGCTGCCTGGGATCTTCCCACCGTTGCATCAAATTTAACTTCATCTTTATAGATGGAGGCAACTCCCAACGAACTATCTGCATGCACTTTATTCTCAAAGGTGGAGAAAAATGAAGGTCCACTAAATGAGGAATATTCGTTGCGAACTTTTTTCCATTCATTGCTGCACACCATGTATAGATAGTCATTCTTACCTTTTCAAACAGTCACGCATAGGCAAAGGTTTCTGAGCCAAACAGTATTGCTGCATATTCCTTCCAAATAACCCACGCGACAATCAATGGTACAGTCGCCCTTAGCTATCCCATCATGGATGCTTGATTGGAGATGCGCCACCAGCGATAGAGATGTGCCTTAATTGTATGGCTGCTGAGCATGGGTCCTGAAAAGATAATGGATATTTCCATCCATAATTGCTGTATTTTTGGGCATTGGAGAAAGACATGATCTTGGACATCCAAATTTAGGCCACTGAACGCACATTGCGAGGGACATATCGTAAGACAAGCTTGCAAATGATCCACCATGGGTAAGGACCGAGTCCATAGCCTTCATAAGAAAAGTCTCATTCCCGGATGTGAATGCTTCCACCAAACATAGCGAGACTCATGTCGTTGAATGCCTGCTGCCATAATTACTGTATATGCCGATTTAATAGAGAATTGCCCATTAGCGTCCGGCATCCATTGAATGGCAGTCGTTGAACGCTCAATGTTTGATTCCATAAATTCATTGATGCTACATATGCGTTTCCAAGTTGGAGAATCATAAATATGAGAGTACATAGAATGACGATTGTCATATTTGCGTTTGCTAAATTCAGTCCATAATGTATCTGAATGAAAATACTTCCACCACCGCTGACAATCATAAGCTTTCTGAACACCCAAAAGATTTCGAACGCCCAGACTACCCTCCTCTGTTGAACGGCATATAGAAGACCACGATTGCTAATGATACCTGCCTTTCCCGAGAAATTCTTCCATTTTACGATTTAAAACATCGACAACGCTCTTCGGTAAGTGTGAGCTCGCAATAATATGTATTGGCATCAAACTTAAAACATGTTTCAATCGCACCTATCGTCCGGATATCGACAGCAACTTATTGGACCAATATGTTAATTTAGCCTCAAAATGATTTATGAGAGAAGTACAATACCTGGATCTGTTGATGCCCTTATATAAAAATGAACCGGGATACTTTATAGATAGGAATGCTAACCGCATTCCCGACACAAACAATGCTACGCTGTCCGTGACCCCCATATACCCACCACGACTTCGCTTTTATGGTAATTAACCAACTGCCCTGACGCGTTCTGATATGATGTCAAAAAAGCACAAAATCTTTCTAGGTTTCGGTTAGCACCATTTAAGAAGACTAACAGATCATCCGCAAAACCTAGATGTGATTCGCATGGTACTCGGCCCGCAGTGAATCCTTTTATCGTGCCTGCCGACATCAATGCACGCAATCCACGAGAGAAGCCCTCTGAAGAAATGATAAACATTAATGGTGATAACGTATCTCCCTGCTTGACACCACGACCGATGGAGAAAAACTTGATTGTTTGCCGTTAATAAGAATCGAGCATCGGGTAGATCGCAAGTTATTAAGCAAGATACGAACCAATCTTGAATTAAAACCCATGCGCTGCAGTAGTAAATCAAGATAACTCCAACTTACCCGATCAAAAGCTTTAGCCATATCTAGTTTAATCGTCACGTGGTCCCCTCGCGTGCATTTGTCTATGACATACACCATCTCTTGAGCTAGTAAAATTTGCTCCGTGATACCTCGTCCTTTCATAAATCTTGCTTGCTTCGGCGAGATAATCTTTGGCAACAATCGACCCAAACGAGAAGAAATCAATCGTGTGATAACTTTGGAGATAAATTTCGTCAGACAGATAGGCTTGAAGTCTGCAAAAGTCTGAGGATTTAGAACCTTTGGAATTAAGATGATAGTGGCCGTGGCCACTTGTTTTGGAACCTGGACTCCCAAATAAAACTTCTGCACCGCCTTAAGAACATTAGAATGTATGACATGCCCAAATTGTCTATAGAAAGAGCTCGGATAGCCATCTGGACCAGCCGTACTGGTTGGGCTAATATCCCATACTGCCTGTTTAATCTCCTGCAGCGACGGAATTTCCTGCAGCATGGCATTATCCTCCGCTGTAAATAACACTGGAATGTGCCGTAGAACAGCATCACAATCAGTCACTGATTCTACCGCGAAAACGTCTGAGAAATAACGTACTGCCTCTGTTTCAAAATCTGGACTGAGCAAACATTCACTACCATCCGGATGCAGGATACGCCGAATGGCTTGTTTTCTTCTTTTTTCCTTCATCGTATTATGATGAAACGAGGTGTTTGCATCTCCTTCGTTAAGCCATTTGACATGTGCCTTTTGTTTCCAATAAAGAAACGCTCGCTTCTGCGCAAGTTGTAGCTGAGCAACACTTTGATGGTATCGTGTCGGGGCCATTTCAGTGGTATCCGAATGAAATTCCTTTTCACAAATAAGTGCTTGTGCCTCGGCTTGAGCTACCGCATCAAAAATATTACAAAAAACCTCTACGTTCCACTGTTTAGCCTCCTTCTGTAAGCGGCGCAGCTTATCAAAGAAACCCCACATACCGCCCACCGTTGGAAAAGAATCCCAATGATGTTTAACAAAGGCATCAAAATCTTGGTGCGTAGACCAAACATCAAGGTATCTAAATGCAGCAGGAGCCTTGGAGTTGTCCGAATCACATGTCAAAAATAATGGAGCATTATCAGAGGTGGCCCTTGTAAGATGCTAAACCTACATAACTAGAAACAGGTCCGAAAAATCTGGCGAACACAGAAACCGATGAAGGCGACGCCAAACACGTCCTAAACCACGGCCATCACACCAAGTATATAATGATCCTTGAAACGATATTTCTTGTAATCCACATATTTGTATACAGTCATTAAAATTTTGTAACGATTGTAGTGTAGGTGATGATCTTCCCCGATGCTCAGCTAACGTACGAAATGTATTGGAATGACCACCCACCAACCATGGAGAATTCAACAAAGCATGAAATAGTTGCAAATCAGCCCACAACGGTCGCCTAGCAGATAAAGAATGCAGTCCATAGATCGCAGTGAGCCAAAACTGCTCACCCGACGCCAGCCATTGAAATTTAACGAAATGGTTCTGCTGACCGGATCTCCCATCCTCCAGCGATAAGATGGAGTCCTTCCAAAAAAAACCATATATGATCGTTACATGCAGATAAAGATTTCAAGAAACCCAATTGTAACTGATACGATAACAATAACGATGAACGTACTTTTGGTTCTATGACGACTAAAATATGCAAATTATGCCTTCGGACAAGATAAAGTAAATGATTGATCGAGGTTTTTATACCTCTAATGTTCCATATAATTATCTTCATTAAGATAAAACATCAAAAGAGTTAGAGAGGTGTGAAACCCATAACCTGGTAAGATGTGGCAAAGTGGGGGCTACCTGTTGAGAACGACGCAACAAACGAGGGCCAACACCGGGTTGGAGATCCACAGATACTTCGGCTACAGTCCCTTGTCGACTGGTGTCTAAATATGTCGCTTCAAAGAGATTAGCCATGCCCGTATAAAGGTCATGATCCTACTCATCCAGACGATTAACATCCAAAGGAAGCACCAGGTCACTGTCTAAATGAGAAGAGGCAACAACACGTACTGTGAGATCCCCCAACATACAATCATCGACTCCTCGTAAACGGGAAACCTCCTGAACATCTGGTATCATCGCTTCAAAGAGATTAGCCATGCCCGTATAAAGGTCATGATCCTACTGCATCTCATGCGATATATTTTCTGAAGGTTTTTTTAGGCATCCAGCGTTGGTTCTTCCCTTTAGTCATCTGCTTCTTCTCTTTGTCCTCCACTGTATTACGCCTAGTCAGCTGTTCCTTGCCAGAAGGTGCAGAACCCAATTTGCCACAATCGACTGACACATGCCCCAATCTGTAGCAGTCAGTGCAGTATGACGGCAAATCTTCATACCCGACATTTTGCATGATAATTCTTGTGGGAGCCTTTATGTGGACTCGTTGTGGCAATTCTTTTGAAACGTCCAGTTCGATGCAAATTCGTGCCACAGAGGGTCAATTAGCAGCCGTAGTAGCCGCATCGAGTTTCAGAGGTGTACCAAGCATTTGAGCGATATGAAAAAGTGCATCTTTACGATGAAAATGAATCGGGAGGCCAGGAAAAGATACCCAAACGGGATGATTGGAACTTCAACGACTGGATCATAATCCGGTGTCCACTTGGTGATGTGCATATGCTTTCCGGATATCATCCAACTGCGGCGTGAAAAACAACGAAAATAATCTTGTTCTTGATCAAAGTGGAGTAGAACATGAGTTGCGTCTAGTAGTCCAACCTTTACGGCTCCTGCAAAGCCAATGCGATCGATGTCTGATCGGACCGTGGCAAGTAGCGGACGTCCATACCAAAAAGTTCCCACCAATGTAAATCGATATGGGGCCGCTAATTATTGTATCTCCTCCTCCGTAAATGTTATCATTAGGCCACCCTTGTATTTTTGGATGGGTTTCGGTGCCATGATCGATGGAGTTGGCGTAAACAACGACGTGTATGTGCGCGGCGGCACAGAAGTAGAGTCTGGCGGCTGAGCAGGGTTTGACGTGGTAACAGGTAACATGGCTGCGGAAGTGAAATGAAAAGGATCAGAGGGATGACCGGAGATTGGAAGGGAAGGAAAGCAAGGAAGGAAGCAAGGGTATCGGCGGCTGAGTAGGGTTCGATGAGCAGCAGTCGGCAGCAGCTATGCCGCCAATCCCTGCAGAGCGCGAGAGGGCAGCATTTTTTATATCCATTGTATGTCATTCTTTATTACAATATTTACATAATTCTCACGAGGCTACCCGCCTCTTTGCTACAAGTGATGAGGCTTTAATAATATTGACATATTGTTTTTCATCAATAAGGGCTGAAGTTTAAGTATTTGGTTTACAATTGTTCTCATCATTACTTTCTTTCTACTATTCTCATGTCTACTATCCTTTTTTTATGCTGAAGAATTGCAACAAAAGAATACAACAGAAGGCTCTTTTATACAAAGATATACAAAATTATCAACTGTATTCACCTGTTACCCTATGAAGTGTGATATGCGTTACTTATTCATTGTTACCTTTTTTTCCCTTTTTTCTTTTATAAAAGTCATATGACACTGAAAAAACTTGCGATTGACATTATCCAAGAGTTCTTTTTCTTCAGAGTTAACTTTGATCATTAAGCTAGAGTCTCACTGGGACATCCTTATGTGTTGTAAGTCATCATAAATAAAACATACTCCCTCCATTCCAAAAATATTGTTCGATTTTGACTCGACCATAATTTAAAGAATTCAAACTATTTTAGTAATTATTCCTCTTATACTCTTAGTTGATTAATTGAGATAAACTAAAAAAATCATGTACGTTATAACTGAAATGGCAGTATGGAAAATATGACTATTAATATATCACTATTTTTGAAAACTTGACAATGTGTGTAGAACAGAACAAAATAGAAACTACGACTAACATTTTTTCAACTTAGAGTATGAGTTTGTGCAAAAGAAACATATGTGCATTCATTATCAAGGCTAGTCAGTTTATTCTAAACTTAGTTTAAATTGATTAGTATATATGTTCTGTTGAGCATAAAGACTGAAACTATTCAATTAATTTGAGATCGGGGCTAAAGTATGATTTGTAACATCTTTTGGAAGTATACTTTGCTTAGAATTTTTGAGAATTAAGTTAAGTCGCAGCTCTAATCTGAAATTTGACGTTTGTTTCTTCGTACTCCAAATAGAACTAGAACTGCATAACAATTTGTTTTAACTCAATTGCGAATAATCATTTTTTTTTAAAAAAAAAACATTATTTACTTCAGCAGGAAAAGGGAAAAGATACCGTATGTACATGTACAGTTCATTAAACAGCACAGTTATTCAAACTTAGGAGTGTTAACGAACCGAGCGAGCTGATACTATGTATTCGAATTCAGATTCGTTTAACTAAACAAACTGTTTGGCTCTGCTCGTTTGCTGTAAGGAGTTCCAAAATTTGTTTGAATTCGACACGAAAACACGATAACTCTTTAAACGAGCCAAACAATTTGCGAATAGATCAGCTCATTTTTGTAAACGAATCTAATTAGGTGTTAAGCAAAATTAACGAACGATCTCGAATCATACTTGAACTGTTTGCGATCTATTCGGTTCGCTTAACATTCCTATTCACACTTTCTAACTAATCATTTAGTTATTCAATTTCTCTCTCTTTTTCATAAAGATTAGACGTATTTTAAACCAAATTAAAGTACTGAAATAAGTCAAATAATATTTTTCTTTTCTTTTTTGGATAACGTATATAGTTCGATAATTTTTTCGAAATATGGATGATGTATGAGTCTCTATATTTCTTGAGTCACATTTTATTATTATTCGAAATTATAACCGTTGTAGTGTGTGAGATGATTATAACACCACAGTTAAAGCTAGGAAATTCAGCTGTACAATATACTTCGGCTGACACTCATTATTAACGCCTGTATTCTATTGAATGCGGGCGTACTCGGTATGATTTTATTCATTTCAAACATGTTCCATACATTTACTCTTACGTATTCTTATGCTCATTTCTTGCTCTTATCCATCCTTTCATCGTTGGACTGCATCAATGGATCGAGATCATTATTGCTCGCAACTGGACGGCATTTCTACCTTCAAACAAAATTGTATTATGCTACATTTTCACTGTTTATTCTCGCTGTTTATGTCTTTATGTATTTTTTGCTTTTCATTGATTTCTGGAAGAGTCTCCTGTAGACTTCAGGATCTCATGTAACCACGGTGTTCCTCCGCCACAAGTGAGGGTAAATATTAATAAAACATTGGACGGTACCGTCCGTCTTTAACTAATATATATATATATATATATATATATATATATATATATATATATATATATATATATATATATATATATATATGAATGTAATAAAGATTTGTCCATCCTTTAAAGATCCGATCAACATGAATCTTTGAAATTACGATTAAGGCCAAGTAGTGGCTTGAACACAGAAGGTAATTATATCATCATTGTGTTCATATGGCATAGTTTAGTTACTAAAAATGTAATTTGCGTTCTGTATTGTTATGCCTAGTGCCCATATCTTTTGAAATTATACTTTTTATCCATAAGTTTGCCAAAATGTTATGTTTCATATCCATCTAACAGAAAAAGGTTAACTTAAATAGAATTTAAGTCTTGACACCAGAAAAAAAAAACAGTTAGAAGACTTATCAATTGGTGAATTTTCTTCAAATTAGTAGAGAAGAAGGTTATTCTGCATCCATAATATCCTCCTACAAGGGTGAAAAAGTGGATTTATTTATTTTTTTTCTTTAGTTGTTAATTGTTTAACTCATCTAACCATGTTTTAAATTATTTTTAAATTAATTGTTTTACGTTAAGCCGATATAAAACATGACATTTTGACAAAATTTTGGAAGAAAAAGTGTGACTTCAAAAGGTAAAGGTACAAGGTGTAACCGTAATGAAACATGGGATGCGAATGACTGTTTACTAAAAAAGACAAACACCTTATCATCGTATTCATGACATCCTTCTCCTAGTCTAGCTAAATCATGACATAGCAGGTATTTGTGTATATTTTCTCTTAAGAAATTCTTCTAAATAAACTTTTGTTAGGTAATAATCACCTTTTTTTTGTTAAAAAAGTATTTGGATAACACCACTAAATACGAATCTTGTGTTCGTAGGGCATTCCTACAAAACTGCAAATCCTAAGTTAAAGGTGCATGGTCCTATAATCAACGACACTTAAAAGCTTTTTTTTCGTCAATGTGGTTCTATTATTTTTTTTTTAAAAAAAAAAGTAAAGGTGGTGCTAAGCTACCATCAGCATACTACAATATTAGATCGCTTATCTAAATCAATTGCCGAGTGTAGTTAGCATGACTGGCGGCCTGTGATGAGCCCAAGACCAAAGCTAACGGCAGTTGCATTATTCTTGGAGCATTTAAAGGTTAAATCCCCACTGTTGGCGACTAAGGATGTTAACGAACCGAGCCAAACCGACTATTATGTTTTTGAATTTGGATTCGTTTGGCTAAGACTCGGTTTGTTTAGCTAAACGAACATCAAAATTGGTTCGAGTTTGGCTCGATAACACTATAACTGTTTAAACGAACTGAATAGTCCGCGAATAGTTTGGCTCGTTTTAGTAAACGAACGCAAACAATTGTTTGAATTCGGCTCATTTACAGACAATTACCGAACAAATACGAACCGAACTCAAACAGTTTACCAACTGTTCGGTTCGTTAAACAACCCTATTGGCGACTCCCCTGTTCTAACCCCATAAAGCTTGTATGGAGAATGTAAATCAATAGTTCAGCATTCTTTTAAGTTGATAAGGCATCTTCAGAAACCCACACAATATACTTATTGTAAAATGAGCCAGCAACCCTTTAATTCAATTAGGTCGGATACAATGACATAGTCATTACTGACTCACACAGCAGTATTGGATTTACTCTGCAGATGTCACATTTCGAACGTACGACCTTTCTTGTTGCACTATAATATACACATATATTTTTTTTCATATAAACGAAGGTAAAGCCTTCTTTATTTTATTGATGATCTTCACTTACGGCGGAAGAAAAAACCGCTTTTATTACACGATATAAAAAAGAAAAACTAAACTAGAATTACAATAAAAGAACAAAGTACCAATCTAAGGGGTATTATTTTTCCTTTACTGCGGGTTTCAACTTGTGAAGAAGGCGAAGGAGGTATATTTTTTTTTGCACGCCGCTGCTTGCGAGCTGTATACACACACATATATAAAAGATCCCCAAATCAAAGGTTTGATATTCCAATATATCCATGAGTACATCTATTGTTGAGGATGTACAAGGGAACTAGGATATCCTACGTGTAACATTCAAGCAGACACCTGATTGATAAATGAATAGGTATAAAGTGGGATTTGATTTAAACATTATTGACGGTGTTCTCAAACAACATATCCTTCTCATTCTTTAACATGTAAATCAGCGGGTGCCCCAGGATTTAAGGGACATCCAGTGTGGCTGCTACCTTTGTGCAGGACTTTTCATAAGTATTAAGACCTGGAAAGGAGAATGTACACCAATGGAAATAAATCGCTAGCAACAGGGCACATGGAAGCACACTTCTTTTTATTTGTTTCTTTTTTCAATATAAAAAGACGTTTCTGTTGTATTAGACTCTCGTATTTGCTTTCTTTTTCAATATAACAAGTATAAATTATAACTACATAAATCCTAATGTGTAACCCATATTAGGTTCCAAGTCTAAAGTTACTCGAAATATTTGAACCGTATTAATCATCATATATATACTATCTTGATGAAGATAAATTAGAAACAATTTGTGATTTTTTTTTGGGTTTTGTTACTTGTTCGAGTTACTGCCTCTGTCCTTTACCAAAACTCATTGAATCTAAAGAGTTTGATAGAGAATAGTATTCTGTATTTCCTCAATAACTTGATACAACTAATATACAACTTTAGATGGAACAAAACCCTAACTAAAGGAGAGAATATCTCAACCCCCTTCATCTATCCTTATCTATAGTTACAACTTCTCCTATAATCTCTACAACAACAAATAATATCTAATACTCCCCCTCAAGTTGGAGCATGAATGTCGAGAAGGCCCAACTTGCGTAAATGATTATGAAAACGATCAGGACCCAAAGGTTTGGTGAACAGGTCAGCGAGTTGCACTTCTGTCGCAACTTTGCGAGGATGAATGGCGCGAGTCTGATAATGGTGACGTACAAAATAACAATCGATCTCAATGTGTTTGGTTCACTTATGAAAAACCGGGTTGGCAACAATATGCAAAGCAGCTTGGTTATCACAAAGTAGTGGAACCGGATCCTCAAGTGGAATACGCAAGTCCGTGAGTAAACGACGCAACCAAACAAGCTCACTAGACGCATGGGCCATAGCGCGGTACTCTGCCTCAGTCGAAGAACGAGACACAACGTGTTGTTTCTTAGATCGCCATGACATAAGGGAAGAGCCAAGAAAAACAACATAACCCGTGGTGGAGCGGTGCGTGGTGGGACAACCAGCCCAATCAACATCACAATAAGCCAATAAGCGCAAAGGATTATCCGCAGAAAAATATAAGGCTTGTCCTGGAGCATTCTTAAGATAACGCAACAAATAAAACATGGCATCAAGATGACATTTGCGAGGAGCATGCACAAATTGACTCAAGAGATTGACAGCAAAACAAATGTCAGGACGTGTAACAGTGAGATACAAGAGACGACCAACAATACGACGATAGAAACTTGGATCAGATAATAAAGGTGTGTCAGTGGAAAATCGAATCTTTTGGTCCATAGGCGTGCGAGTGGGCTTACAGCCAAGAAGCCCACATTCCTGCAGAATGTCAAGGACATACTTACGCTGATTAAGAACAACCCCGGACGGAGAACGAGCAACCTCGATGCCCAAGAAGTGTTTGAGGGGACCAAGATTTTTAATTTTGAACTGATCATCCAAGTGCTGCTTCAAAACAGTGATACGCGCTAAGTCATTTCCGGTAACAATAACATCATCAACATAGACTAAAACAGCAGCAAAAGTGGAATCCGAGACAAACACAAAGAGGGAAGGGTCGGCTGTGGATTGACAGTAACCAAGACAAGTAATAGCTTGAGTAAACTTAGAATACCAATTACGAGAAGCTTGACGAAGACCATACAATGATTTACGCAATTTGTAGACACGCGTCTCCCCTTATGAGCAAAGCCTTGTGGTATTTTCATGTAAATATCTTTGTCCAGATCCCCATGAAGGAAGGCATTATTAACATCAAGTTGATGAATATGCCAGTGTTTGGCAACAGCAACCGCAAGAAGACAACGGACAGTAACCAATTTTGCAACTGGTGCAAACGTTTCATGAAAATCAACACCCTCGATTTGTGTATAACCACGTGCCACCAATCGGGCCTTATAGTGTTCGATCGTACCATCGGGATTGTACTTAACTTTGTAGACCCATTTAGAACTAATAGCCCGTTGTCCCAGTGGTAAAGAAACAAGAGACCAGGTCTGATTAGCCTCCAAAGCATCTATTTCGCGCTGCATGGCATCATGCCAATGAGAATATTGAACAGCCTGTCGAAAAGAAGTAGGCTCATCTGTAGCAGAGATGGCCGCTAGAAACCCAGAGTAAGTGGGAGACAACTTAGAATAGGAAAGAAAGTGCGATAAAGGAAAGTAGAGTTAGCTGACGGAGGAGGGCGCGACGATGGCTGAAGGGAGGACGGAAGATCAACAGCATAGGCAGCACTGGCGAAGGGGCAGACGGGACGGGATCTTCGACAAGGCCAGGGGGCGCTGATGATGAGGCCGAAGGAGCTGGGATGGCCTCATCCCAGCATGGATCCGGGGGGAGGTAGCGAAGCAGGCGGGGGTGGGGGGTGGCAAAAGGAAAAACATCCTCATTAAAACGAACATGACGAGAAACATATAGTTGATGAGTGGACAAATCATCGACTTTATAACCCTTTTGACCTGAAGGATAACCAAGAAAGATACCCGGAGACGCACGTGCTGAAAATTTATCACGAGCACTAGACTGTTGATAACCATAAGACAAACACCCAAAAATACGTAAAAGGGAATAGGAAGGTAAGTGACCAAGCAAGAACTCATAAGGAGTTTTATTTGTAAGAACAGACAATGGCATGCGATTTATAAGATAAACAGCAGTAAGTACACACTCCCCCCAAAACTGAATTGGTAAACTGGCTTGAAATCTAAGTGCACGTGCGACCTCAAGAATATGCCGGTGTTTACGCTCCACCACCCCATTTTGTTACGGAGTATAAGGACATGACGTTTGAGAAACAATACCGTTAGCAGAGTAATACGCAAGAATCGCAGTACTAGTAAATTCCATGCCATTATCAGTGCGAACAGTTTTAACAGTAAGATTAAACTGTGTATGTACCCAGCGAAAAAAATGCAGCAGGTAACAATAGGTGTCAGACTTATACGCCATCAAATATACCCAAGTGAAACGACTGCGATCATCTATAATAGTCAAAAAATAATGTACACCTGCCACAATTACACACAGGCAGCAGCTCAAAAGAATGTAACTCACCCCAAGCAGCCTTGAGTCGACCATAGTAAGCAGAGACAGTGCTGTGCTCTTGACGTAAACTTGCAATAGTGCGCCGCAACTCATAGACACGGGCATCAACGCCTTGAGAGAAACGCTCCTCCAAGTCAAGCCAGACAGTACGAGCGGTGTTAGCATGCGCTGCTGCTCCTTGAAGTTCTTTGGACAGGGCATTGGATAACCAAGACAAAACGATGGCATTGCACTGCTGCCATGATGCATGATCAGCGGACGAACTCTCCGGTGGTACAATGGTGCCATCGTCAAAACCAGCCTTATTCTTGGACTTGAGAGCATTAAGGAAGGCTTTCTTCCATACGAAGTAATTAGCGCCTTCATCACTCAAAGGGTGAGTGACAAACACAAGACCCGGATGATCAGAGGGATGAAGGTAATAAGGTGACTTGGGATCGACATTGGACGAAGGCAATTGAGCAGCCATGAGGCGGACGACAAGCCAAAAGATGACGGTGGAAGGAAAAAAATTTGTAAAACAAGAAGAACTGCAACTTGTTAGATACACAGCACCGAAGGGGAAAGAAAACGACCTAGAGAAAATGTCTCTGATACCATAAAGAGTTTGATAGAGAATAGTATTCTGTATTTCCTCAATAACTTGATACAACTAATATACAACTTTAGATGGAACAAAACCCTAACTAAAGGAGAGAATATCTCAACCTCCTTCATCTATCCTTATCTATAGTCACAACTTCTCCTACAATCTCTACAACAACAAATAATATCTAATAGAATCATTCATAACTTGATTATTCGAGTATATTTTGAAAGTGTTACTAAGTGAACATAGATCTGGACAGGATCAGGTGCTGTTCTAAGAAATTATACATGGCAAAGTGTCTAGTGGGAAAACAAATAGGAACAACTACACTTGAACTCAACCAAATGTTTACGTTAGATTGCCCAAATAGGAACTTTAATTTTATCAAAATCAGTTCTTATTTATTTTTTATGTTTTTCTTAAATATATTTTGTCCGTTCTCTTTTTTGTTTTTTCTCATTATATAGTTACACCGATAGGTAAATAAGTTTAGAAGAGGGAGTCAACTATTTTATAAATAATAAAATATTTAATTAAAAGGAAATAAGGAAATTATAAGAAATGTGAAAATGAGTGGGAGAAAGAGGAAAAAGAAAAATGTGTTGTGTGACATATTGCATTCGCATTCATGCCACGAGCATTGCATGACCTTCGGGTCGAGATTGTCTCTCGGGACGTGTGGCCTTTGTGGCGTGTGGCCCTATAAGCCGTATGGCCCGACGGGGCGTGTGAGCCTGACGAGACATATGGTAGGATCACCCTAGGACATGCATAGCATTTCATGATATAAAGTTGAGCATGCGATTGTGGTGATAGTGCTGCATGTGACACAAACATGCATTATGACATCGCATAATTGTTATGCTGTGCTTTTATTGCCTGCACAGTTATTCATGCTTATACTTATCTTACTTGTTATCTGTTATATATATAACACTTGAAAAAAGTAGTTCTCAAGTCACAGCGATAGGTGGACTAAGATTGACGACAGAGTAAGAGCTTAGAGATGACGACGATGATATGCCTGGGTGCGCTTTTCAGCTTTGGTAATTACAAGAGGCCTTTTGAATCAAAAGGCCATTCCATGACCTGAGAGCTCTACTGTCCCCGTTCTAAAGAGTATTGTAGAGAATGTAAATTAGAAACCAGCAGTCTCCTAGGTTAGATGAAGACTTACACAGTAAATACACAAGGTGTCCCTGCAAACTAGGCCGAAGTGGAAATTACAAGCGGCCTCTAGTTAGGGGACCGGATCTTCTCACCACAATCCCTTCACCCACTTCTCCACCGCACGACAAGTGGAAGCAGGAGAGGGTGGTGAGGCTAGATGAGGGTCACTTGCATCTAGCTTCACCACTCTCCCCTGCTGCCACATGTCGTGCGATGGAGAAGCTAATATGGTAGCTCATCATCTGGCGCAGCACAACAACATGTTTCCATTTACGACACTTCTCTGCCCCATGAGACTCGAGGTTTCTATTTGACGGACCAGTCCACACCAGCTCTGCGCTTCTAATAATGTGCGGTTTTTATGCACCTATTTACACATTCTCTATATCCTTGGACGTTGTCTTTGGGATACACTGGGTATGATTATTGTTGTTGTTGTCTATATCCTTGGGCGTTGCCTGTATCTCATATGTATATGCAACAACAGTATGATGCAGATTCTTATTTCATCATTTGCGATTTTTTTATATTTGTTGCGTATCATATGTTTTTCACTATTCGTTCATATTTTGTTCGTCGAGGTCACGTGGATGCTTAGCTACTGCACGTGGTTTCCACTATCTCCTTTAGTGCTTTTATTATCGTCACCTGTATTCTTTTTTTGAATGCAGGCGTCTCCGGTATGATTTTGTTTATTTTGATCTTATTGCATATTATCTTTTCATGCGATTCTTATGTTGTGTGTTGAGAAATATGTTTGGATAATTTTCAAGGTCATGATTTTAAGTGGTGGATACCTAAAAATCTCACATATGGTATTATAAATAATTAAAAGTTAAAAATGTGAAGAAAAATGACATCGATCTCTCAGGTTATCGCACTTCAATCGATCAATGTACTTCGATCCCTCACATCGATCGATCCATGTAAGGCAGAGAAAAACCAAGACCTTACTGTGAGACATCGATCTCTAAACCTGAGACACATCGATCGATCGATGTATATCGAACCATCACTTCGATCGATTGATGTTGGTCAGAGACAAACTCTGAGACTCACTATGAGACATCGATCTCTAAAGCTGGGGTACTTCGATCGATCGATGTCTAAGGTTTTTAGAAATATTCTTTTAAAATGTGATAAAGTGGTTGTTTTTATTTGTACAGGATTTATACATGTTCATTATGTTGATATTATGTATTTTTGATGATTATAAATGTATTGTGACTAATGTGTCTTGGAAGTTTCTATAACTTACCAAAAAGGGCAAAATTGGTATTTTATGTTTTGTAGGAACATGATATGGTGGAAATATTTCAAAGACTTGTTCTCATCTTATTTATCATGACAAAGGTGTTATATATCTATTTCTGACCATCCGGGTCATTTCTGGAGTTTTCTCTCACCAGGGCCATTTTGGTCATTTTATCCCTGAGGGCATTTTTGGTATTTTCACTCAAGGAATCTCTTGAGTATATTATTATCTTTATTCTGGGGTTAATTGATAATTACATTGAAGATTATTTGGTGATATTCTATTATTTCTCTATTTGATGCTATTATCGACAGTAGTGGGATATATGACGAGTTGTGATGTCACACTCTATTTCTTTCTTGAAGACCCTCTTCTATATGTTATTGGAGGATATTAATCATCATTTTACAGAGAATTTAAAGGCGTTAAAGGTGTGGAAATGATCACAACATATGAGAAGAAATAGTAGGGATTTTGGTGTTATATGTTTACATAATCTTGTCAACTATTATTTGTTGATTACTTTTTCAAAATCATATATATGTGTTGAAAAATGTGTATATTCAGGTGGATATAATGCTGTACGCATTTTATGGCTTGGTGACAAGTGGACCAATAAAAAAGAAGCTAGTTGGCAAAAATTGCCAACTTGGAAAATTTGAAAGTGTAGCCAATGGCTACAAGCTGTTTTGGAGCAGATTTTTTGAGTCAAAATGCAGCTCCCACATGCATATTCTCATGGCAAAAATTTGAGGGGATAGTGGAGTAGTTATGCTCTTTTATCCTACTACATTATCTTCAACATTTTCAAGAAAAAATGTAGCCTAAATTTCGGCCAAGATGATTTCCAAGGTGGACCAATTGTATTGTTTTATTTTGCCCAGTGTACAAGGCCAACCAATGATTTGAAGACACTTAAGCATTGATCATGAATATGATGACACATAAGAGTTCTTATCTTCAAGAGCCATTTCACACTATAAATAGGAGGCAAAGGTGAAGAAGAAGAACACACACTTGAAAGCAATAGTTGAATTGTCTTGCTATCTTCTTCTCTTCATTCTTGTTTCATTCTTTGTAGCCACGGTGTTCTTGTGATATTTGTGTAGAGCTACAAGTCTCTTGTGTCTCATTTGTAAGATTGATTAGCCAAATTTATAAGGCTACATCAATTGGTGATAGAGTTGTTGCAACCAAGAGTTGCATAGAGGTGTCCATCCAAGTCTTGAAATGGTGTTTAACCCAAAGATCAAGCTTGGTTCTTGTTGTAATTTAGTTCATGCCATAGTGAAATCCAATGAAAGGTTTTTCTTGGGACCGGAGTAGGTCACATTGACCGAACCAGGATAAATTCTTGGTGTTCTTGTCTTCTTTACATTTTTCTGTTTTCTGCAAGATTTTCACTCCAGATTTCACTCAACTTCTCACATTTTGAACAAAATAGCTAAATACTTTCAAAATTCGTGATATTTGGTGGAGTTATACTTCAGACTGTTAGCTTTCATTTGCAATAAGAATCACTTGATTTGAGCAAGGAAAGTTAGTCTTTCAGTCGTTGCAAGATAACTGCTCCAATCTGGCTGCAATCTGACCAGTTTTGAGAAAACTTGAATTCCGTTTTAACCAAGAATTGTTTGAGGTCAGGTCCTTTTGGAACCATCAACTAGAAATCCTAAGGAGTGTTTTGACATAAAGATCAACCTTTTTGATGAAATATTCAAAGAGAAACACGTTTTCTAATTTCAGCAACATTCTGTCTAATTCTGTCCAGATTGACCATCTGAATCTTTTTATTTGTTTGCAGGGCCAACGATCTTATTTTTATCTGATTCTTGGACAGAGTCTCGTCAAGACATTGAAGTTAAGTTCTGAAAATTTTCATAATTTTTGGAGTTATGTACAAAGATTTTTGAATTTTTCAGAAATGGGTTCTGAATCTGAGGTAGTCTCAGATTCTGTTTTCAAAGGGGATTTTAATCAAGGGTAGTAGTGTAATTTCTGCTAACCACTATTCACCCCCCTCCTCTAGTGGTGTTTATATCAGGTGCATGGTCCAACATTGTGTTCATGCTCTTATCATCACAATCATCATAGGGAGCGAGTCTATGGATCGAGCTATATCAGCATGCACAAGCGGATGTCTATCATACAAGCTTTGACTTATTCATCTCTCATTATTTTTCACATTACATTTGTATTTACTATTGAACTTTTTTTACTTAACCTTGCATTTTCTTTGATTTGGGAGAGTCTCCCGTAGACTTGAGGCCATTTTATGTAACAACTTCGCCATAAGTGAGGGTTAAATATTAATAAAACATTGGACGGTACCGCCCGTCCTTCACCTAAACAAATATATACATATTATATGTATTTTTGTGTGTGTGCATATTTGTATGTGTATATGCATATGCATGCAAATGTATGCATGTGTATATTTTTTTAGATAAAGGCGGAAATTTTATTAAGAAACAAAAGCCTCACTTATGGTGGAGGTGACCATATTACATAAGCGTATATCAAACGAGAAATAGAAATATAACGAAGCGAGAATGTGCAGTCCCCAATCATATATGATATGCCGCATTAAAACCTTGCCAAGTAAAACCACCCTTGTGGATAAAACCTTGGCGAAGGGAAAAGCGTACATATTTATATAATTGAAGTGATGCTGCATGAATACAATCGCGAAATAATACAATGGATGCAATAGCAATTCTTTGGGTAAGTAGTCTGTTGTCAAATGGTAGCCGAATATGCAGTTATTGTAGTCCTGGAGCAATGAGTGTTGTGTTGTTAACCACCAGAGTATGACTGTCTTTGTCACATGCTTCATTAGTGAGTGTGTTCCTCGCAGCAAAAGTAAAAAATATGAATTAGAGTCCATATATAAGCCATTTTGAGGAGTATTTAGCAGATGATGATGACGGTAGCATACCGATGTTGGACTTCGGGCAATGAAGTAAGCGCAGATAATATGCTATAGTAGAGGTAAGTATGGAAGCATACCAGGGTTGCCTGCATAAGGAGAATGCAGGCAACAAGACAGATTGTAAAGGACTGAGATTTATGTTCGCAAAGCATGTATGAGTAGGTCCATGTAATAATACCCACGCACCGTGGGTGGCAATTGAGATGCTGATGTAAAAAGCGTTGTGGCTGGGGACATGCGTGCATATTGACTCAAATAGTGAGCAACCATGTTGATCTCCCTTGGAATGAAGGTGAGTTGACTGCCCGTAAGATCCAGAAATTGTATTAACCGAATGTATTCTGGCATAGCTGTGAGCTGCGCATTGGGTTGCTGAGTGAGTTGCTTGCAATCTGTCTCAATAATTAATTGTCTATGTTGTTGGCCAAAGTATATGAGGTTGTAGAAAATAGCTTGTGTTTCCGCTCGAAGAGGTGATAGAAAAGGTAGTCTGATGGAAATGGCTGCTAACATTCGACCTTGCGAATATGGATATGCCTATATGCATATGTGTATGTATCTCTATATATATGCATATGTAAGTATGTATATGTCTCTATATATGTGTGTACTGCGTATATATGTGTGTGTGTGTGTCTATATATATATATATATATGTATGTATGTATGTATGTGTATATATATATCTATATATATATATATAGATATATATATATACACATACATACATATATATATATATTGCGATATTGTATTAGATAGCCTCACTTATGGTGGAGGAATACCATATTACAAAGAAGTCATCGTATGAAAATAAATGAAACAATGAGCTAATGATGGCCAACCTCCAATCGTATATGATATGCCGCATTAAAACCTTGTCAAGTAAAACTACCCTTGTGGATAAAACCTTGGCGAAGGAAAAAGCGTACATATTTATATAATGTGAGAGTTGGCTAAATACAGATAAGTGCTGAAATTGCAATGTAGCTTCGAAAACCATAAAGCTCCATGTGTAACCATCATAACGCAAGCGTGCCGACGATATAAAGATGATCTGTGGAAATGCAACGGGCTCGATCCATAGTACATGAGATTGCCCAAAGCTACATGACCCGGTGACACTCAAAGTCAGCGAGCACAATTGATAATGTGCGAGAGTCCGGCGATCCAATGATACAGATAATGGCCACGAAGCATGCAACCCAGTCCAATGCACCTCAGTACCAAACATGAGAGTAGACATCAGTATTGCATAAAGAAGGCAGGGCAAAGCAGTAAGCCATAAAAAACACATACCCATGTCGCCTTGATTCAAGAAGAACCAAGGAAACATCCAGAATGCAATGCGTATCCTGTAATCCAATGTGACGAAAAAACGATGATGATATGGAAATAGATGCACCAGGGTTGCCTGCGTCAAATGAGACACAGACAACAGAAAAGAGGCATCGCAACACCTTGTGAGGCATAATCAATGGCGCAAAGCTGGCAGCTGCAGGTCCAAATGTATTGCTCTGCGAACCTCACAAGGGAGTTCATGAAGAGCCTGATAACGGTGAAGGCCAGCTGCTCTATAACCGTGTCGCGCTAATAGATGAGCTGCAGTGTTCGCTTCCCTTGGACAATACTGAATCGTGGATTGATTGAGGGAGAGGAACATGGATGTGCAACAAATATCTTCCGCTAATACTCCCGTGAGCATCCGAGTGTCCATGAGCATGGACAGTAGGGATTTGCAATCTGTTTCAATGATGATGTTATGATATTCCCGTGCATAATAAATCAGAGCTAATGTAAGGGTGTTTAGTTCTGCACACAACAGAGTATACAGAGGAAGTGAAAAGCAGATGGCCGAAATTAGTTGACCCTGGTGTCCTCTCAAAACGGCTCCGCCTGCTTCCTGCGATTGTCCCACCGTCGCATCAACATTTAACTTTAGTTTTCCTGAAGGTGGCAATTCCTAATGTACTAGTCTAATTTGTTTTGTGCGCAATGTAGGCAAAAAGTGAAGGTCCACGAGATTAGGAATAGTCATCGCAAACTTTTTTCCAGTCATTGCAGCACACCATGTATAGACAGTTGTCCTTACCTTATCAAATAGTCTCGCATAGGCAAATGTTTCTGATCCGAATCGTATTGCTGCATATTCCTTCAGTATTACCCATGTCACAATCGATGGCGCTATGGCTCGCAGTTGCCCGATCATGGTAGTTTGATTAGAAATACGCCACCAGCGGTATAGGTGTCCTTTAATTGTATTGCTGCGTGGCAGAGGACTGGAAAAAATAATGGATACTTCTACCCATAGCGGCTGGACCCTCGGACAGCTGAGAAAGACGTGATCTTGCACATCTGAGTGCAGTCCACAAAATGCACATTGCGAGAGAAGTATTGTTAGCCAAGCTCGTAATTGATCGACCATGGGCAAAGATCTATTCCAGAGTCTCCATAAGAAAAGTTGCAAAGCGGGAGGGGATTGCTTCCACCAAATATATCTAGTTTCAGGCCGCTGAATGCCCATTGGCCTAACAACATTATATGCCGATTTAATAGATAATTGCCCATTGATGTCCGGCAACCAATGGATGGCAAGCGGCAAGCGCGAGTCTGTAACTCCATAAAGTCGTTGATGCGACATATGCGTTTCCAATTTGGAGAATCGTAAATGTGAGAATACATGGAATGACAATTACCATATTTGCGTTTGCAAAACTCAACCCATGATGTGTCTGAATGGTGATACTTCCACCACAGTTGATAGTCATATGCTTTCTGAACATGTAAAAGACTTCTAACACCAAGCCCACCGTCCTCTGCTGAGCAGCAGATAGAAGACCATGATTTCCAATGATACATGCCTTTCTAGAGAAAAGATGCCATCTTGCGATGCAAGATATCGATAACACTCTTTGGTAAGCGAGAGCTTGCAATAATATGTATTGGCATTGAACTTAGAAAATGTTTCACTAGTACCAAATGGCCAGCCATCGACAGCAATTTATTAGACCAACATGCTAATTTTGCCTCAAAATGATTGATAAGGAAAGAACAATACCTAGACTTGTTGACATCCTTATATAAAAAGGAACCAAGATATTTTATTGGCAGGGATGCCAATGTCATTCCCAACACCGAAGATGCAGCATGTCCCGCGACCCCTGCTCCTATCACAACTTGGCTTCTATGATAATTTACCAACTGCCCAGACACTTTTTGATATGTTGTCAAAAAATCGCAGAATCTGTCAATGTTACGTGAAGCACCATTTAAAAAGACCAACAAATCATCTACAAATCCTAAATGGGATATACTTGGCACGCGGCCCATTGCGAACCCCTTTATTGTGCCAGTCGACATCAATGCCTTTAGTCCACGGAAAAATCCCTCTGAAAAGATGAGAAATAACAATGGCGATAAAGGATCTCACTGTTTGACACCGCGATTGACGGGGAAGAAACTAGATTTTTTGCCGTTAATGAGAATCGAACATCTTGTAGATTGTAAATTATCAAGCAAAATACGAACTATTCTTGGAGCAAAATCCATGCGCTGTAGCAGTAGATCAAGATAGTGTCAACTTACCCGATCAAAAGCTTTGGCCATGTCCAATTTAACCATGACGTGACCTCCTCGTGAACGTTTGTCTATGACATGAACCATTTCTTGAGATAATAAGATATGTTCCGTAATACCCCTATCGCTCAAAAAACCTGCTTGTGCCGGCGAGATAAACTTGAGCAACAATCTACCCAATCGAGAAGAGAACAATCACGTGATGACTTTGGAGATAAAATCCGTCAAACAAATAGGGCGAAAGTCTGCAAATGTCTGAGGATTTGAGATCTTGGGAATAAGAACGACAGTGACTGCCGCCACCTGTTGTGGAACTTGTACACCCAAATAAAATTTTTGAACCGCTTTGAGAACATCTGACTGAATAACCCTCCAGAAGTGTCTGTAAAAAGTGCCCGGAAAGTCGTCAGGGCCAGCCACACTTGTGGGGCTAAGATCCCATACTGCTTGTTTGACCTCCTGCAACGATGGAATTTCTTGCAGTAATGCATTATCCTCCTCTGTCAATAATACTGTAATGTGTTGCAAAATAGCATCATAATCACTCACCGGCTCTGCTGTGAAAAGATTCGAGAAATAACGCACAGCTTCTACTTCAATATCTGCACTATGCAAGCATTTACTACCATCCGGCCGCAGGATTCGGCGAATGGCTTGTTTTCGCCTTTTGCCCTTCACTGTATTATGATAAAATGATGTATTGGCATCTCCGTCCTAAAGCCATTTGACGTTTGCCTTTACTTCCAATAAAGAAAGGCGCGCTTCTGCTTAAGCTGAAGTCGTGCGACACTCCAGTGATATTGGGTTCGATTCAATGTTGTGGAGTCTAAATCGAAAGCCTTTTCGCAAATAAGAACTTGCTTCTCAGCCTCAGCTACCACATCAAATGTATTACCAAAAACCTCCTTATTCCATCGCTTTAGTTCCTTCTGTAGACGACGAAGCTTATCTGAGAAATCCCACATACCACCTACCGTCGGAAAGAAATTCCAATTTTGCACAACAGAAGTGTCAAAATCTTGATGTGATGTCCAAACATCAAGATATCTGAATGCGACTGGACTCCGATAGGTGTCCGAATCACATGTCAATAATAAAGGCGCATGATCAGAAGTTGCTCGAGCAAGATGGCAAACCTGCTGAACTGGAAATATGTCAGAAAATTCTGGTGAACACAAAATTCAATCGAGCCGACGCCATACACGACTTGATCCCCGGCCGTCACACCAAGTATATAAGGAGCCTTGAAATGGAATTTCTTGTAAGTCACATAGTTGTACACCGTCATTAAAATCTTGCAACGAGTGATATGTGGGAGATGATCTTCCACGATGCTCATCTAACGTACGGAAGGTATTGAAATCACCACCCAACAACCATGGAGAATCCAAAGACGAATGACATAGCTGCAAATCCGCCCAAAGTGGCCGTCTAGCCGGTAAAGAATGCATGCCATAGATAGCTGTGAGCTAAAACTGCTCTCCTGATGCTAGCCAACAATATTTAGCAGAATGATTCTGTGTGCCAGATCTCTCATCCTCCAATGATAATAGAGAGTCCTTCCAAAAAAAACCATATATGGTCATTACATGTAGATAAAGATTTCGAGAAACCCAGTTGTAGCTGATACGACTATAACAAAGATGAACGAACTTTAGGTTCTATGATGATTAATATATGCAAATGATGCTTGCGAGCAAGATAAACCCAACGATTGATCAAGGTTTTGATACCACGAATGTTCCAAATAAGTATCTTCATTGAGATAAAGCTTCAAAAGAGTTAGGCATCTGCCTGTCCGATGAAATTGGAAAGAATTCAATACACAATGTTCTATTTTTCCTCCCAAAAGATTATTCTAAATGAAAACCCGTACCAGCTTGCTCGATAATCAAAAAACCTCGACCTGCCACACAAGGTAGAATGGTACAATTGATCCAAGAAAAGATGGCGCCATCAAGTTAAAAGCACAAAGTTGCAAGCTTTTTCTCCACAACCAAAAAATTAATAGTAGTTGATAGAACTTTTGGAGCAAAAGACCATTTCTTGGTTCTGATATAACTCGTATTCACTGCCGGGCAAGGTTCAAAATCTTTCACAAGAGCAGCAATGACTAAAGCCACCCCCATACATTGAGTTAGAGGTCTCTTGCACCAGAAAAATGCATTGTGTAGCGCTTTGCCTGGGACTAGGGTCTCGACACGATGCACCCGTCATACTCTGCTACGAGAAGTACAAGATGTCGATCACATTTATATGCACGTCGACATAAATATGTATTGAAACTGCGGAAGCATCATAAATATACAAAGCGTAATCGACATGCGTCATATAGAAAATTAAGTCCGAATACATTTGAAATATCTCCAATACAAAGTCTTGATACAAGTCTGAAATATCACAAATGAAACTACATAATCTGGACCCGTAACTGCTCACTGATGTTCGACCCTCGAGTCATCCTCATCGGTATCTGGAACTAAGCCTCGAGCCTCTGCAATATGGTAAAATAGGGATGAGTGATAACAAATCGCTCAGGAAGTATTTTGACCTAGGTTCATCATGTGGATCATGCGCTGGAGACGGGTAAATAAGGACATGAACTGTAGAATCAAGTATAATGCAATAACAAATAAGATAAAGTAAAGAAGCTACATGCAAACATGTAAGTTGCGGAAAATAAAGTCACAGAGCAAATCATTTATTTTTCTTCTGTATTTCTTTTCTTCTTGCGTAGCTATGAAGTTTTTATCGTATGTTTTGTAGTAAATTTCTATTTCTATGTCTATGCCCAAGTCCTGCGTTGTCCACTCATCGTCTGGCCGCTAAGGGTCTAAGCATAGGTCTAATAGGGTGACTCGGGTAAATATGTGTATGCTCATATAATGAAAAAGTCATGCATCGTTTCTCAGAAAATTTCTCAAAACATAACATTTCTGAAGTCATCGTATCAAATTTGTCATAGCTGTGCACATAACATAACCTGTACGAACGGTACACAAGACACACCGACTGAATTCTCCATGTGGTGTTATGTACTGACTATGAATCTCAATGGTAACCATGGTGTTACATTATGCGTACATAGATCTAATGGCGACACGATTTGGCAAGGATCCCAGGTCCCAGGCATGGTGTTACACTCAGGCCAAAACGTAAAGGTAGATGCCATCCGGAAGACGGAGATCTCTTGTCCCAGACAAGGTGTTACACTCAAGCCCACAGACGAACATCTCTCTGCCAAGTGACACCAACCGTTCACTTGGGTTCCAGTGTCAAGAGACGCTCATAACATATGTTGCCCATGACATCCTCACTACTACACCTGACATCAGGCAGCCTCCGATCATAAAATGTAAGCTGTCGAAACAGCATAACATATCGTAAAATGTCTCATATGGAATAAGTCAACACAAGGTATGATTCGTTAAAAATCCTTTTAAAACTTTTCATGCAATAAAAATCATATGTGTCAAACATGTTTCGTAAAAATTCTTTTAAAACGTTCCGCGTGATAAACATATCCGTAAATATGTATCTTATGATAAAACGTATCGCATTTTGAAAATTTATATCGTGTATGTATGCATGTATACTTGGTCGAGGCTGGTTTCCTACTTCTAAACATCTCAGTACCTAAGGTCAATGTTAGGCTCTTATTTCATGTTGGGTTCGTATGTAAAATACCCATTTTGCCTTTTTGGAGGTTCTTCGGTTTCTTTCCAAAATCAGCCCTCTTTTGGGCTTTATTGGATCATCCTTGTCCTAATTAGTCCTTTTTATATTTTATCTTGTGGTCCTTATATAAAACAGCCCAATATTATATCGTTTACAATGTAGATCTACCATCTTTTCTTAAATGTCCTTTGTTTTAAATGGCTTTTTAGTTTGTTACTTTTTTTTAATTTATTATACATTTTCTAGCTTGTCATACAAATATTGTGCAAGGTACAAGTTTTACATGGTGTATTTATATGAACACAACAAGCTAGTTGATTTATCATCAATTTCATCAAAATGGCCACTTGGCGGAAAACACCATGCACACACCCACCTTTATGCATTTTGCAACTTGTTGGTTCCATTACCTAAGGACTACGACGGCCTTAGGCCCATAAGCCCCAAGTATTTCCAAACCAGGCCTTCCTCGTATTACACTACCACAGTGACGTAAAATAAGGACGTTATGGCCATTCGCACCGCGATTTTATACAACGCCATAGAGGAAAATAAATATTAAAAGGCCCGCTCAATTTCATGGAAGTATTGGAAATAATTCACACAAATTGACTTCTGTACAGTAAAGGCCGACCTGCCGAGGCCAGGGCCGACCTGAACTGAGATCTGAGTAGATTGGATGGATCTACTAGGTAAAGACAGTTCAGATAGCGCAATTGTATTTGCGTTCTGTGCTGATCATTGACCTCCGATCTCGGCACCTCAACACAACAATTGAGAGTTGTGCTTTTAGCCGCTTCAGCCGAGCAGAGCCCAGCACGGTCGAGCTGCAAAATAACGAATGTCCTCAGCCGAACAGCATAGCTCGGCACAAAGCAGAGCTCAGCAAGACGATGCTCTAGAACAACGAAATTTCTTAGCAGAGCTCGGCACACCAACACTATACCAGTGTTGCGTTCTTCCCACAGATAGCTGAGCTCGGCACTAACCTTCTCAGCTCAGCAGAGCAGAGATCCGAGGTGAGTCCAGGACTCTGTCCTTAAGACGTTATTACTCCGGTACACTGTACCGAACCAGAGGAGCAACCGTCTCCCAGGATACAACAGAGACCCGTTCAGACGTGCGGCTCTGCAGCGCTGAACTCTACGAACCTTTAAGAATGTCCTCACCTTCTCGGCCATAGGATCACCTCAAATCTCTGCTCTGTCGTAGAATCTCGGCCGTAGGATCAGATACCGGCTTGGCCTGAACCGTTGGATCAGATAACCGTACCAGGTCTGCTTCTTAGCCGTCAAATTAACTAACTGTTCAATCTGAGCCGTTAGATCATAACAAATTCAGGTTAGCTCGGCCGTTTAAATCCGAACCACCTTTTTCAAATTTAACCGCCATCCTATCTCAACAACCTGGCGAGTTTGAAAATAACCTCTACCTATCTGACGAGATCCGACATGGTGCTACATGACTTGGCCTGTAGTATGCAGCCTGCAGTCCGGCCTATAGCCCAGTCCATAACCTGAGCCTTTCAGGTCAGCAGCTCAGCCCGTTACCTAAGGTCACACCCAGGTCTAGGTCGAGCTGAGCTGACTGTTCTCTTTACTTTGAGCATTAATTTTTCATTCACCTGGTATCAGAATCGAGTGATTCAAAAGCCTACAATAATCTACTCATCGTGTAGACAATTCAGAACTCATTAGTTTCTGCTTATCATTAGTGAAACTAATCATAATATTAGCTCAAAGTACGCTGCTAACCATAGTTTGCAACTTGGCCCAATTACAATATACTTCCATTTCCTCCAACAATCCCCCACATGAATGGAAATTAATGCAGAGTGTTTATGCAGACTCTACCGAGAAGTTAGACAAGAAAATGTTGCATCAGACAAGGTAGCTTTTGGCTTTGAACCTTTCTTAGTGAAATACTATCGAATCCACTCGGCTAATTAGTGAACTTAATGTCTTGAACTAACCGGCCTTTAGTGTGAACCTAGACAACAGTACTCACACAATATTCCCTTTAACACCTTTTTGGTTCTCATGATTGTATTCATTTTGGCCATGAACCGTCTGGTTTTAGAAAGTGTGCTAGAGAACTTTGGCCTTACAAAAGTCCCCATAGAAGCAGCCACACTTCACACTCACATAGGTGTTTCCTATCAGAAGTATTCTGCCATATCCCACTTGAACATATCAAGATAGGAACCATTAAAAGCCTTAGCTTATCCTCATTCCTCTGTAGACAACACTTTTATTTGACAGGATTGGTAAGTGCTCACTGATCTGCATAACTTAGTTGTCCCATTGAACCAATATTCTGGGATCTCCAGTCAACAAGGTTGGGTTACCGTTACAAAGAATCATGCATTATAGGTTTTAGTCACATTCCGTTTGTCAAAATTGACATCCGATCTCTAGGCAAGCCTTTTGTAAGCGGATCTGCAAGATTCTCTTTTGATTTTACATAATCAATAAAAATCACGCCATTCGAGATCAACTGCTTAATGGTATTGTGTCTTCGACGCATGTGTCAAGAATTACCATTATAGATGCTGCCTTTTGCTCGTTCTATAGCCGACTGACTATCACAGTGTATGCTAATAGGAGCGATTGGCTTAGGCCAGCAGAGCACAGCTTCTAAGATATTCCGAAGCCATTTAGCTCTTCCCCAGCTTTATCAAGTGCTATAAATTCTGCTTCCATCGTGGAACGAGCTATGCATGTTTGCTTCGTGGATTTCCACGACACAGCACCACCACCAACAGTGAATAAATATCCACTCATGGATTTAGAATCCTTACTGTCAAATATCCAATTGGCATCACAATAGCCTTCCAAAACTGCTGGATATCTCGAGTAATATAGTCCAAGATTCATTGTATACTTTAAGCATCTCAATACTATATTCAGAGCATTCCAATGTTCCTTACTTGGATTACTGGTAAACCTACTCAATTTGTTTACCGAACACGCTAAGTCTGGTCTAGTACAATTTGTTATGTACATCAGACTTCCGATCACCTGTGAATACTCCAATTGAGCCACTGGCTCGCCTCGGGTCTTCCTTAAATGAGTACTTAAGTCAGGTGGAGTCTTCACTAGTTTTACATCAAGCATATTGAAACGTTTTAGAACATATTCAATATAGTGAGTTTGTGACAACACAAGTCCTTCGGTTATCCTAGAAATTTTAATTCCTAGAATAACGTTAGCAACTCCCATATCCTTCATGTCAAAGTTCCTCGTCAACAACTTCTTTGTATTTAAGACGATGTCTCGAGTACTTCCCATGATTAGCATGTCATCCACATAGAGACATACTATTACATATGCAATTTGTGTGTTCTTAATGTAGACACACTTGTCACACTCATTGATTTTGAATCCATTAGCTAACATAGCTTGATCAAATTGTTGAGAAAAAGAGTCTGAGTGATTCACAAAATGTATGATTTAAATAATGCGTGTTTAAGAAATGCATGATACAATTTATTACTTGACACGTTTTTGCGACAAATTGCCTTATATACGTTATATATAATGTTGCCGTACTAACAAGCCATGAAGCTTTGAAGCTTACATCAAATGGCAAACATTTATTGTGTTTGAACTATTTTCAGGTGCCACCATTAATGAACTAAACTAGTTCATTAAGTGAAGTACTTAGTTAAATGAACTAAGTAGTTCATTAAATGGAGATATATTTGGAGAAGGCATGATGGCAACAAACATGGAAATGGAAAGCCTCCTCTCCTTATTATATCACACGTTTTATATATAATTTATATATATATTCAGATTTTTTTCAAAGGTGCAATACATATATATTCAAACGTACTACCGACACGTTATATATAATACAAACGTACGTAAACATCACACAACTATACTTACCTCATATTTATGAATATATTCAGGTCTTATATCATATGATATAAGTCATGGTGATGAAAAAATTATTACGACACATTACAAGGCTCTAAACCAAAAATTGTCGCATCGGGCGACAACTGAAACTTTGCCAACGTGTCACGTACTTGCCATATATAGATGGCCAGCCCCTATACTTCAAAAATGGCCACAAATTTCGTTGCTCACATGGTATACTCAGCCATGAAATCATTCTATGTTGGCACACACAAATCACTCCCAATTAATACCAAATAGTGGAGATTTCAAATTCAACCTATTTTGTCACATGTGGGCGCCTATGTCTCAGCCCTTATGAGCTGAATATTTAATTTATTTTATGTATATTATGTGTGACATAATATATATATAACATGTGCAAAAAGTTTGAATTTAATTGGAGAAAAATTGCGTAATCGGCGAAAGTCGAAAATTCGGTTTTCTACGAACACAACACATGGAATGTTTTTGGCATGACATGTAACATGTATCTAGACACGTTTTACATATTTAATACATATTAAAGTCTTCTAGAATATTCAAAATAGGGCTGATTGGAATATCATATATGTGTAATTATTGTGCAATATTTGACAAAGTTTACAAAAGTAAAATTCAGCACATGCTCAAGACATATCACACGCCTACTCAGCCTTGGTGGAGCTTATGTGGACGTTAGTTGGCATCTTGATTGGTGAAGAATAAGCCACACAAGATTAGTGACATAATGGAGGAAGCTACACAAGGTAATATTTCAAACTATCTAGCAAAATGAAACACATGCTGAAAATTCAGCATATGAGACAAGGTATGGCCGAATTTTAGTCTTGGTTGATGGCTAATTTGTTTCCAAATTTGAGAGGATTAATTGTATAATATTTGGCAATGTTTTGAACTTCAATTTGGCACATGTTTTTCATTTTACTCTCAGATTTTTTCAGCCATTAAGTGATGACAAAACTCATCCAATCAAGGAGTGTCATGTAAGCAAGGCCAAGACAATCATCCAATCAAGTTGTGCCAAGTAAGCAAGATGGTGTCACATCTATACAAGGCATTCTTCCAAGGACTTAAAAGAGAATTCTCAAGGGGAATAAAACTCTAGGGGGCGGCCAACTTGATTAAAAAGAAGAGAAGAGAGCCAAACAAAAGCAAGAAAAGTCTCATAATCTCACAAGTGCCAAAAGTATCTTCCACTCTCTGCTTATTCATTTCTTTCTTCTCCTTCTCTCTCAAGCCTATTGTATCTATATTCAAACATATTGAATAGGCTTTGTTCATACCACCATACATGCATCATTGTTGTAAAAGTTTGATCAAGGTGTGATCAAACTTTCATCCGTTCGGTGGTGGTGTTCGTGATCATTGTGATTGCTTGTATCGTTTGTAAAGGGTTGGAGTTCGTGTGTAACTCCAGCAACCCTTGTGGTAAGGTGTTATTTTGTGATTAGTGATAACCGAGGAAGGTGTCTTCGAAGACTGGAGTAGGTTGTGTTAACCGAACCAGTATAAAATTCTCTGTGTTATTACCTTCAGCACTTTACTTTCAGTTTCCAGCACTTTGCATTGTTTTCATTGCATTAGTAAAAATATCAAAAGACTTTCAAAAATTATCAAATTTTGCATAAGCATAGCCATACCTCTTAAGTTTTATTAGACGTAAGTTTCAACCCATTTGGATAAGTATAAGTCAATAAAACGTTAATAGTTCTGAGACTAGTGCAATTTGATTTTTAGACTTGCAAAGGTTGAGAACTTGAACGTATTTGACATACTTCCTAAAGGAATTTTTCAAAACTGTTTCACCTCATTAAAATACATATCTTAAGGGGTTTGTCATTAAATTCTCAGACTATTTGGAGTTACGGATTAATCGGAATAAATTTTTCAAATCAGACTACTGTTTCTGGCAGATTTGCGCAATCTGACTACAAACAATTTTTCAAAGGGTTAGAGGTTGAATTTTGATCTGAAATTTTTAGGGAATACTCAGAATATCTGATAGTAAAATCTCTCCAAATTTCAGAATTTTTTAAGGTATGTAACCAAGATTTTCAAACGTTTCAAATCAGAATCTAAAAACAGAAACTGTTTTCAGAAGTTGGGTTTTTGGGGTTAAAATATTTTAAAACCCAAATTTTCCGCACCTACTATTCAACCCCCCGTCTAGTGGTGTCTTACAGGTCCTACAAGTGGTATCAGAGTGCAGGCACACTCACAAAAAGGAGATCCAGCGATCTTAGTGAGATGGCAACCACTAGCTACAAAACCGTGCAAGAAGGAATGTCAACCGTACGGCCTCCTCTTTTTGATGGTGAGTCTTTTATCCAATGGAAATTTAGAATGAAACTCTTTCTTATGGCTATTGATATTGATTTGTGGTCTATTATAGAAGACGATTCATTCGTTCCATCTAAGTTATCTAATGTTGATGGTGTCACACTAGAGGTTATAAAAACGAAACAAGAATACACTAGTAATGATAAAAAGAAGTTGAGTATGAATACTAAAGCCATGCAAATACTTTTAAATGGGCTAAGCAAAAGTGGATCTAGTTACATATCTAATTGCTCTAGTGCCCAAGAGATGTGGAGAATTCTTGAGATGAAACATGAAGGGACTATCCAAGTAAAGGAGTCTAAGATTATTATGCTTATATCCACACTTGAGTCCTTCAAATTATTGCCAAATGAGTCTATTGTTGATATAGATTTACGATTGACTAACATTTATAACTCTCTTGAGTCTCTTGGCAAAGCTTTCTCTACGCAGGAAAATGTCCAAAAGGTATTAAGAAGCCTTTCATCCGAATGGGATCCTAAAGTCATAGCAATTGAGGAGAGTAAAGAAACAAAATCAATAAAAATGGAGAAATTAATCGGATCGCTAAAGGTATATGAAAACAAACTCACTTTAAGAAATTCCGAGTCTACTTCTGAGCAAGATAAGGGTATAGCGTTTAAATCAAATAAATACGCCTCTAATTCTTATGATCGCGTAGACGATAGTGACACATATTCTGAGGATGAAGATCTAATAACGATGGCTAGAAGATTAAGAAAGATCATGAGAAAATCAAATAAAAACAAACACAAGCCTACTTCACCTAAGAACCATAGAAATAAAAGTAATGAGGAAATAAAGTGTAGCGCCCCGACCCGGACAGCGGAATCCGAACCGGTACACCCGTCGTAGCTTACTGAGAAGACTACAAGACGTCTCATCTCTCGAATACACATCATCAATGACGTAAGAGAAATAAGCGCGGAAACATGTATCTAATAAATCTCCACCATCAATTCAATACATCAAATGATAATAACATCTCTAAGGGTAGTCACAGTAATAACGAACTAATCCTCAAGTGTATGAAAGAACTGAAATAAATAACAACTGTGTCATCTAGCTCCCAACATGTCTCTATATATCCCATTCAGCCCACTCGCCATCGTCTTCTATGAATATCATGTCGTAGCTAGGCTCATCTGCAATCACAAAGGTAGTACCCTTAGCGAAAAACGCTAGCAACCCGCTTATAAGACATACGAGATCAACACATGGCAAGACATGAGTAATAAATAGTTCAAGGGATCTGTGGGGCACATGTCTTGTAAAACTTCCAAATAGATAAACGAATCACGTAATAGCAAGTACAACAAATTGAACGCAATTAACAAATCAGTAACAATCAAATACCACGCACAACCATACCACAACGACTCTCGCGATGCATGTCAAAATATGCACTACACTACACAATCACAAATGCATGGCCATTTCTTTTCAAATCAGTGCAATGCATGTCACAATGTCCGGTCTTGTAACTCGTTACCCTGTAACGCACCCCGGCTTATATTTCCATCCCGGTTAACGTTACAGGCTCGTTATGCTCTGTGATGCACCTCGGCTTATATTTCCATCCCGATTAACATCACAGACTCGTAATACTCTGCAATGCACCTCAGCTTATATTTCCATCCCGATTAACATTGCAGAGGACTTTATACCCTGTAACGCACCCCGGCTTATATTTCCATCCCGGTTAACGTTACAGTCTTTTGTGCCCTGCAATGCACCCCGGTTTAAATTTCCATCCCGGTTAACATTGCAGGTCACCTTCGCAAATCTGTGCCGAAGCACATCTCTTTTCAAATCAATATGCAAATGCAAGTGCCATGATGCAAGACACCTCGTTTCAATCACATTTCTCGTTCTCGTATGCAATTCACATTCACATGCGCAAGTATAAGCAACACACAAGATACTAACTTACACATCAAACTTAGGCTTCAACAAACTCGTCAATACTTAGTCCCGATTCTAAAACTCACAACCAATGCGAGTATCGCTCTCCTTCCTTCATTGAACTCTAAAACACCTCGTACGTTCATCTCCTAACCCTCCTAAGTCATCCTCATTGAAATCCGATTCGAAAACCCCTTCAAACTCACCGAGTTGATTCACCATCCTAAGTCATGTTCCCAAGACTTAGACTACCTCTAATCTGGTCTTAAGGAGTCTCTAAGGTTACCCAAAGATTCCCCGAGCTTCCCTCTTTCTTCCTCTATTTTTCTCACAACACTGATGGACTTCATTCCCTCACATCGATCGATCGATGTGACTTCATACCCTCACATCGATCGATCGAAGTCCATCAGAGGACATCGATCTCTCAGCCCTTTATTACTTCGATCGATCGATGTCCGTCCGTGGACATCGATCTCTCACCCTCATCTACTTCGATCGATCGATGTCCGTCAGTGGACATCGATCTCTGAACTTCTCCCCACATCGATCGATCGATGTCCGTCAGTGGACATCGATCTCTCAGCTCACCTATACATCGATCGATCGAAGGACATCGATCTCTGACATCGATCGATCGATGTCAGCGTTTCCTCCAAGTTTCATCTGCGAATTTCTGCAGAACCATCAACCAACTTGATCCCAATTTCATCCCATTTCATTCAAGCCTAATCCTGCTATCATTCATGCTTAAAGTAAAGATTCAAACGCTATGCACATCGCAACCAAGATCCAAGCCTAGCACGCCCTTTCTCCAACCTCATCAATCCCAAAAATCCCACCTTTTTCCCTCAAATCTACGCAGCAACGAAATCATAACAAGAAGGGTTCAAGGGGTAGGGATTTGCAGGATTTCACATACTCAACAACAACAACGAATGCTTTTTCATATACATCGGCCAAATCTCGAAACCAAAACACATAGATCATCTACAAATAATCACATAACGAAACTACTGCATGGTGATCCAATTTGATAACAAAATAGGCCAGTTTTCTTTCACAAATCGTAGGAACTTATAAGAAAGTTACTTGCCTTTGATTACTCGAAGAAGAAGGGAAGAACGGACGATGATTGAATTGAGGAATTTGAGAAATCCTTGCCTAGGGTTTGTGAATGCCAATGTCGCCTATGGGGATGGAGGCTGCATCAGTTTTCTCTGCGTAATGAGGAAACTGACGTTTGGCAGGTTTTTATATGGGCAGGGTGGAATTTGGTATTTCTAAATTATATCTATTATCTTATTTATCTTAAAAGATAATCCTAATATTAGATTCTAAAAATTAAATAAAAATTAATTTTTCTATTATTTAGCCCTTTATTTAATTCTCATTAATCCTAATATTTAATTCGTAATTAGTTATGGTTGACCGTCATTAATTTCCGTGAAATCCTTCTTTGTCTTTTAATTACCCTACGGAGGGTGCGGGGCATAACATTCCACCCCCCTTATAAAAAGTTTCGTCCTCGAAACTGGCGTACCTTATTGGAAGAGGTGTGGGTAAAGCTCCATCATTTGTTCCTCAAGCTCCCACGTGGCTTCGCGCTCCGTATGGTTACTCCACTGAACTTTGACATACGGGATGATGCATCGGCGCAGGACTTGATCTTTTCTATCCACAATCTTTATTGGATGTTCTTTATATGAGACATCTTCCTTAACATCCATTGGTTGTTCTTCAAGAACATGGCTCGGGTCCGATACGTATTTCCTTAATTGGGATACATGAAATACGTTATGGACTTGGGACAAATTTGGTGGCAAGGCTAATCGGTACGCTCTCTCGCCAACCTTAACAAGTACTTCGTAAGGGCCAATATACCTAGGGTTTAACTTGCCCTTCACCCCAAACCTTGCCACTCCCTTGGTGGGTGAGACTCGTAGGTAGACCTTATCGCCTTCCTTAAACTCCAAAGGTCGTCTTTTAGAGTCGGCCCAACTCTTATTACGATCTTGAGCCACTTTCAGTTTCTCTCTTATCACTTTGACCTTTTCAACTGTTTGTTCCACCAACTCGGGTGCAGTGATTGTCCTCTCTCCAACTTCGTCCCAACAAACAGGGGACCTGCACTTACGTCCATATAATGCTTCGAATGGCGCCATGCCAATTGCACTGTGATAGCTGTTATTATAGGAAAACTCAATCAACTTCAGCATGTTATCCCAGTTTCCTTTGAAATCCAAAGCGCATGCTCTCAACATGTCTTCCAAGGTTTGGATGGTTCTCTTGGATAGTCCATCCGTTTGAGGGTGATATGCGGTACTCATTCTTAACTCCGTACCCATAGCTTTCTGGAATGCTCTCCAAAACTTAGAGGTGAACTTGGGATCACGATCCGACACAATGCTGACTGGGACTCTATGTAGGCTCACAATGTTATTCTCATAGATATTGGATAACTTTTCATACGAAGTACCATGTGGCATGGCTATGAAATGAGCCGTCTTTGTTAATCGGTCTACAATCACCCAGATCATCTCATTTCCATTTCTGGTCTTGGGTAGTCCCATCACGAAGTCCATAGTCACGTGTTCTCATTTCCATTCTGGAATCTCTAGAGGCTTCATCAAACCACCAGGACGTTGATGTTCAGCTTTGACTTGTTGGCAAACCAAACACCTTTCAACAAACTCCGCTATAGATCTTTTCATTCCCATCCACCAATAGTTTCTTTTGAGGTCCTTGTACATCTTTGTGCTGCCGGGGTGGATAGATAACCTTGAGTTATGCGCTTCTTGGAGTAATTCCGTTCGGAGTCCGTCTTTACCTGGCACGCATAACCGATCCTGAAACCATAAACTTCCATCCCCTCGCAACTGGAAATCCTTTACTGGCCCTGTGGTTAATTTGTCGCGGATTTCTTTCAGTGCTAGATCCTCATACTGCGCTTCTTTCACCACCAGTACAAAGATTGTGATTTGGAATTGGATGGAAAGATATTCTCGGTGACCTTAGTCCCAATTCCAATGAAGGACTTCGATGTAATATTGGGCATGGATTGGCTGACCAAGAATCATGCCAATATTGACTGTAAACTCAAGCAAGTGACCCTCAAGGACCCTGATATGAATGATATCACGGTGCAAGAAAATGTCAAGATAACCAAAGCTCCAAAGAAAATATATCTAACGGCGATTAAGGCCTTCAAAGCCTTACAGAAAGGAGCAGAGGGATTTATGGTGTATGCATTGGATGCGAAGCAGGAGGTTCCCTCTATAGATCAAATTCTGGTGATCAATGAGTTCAAGGACGTATTTCCGGATGACCTACCGGGAGTTCCGCCATCGAGAGAAGTGGAGTTCGAAATCAATTTGATTCCTGGAGCCGAGCCTATATCTAAGGCACCCTACAGAATGGCTCCAGCTGAACTTAAGGAGCTTAAAGGACAACTTCAAGAGCTGTTGGACAAGAAATTGATACGCCCCAGCGTATCACCGTGGGGAGCTTCAGTTTTATTCGTAAAGAAGAAAGATGGCAGCATGAGGTTATGCATCGATTACCGGGAGTTGAACAAGATCACCATTAAGAATAAATATCCTCTGCCAAGGATCGAAGATTTATTTGATCAGCTAAAAGGAGCTCGCTGGTTCTCAAAGATTGATCTTCGTCAAGGGTATCATCAGCTGCTTGTGAAAGCCGAAGACGTACCTAAAACGGCTTTTCGGACTCGATACGGGCATTACGAATTCTTAGTGATGCCTTTTGGACTAACTAATGCCCCAGCGACTTTCATGGATTTGATGAACACTATGTTCCGAGAACAGTTGGACCAATTTGTAGTAGTGTTCATCGATGACATCCTAGTCTACTCTCCCAACGAGCAAGCACACGCTGAACACTTAAGAGTGGTGTTGCAAATCCTGAGACAACAAAAGCTCTACGCCAAATTCAGCAAGTGTGAATTTTGGCTAAGAAGTGTAGCCTTTCTCGGTCATGTGATTTCTGAGGATGGGATCTCGGTGGATCCTAAGAAGATAGAAGTCATCACAGAGTGGCCAAGACCTACAAACGTGACTGAAGTAAGAAGCTTCCTAGGCTTGGTAGGCTACTATAGGAAGTTCGTTGAGGGATTCTCAACAATAGCAGTTCCATTGAGCCGACTCACACAGAAGAAGACCAAGTTCGAATGGACTGTTAAATGCGAGCAGAGCTTTACCGAGCTCAAGAAGAGGTTGACCACAGCCCCAGTGTTGGCACAACCCTCCGGCACCGATGGTTTCGTGATCTATAGTGGCGCGTCCAAGAAAGGACTAGGTATGTACATCATTACAACTAATGCATTGCATATACATATACTAGTCTTAAACTAACCTTCTGTTTATAGGTTGTGTTTTGATGCAAAATGAACGAGTCATATCGTACGCGTCAAGACAACTGAAACCATATGAGCAGAACTACCCGACGCATGACTTGGAGCTCGCAGCCGTGGTTTTTGCTCTTAAGATCTGGAGGCACTATCTATATGGAGAAAAGTGTGCCGTATTCACTAACCACAAGAGCTTGAAGTACTTATTCTCGCAGAAGGAGTTAAATATGCGACAGAGAAGATGGTTGGAGCTACTTAAGGACTATGATCTAACCATCAACTACCATCCGGGTAAGGCCAATAGAGTGGCGGACGCGTTGAGCAGAAAGTCTAGCCACGCGAGACAATCTCCGTTAGAAAGAGAAATCGAGGAGTTTGATCTCGAATTGGTGGATTCAGTGGCGAATATCCTTACAGCTTTGTCTATCAGACCAGTACTTGCTCACCTGCTGCCTGCACCCTAAATGGGTTCTCAAGCCATTCGGGTAAACAGTCGAGTCCTTTGGCGAATCGCTTAGAAATGAAGGAGTGACTAGCTCCGCTATCAAAAAATACGTTTGCAGGTACTTTATTAACTAGGATCACACCTAAACACAAAAGTGTAGCACATAAAGGTTTCACATGAAACACATTTTATCATCAACTTAACAAAGCTAAAATTCAACTTAAGCTACTATTATTAAACTTAAGTCGTACCTGTCACCACGTTGGCGTCCTCCTGGACTTCGGCGTCCGTCATTGCGTGGACTCTCGCATTGGGCCTGCCTTTCTACTGTTGAGCCGGCCCTGCTGCTGCCTGAGGCTTAGGGTTCCATTCAGGGCAGTCCTTGATCCTATGGCCCGCCTTTCCACATTTGAAGCACGCACCCGTTATTTTCCAATATTCGCCCACGTGTCTCCTCTGGCAGTGTGGGCATTCTGCCGGTGCTTGTCGATAATGTTGATTTTGCTGCGGTGCCCTATGAGCTGGCCCCGCTTGCCCTTTCCTGGGGATCTTGACCCAACGTCCGGGTCTACCTCCACTTTGTTCTACTCTCGGCCTCTTGCTCGATTCTTCACGAGCCTCTCTTGGTTGTGATCTACGCATGTCACTCTCCACTCGGTAACATGCGTCCAGCATCTCCTCAAAGGTTTTCAAAGTCGACCCCGCTATCGCAGTCCGTATGCGGGGGTTCAGACCCTCTTCAAACTTTAGCATTTTCATCCGATTGTTCTCCAACACCATGGGCGTGAATTTGCCCAAGGCATGGAACCGGTCGGCGTAATCGGAAACCGACATCCTCCCCTGTTCAAACTTGTCAAACTGCCTCATCTTCTCCAGAATGGCAGTCTCAGGCACATAATAATCTTTGTAGGCCTGCACGAATTGTCTCCACTGAATAGGGGGGTCATCTTTGGCAGCATGCCATTCCACCATGCATTGGCTCTGCCGATTAGTAACAGGGTGGCCACATCCACCTTCAAATCTTCAGGCACTTGCACAAGCCTGAAGCATTTTTCCACTTCGTCCAGCCAAAACCCAGCCACTTCTGGGTCAGTGGTCCCTTCGAAGTTAGGGGCATGCATCTTCCGCATCTCCCCAATATAATATCTGATGCCTTGCTGGGGAGGTGGTGGAGGAGGTTGCTGTGGTTGTTGCTGCTGCTGAGCAACCCCTTGAGCTATCACTGTGATAGCGTCTATCAGCGCCTGGGGTACTAAGACGGGAGGCGGTGGTGGGGGAGGGTTATTGTTCCCATTGCCGCCGTTTCCTTGGTTGTCTCTTCTGAGAGGCATTTTCTGCGAAATCAACACTTATTAGCATTCAGCAATTAAAAAAATAAATACTGAAAGCCCATATGCGTTGTACAGGGTGGAACTTGTACGCTAAATAAAGTAACGTTTATTGATTAACTTCTATCGCGCTCGCACACACCCATCCCAATCAAACTTACATATAGAATCCCATACTTAGACCTAAAGATCAATCTTAGGGTGATAATCATAACTTAAGACTCTACATATCATAACCTAGGTCTCCGAGGTAGATCTGAAGCCTAGGCTCCGATACCACCTGTAGCGCCCCGACCCGGACAGCGGAATCCGAACCGATACACCCGTCGTAGCTTACTGAGAAGACTACAAGACGTCTCATCTCTCGAATACACATCATCAATGACGTAAGAGAAATAAGCGCAGAAACATGTATCTAATAAATCTCCACCATCAATTCAATACATCAAATGATAATAACATCTCTAAGGGTAGTCACAATAATAACGAACTAATCCTCAAGTGTATGAAAGAACTGAAATAAATAACAACTGTGTCATCTAGCTCCCAACATGTCTCTATATATCCCATTCAGCCCACTCGCCATCGTCTTCTATGAATATCATGTCGTAGCTAGGCTCATCTGCAATCACAAAGGTAGTACCCTTAGCGAAAAATGCTAGCAAGTAACCCGCTTATAAGACATACGGGATCAACACATGGCAAGACATGAGTAATAAATAGTTCAAGGGATCTGTGGGGCACATGTCTTGTAAAACTTCCAAATAGATAAACGAATCACGTAATAGCAAGTACAGCAAATTGAACGCAATTAACAAATCAGTAACAATCAAATACCACGCACAACCATACCACAACGACTCTCGTGATGCATGTCAAAATATGCACTACACTACACAATCACAAATGCATGGCCATTTCTTTTCAAATCAGTGCAATGCATGTCACAATGTCTGGTCTCGTAACTCGTTACCCTGTAACGCACCCCGGCTTATATTTCCATTCCGGTTAAAGTTACAGGCTCGTTATGCTCTGTGATGCACCTCGGCTTATATTTCCATCCCGATTAACATCACAGACTCGTAATACTCTGCAATGCACCTCAGCTTATATTTCCATCCCGATTAACATTGCAGAGGACTTTATACCCTGTAACACACCCCGGCTTATATTTCCATCCCGGTTAACGTTACAGTCTTTTGTGCCCTGCAATGCACCCGGCTTAAATTTCCATCCTGGTTAACATTGCAGGTCACCTTCGCAAATCTGTGCCGAAGCACATCTCTTTTCAAATCAATATGCAAATGCAAGTGCCATGATGCAAGACTCCTCGTTTCAATCACATTTCTCGTTCTCGTATGCAATTCACAATCACATGCGCAAGTATAAGCAACACACAAGATACTAACTTACACATCAAACTTAGGCTTCAACAAACTCGTCAATACTTAGTCCCGATTCTAAAATTCACAACCAATGCGAGTATCCCTCTCCTTCCTTCATTGAACTCTAAAACACCTCGTACGTTCATCTCCTAACCCTCCTAAGTCATCCTCATTGAAATCCGATTCGAAAACCCCTTCAAACTCACCGAGTTGATTCACCATCCTAAGTCATGTTCCCAAGACTTAGACTACCTCTAATCCGGTCTTAAGGAGTCTCTAAGGTTACCCAAAGATTCCCCGAGCTTCCCTCTTTCTTCCTCTATTTTTCTCACAACACTGATGGACTTCATTCCCTCACATCGATCGATCAATGTGACTTCATACCCTCACATCGATCGATCGAAGTCCATCAGAGGACATCGATCTCTCAGCCCTTTATTACTTCGATCGATCGATGTCCGTCAGTGGACATCGATCTCTCACCCTCATCTACTTCGATTGATCGATGTCCATCAGTGGACATCGATCTCTCAACTTCTCCCCACATCGATCGATCGATGTCCGTCAGTGGACATCGATCTCTCAGCTCACCTATACATCGATCGATCGATGTCCTTCAGAGGACATCGATCTCTGACATCGATCGATCGATGTCAGCGTTTCCTCCAAGTTTCATCTGCGAATTTCTGCAGAACCATCAACCAACTTGATCCCAATTTCATCCCATTTCATTCAAGCCTAATCCTGCTATCATTCATGCTTAAAGTAAAGATTCAAACGCTATGCACATCGCAACCAAGATCCAAGCCTAGCACGCCCTTTCTCCAACCTCATCAATCCCAAAAATCCCACCTTTTTCCCTCAAATCTACGCAGTAACGAAATCATAACAAGAAGGGTTCAAGGGGTAGGGATTTGCAGGATTTCACATACTCAACAACAACAACGAATGCTTTTTCATATACATCGGCCAAATCTCGAAACCAAAACACATAGATCATCTACAAATAATCACATAACGAAACTACTGCATGGTGATCCAATTTGATAACAAAATAGGCCAGTTTTCTTTCACAAGTCGTAGGAACTTATAAGAAAGTTACTTGCCTTTGATTACTCGAAGAAGAAGGGAAGAACGGACGATGATTGAATTGAGGATCTTGAGAAATCCTTGCCTAGGGTTTGTGAATGCCAATGTCGCCTACGGGGATGGAGGCTGCGTCAGTTTTCTCTGCGTAATGAGGAAACTGACATTTGTCAGGTTTTTATATGGGCAGGGTGGAATTTGGTGTTTTTAAATTATATCTATTATCTTATTTATCTTAAAAGATAATCCTAATATTAGATTCTAAAAATTAAATACAAATTAATTTTTCTATTATTTAGCCCTTCAATTAATTCTCATTAATCCTATTATTTAATTCTTAATTAGTTACGGTTGACCGTCATTAATTTCCGTGAAATCCTTCTTTGTCTTTTAATTACCCTACGGAGGGTGCGGGGCATAACATAAAGTGTTATGAATGTAGGAAACTTGGACACTTGTCATATGATTGCCCTAACAAGGACAAACAAACACCTTGACAAGGATCGGATCAAAACTAGACTCGTCTCAGAACCTAAACAAAGGAGAAGAACCTTCAAAGCCTCTACCTGGAGTGATTCATCCGACTCTGAGACTGATGATACAGAGGAACAAACGGCACAAGTACGCTTTACATCTAAGGCATCAAATGAGGTATCTTCTGATTCTGATTCTGATTCCGAACCTTCCTATGATGATTTGTTTAGTCAATATTTAGAATTGCATAAATTCACAAAGACAATTGCAAAAGAAAAGAAATGATTAATTGAAGACCAGAAGTTGTTAGAATCTTCTAACACGAACCTTGTTTCCCAATTAAACGATTCAAAAGAAGAGTCGTCTTGCATCATCAATGCATTGAAATTAGAGATCTCATCATTAACGACACAAAATGATGAAATGAAATCCGAGATTTCAAACTTGAAATCAAGGAATATAGATCTACAAAAAATGGTAAAATAATTTGACACATGTACAAACATGCTAGATCACATCATTTTTTCACAAAAGCATGATAACAACAAAACCGGATTAGGATACGTTAAGAAAAATGAGACATTAAATAAATCAACCAAATTCATTCTGGCTAAGAAAATAGATGCACCCAAGATATATGTGGCGCCTAAGAACACGCCTAGATCTCATCATGCTTCTTCTTCATATCATACGAAATATAATTATTTGCGATATAGATATGAAAAGAAACCATTGATACATACACAACGATCATACAACAAAAATGCATTTAGATCACACACTATGCACACTAACACAAAGGCATATCAAAAGCAAAGATCATACTATGTGCATGATGGGATTCTCGGCCAAGGGACAAACGCATTTGCCCCTAACGTATATTATATTGCGTCTTCATCTCTTTTCTCACCTTTTGGCAGACCTCGAAAGGTCACCCAAATTTGGGTACCAAAAGGGACATTTGTAAAGGGTTGAATAAATAACCCTTACGAACGCCCTTGAAATGCATGATTTTTGTTGTTATACTAATTGTTATTTCTTTCTTACATGCACTTTTGATTTTATTTCCAAAATAAAAGGGAAGAGAGAGTGCCTGATTTAAGGGGATTTAAGGGGGATCGAGAGTGATTTATTGAAAAAATCAAGGGGAGGAGAATTCAAAATTCGAAATTTGAAATTCGAAATTTTAATTTATGCACGATTGGAGGGGGAGCGATTAAATTTAAATCATGAACTAAGGTTATTTTATAAATCATCAAAAGGGGGAGATTGTTGAGAAAAAGAGTTTGAGTGATTCACAAAATGCATGATTTAAATAACGCGTGTTTAAGAAATGCATGACACAATTTATTACTTGACACGTTTTTGCGACAAATTGCCTTATATACTTTATATATAATGTTTTCGTACCAACAAGCCATGAAGCTTTAAAGCTTACATCAAATGGCAAACATTTATTGTGTTTGAACTATTTTCAAGTGCCACCATTAATGAACTAAACTAGTTCATTAAGTGAAGTACTTAGTTAAATGAACTAAGTAGTTCATTAAATGGAAATATATTTGGAGAAGGCATGATGGCAACAAACATGGAAATGGAAAGTCTCCTCTCCGTATCATATCACACGTTATATATATACTTATATATATATATATATATATATATTTAGATTTTTTTAAAGGCACAATACATATATATTCCAACGTACTACCGACACGTTATATATATTACGAACGTACGTAAACGTCACACCACTATACTTACCTCATATTTATGAATATATTCAGGTCTTATATAATATGATATAAGTCATGGTGATGACAAAATTATTACGACACATTACAAGGCTTTAAACCAAAAATTGTCGCATCGGGCGACAACTGAAACTTTGCCAACGTGTCACGTACTTGCCATATATAGATGGCCAGCCCCTATACTTCAAAAATGGCCACAAATTTTGTGGCTCACATGGTATACTCAGCTATGAAATCATTCCATGTTGGCACACAATTAAGGCAAAATTGTAGACATTTCAGATTCAACCTATTTTGTCACATGTGGGCGCCTATGTCTCAGCCCTTATGAGCTAAATATTTAATTTATTTTATGTATATTATGTGTGACATAATATATATATGACATGTGCAAAAATTTTGAATTTAATCAGAGAAAAATCGCGTAATCGGCGAAAGTCGAAAATTCGGTTTTTTACGAACACAACACATGAAACGTTTTTGACCTGACATGTAACATGTATCTAGACACGTTTTACATATTCAATACATATTAAAGTGTTCTAGAATATTTAAAATAGGGCTGATTGGAATATACCATATAAGTGTAATTATTGTGCAATATTTGACAAAGTTTACAAAAGTAAAATTCAGCACATGCTCAAGACATATCACACGCCTACTCAGCCTTGGTGGAGCTTATGTGGAGCTTAGTTGGCATCTTGATTGGTGGAGAATAAGCCACACAAGGTTAGTGACATAATGGAGGAAGCTACACAAGGTAATATTTCAAACTATCTAGCAAATGAGACACATGCTAAAAATTCAGCATGTGAGACAAGGTATGGCCGAATTTTAGTCTTGGTTGATGACTAATTTGCTTCCGAATTTGAGGGGATTAATTGTATAATATTTGGCAATGTTTTGAACTTCAATTTGGCACATGTTTTTCATTTTACTCTCAGATTTTTTCAGCCATTAAGTGATGAAAAAACTCATCCAATCAAGGAGTGCCAAGTAAGCAAGGCCAAGACAATCATCCAATCAAGTTGTGCCAAGTAAGCAAGATGGTATCACATCTATACAAGGCATTCTTCCAAAGACTTAAAATATAATTCTCAAGGTGATGAAAACTCTAGGGGGCGGCCAACTTGATTAAAAAGAAGAGAAGAGAGCCAAACAAAAGCAAGACAAGTCTCATAATCTCACAAGTGCAAAAAGTGTCTTTCACTCTCTTCTTCTACATTTCGTTCTTCTCCTTCTCTCTCAAGCCTATTGTATCTATATTCAAAAATATTGAATAGGCTTGGTTCATACCACCATACACGCATCATTTTTGTAAAATGTTGATCAAGGTGTGATCAAACCTTCATCGGTTCGGTGGTGGTGTTCGTGATCATTGTGATTGCTTGTATCGTTTGTAAAGGGTTGGAGTTGGTGTGTAACTCCAGCAACCCTTGTGGTAAGGTGTTATTTTACGATTACTGATAACCGAGGAAGGTGTCATCGAAGACTGGAGTAGGCTGTGTTAACCGAACCAGTATAAAATTCTTGGTGTTATTACTTTCAGCACTTTATTTTTAGTTTCCATCACTTTGTATCGTTTTCATTGCATTAGTAAAAATATCAAACAACTTTCAAAAATTACCAAACTTTGCAGAAACATAGCCACACCTCTTAGGTTTCATTTGGCATAAATTTCAACCCATTTGGATAAGGATAAGTCAATTAAATGTTAATAGTTCTGAGACTAGTGCAATCTGATTTTCAGACTTGCAAAGGTTAAGAACTTGAACTTATTTGACATACTTCCCAAAGGAATTTTTCAAAAATGTTTCAACCCATTAAAATAAATATCTTAAGGGGTTTGTCATTAAATTCTCAGACAATTTTGAAGTTACGTATTAATCGGAATAAATTTTTCAAATCAGACTACTGCTTCTGGCATATTTACGCAATCTGACCACAAACGATTTTTCAAAGGGTTAGAGGTTGAATTTTGATCTGAAATTGTTAAGGGATACTCAGAACATCTGAGAGTAGAATCTCTCCAAATTTTAGAATTTTGGAAGATCTGTAACCTAGTTTTTCAAATGTTTCAAATCAGGATCTGAAAACAGCAACTATTTTTAAAAGTTGGTTTTTTGGGTTAAAATATTTTAAAAACCAAATTTTCCGCACCCACTATTCAACACCTACAGACTTTAGACTCTTGTCCTGGAACCACAAAACCTTCCGGTTGTTCCATATAAATTTCTTTATCTAATTCACCATTCAGAAAAGCGGTCCTCACATCCATCTAGTGGATTTCCAGATTGTAGACTGCAGCAATTGCAACTAGAATCCTTATAGACGTGATTCTAGTTGCTAGTGAGTAGGTGTCAAAAAAGTCAAAGCCTTTCTTTTTTCGATAGCTTTTTGCTACCAACCTGGCTTTGCACTTTTCGATAGATCTTTCCTCTTTCAATTTCTTTTTAAAAATCCACTTACACCCGAGTGGTTTACTTCTTGGTGGAAAATCAACCAACTCCCAAGTGTGATTCACTGTTGATTGCCTCTTTCCAGAACGAAGCTTCTGGAGTTGACATCGCCTCGGAAAAATTCCTTTGCACATTTTCTACCATGTAGGTTAGAAAATTATGACAAAACGAAGTTGGTATTCTGGCACGCTTGCTTTGACGAACTTCCTCATCACCTTGAGGAGTCACCTCACGCACTCGCTTATCATCTTTCGTCTCTTCTTCTTGTTTCTTGTCTTTCCTTGGAAAGACAACCTCGAAGAACACTGCGTTCCTTGACTCAATGATTACGTTTTCATGTATGTCAGAAATATCTGATTTGTACACCAAGAACCGATATGCACTACTGTTCGTTGCATATCCGATGAATATGCAATCAATCGTTTTAGGTCCAATTTTAACTTGTCTTGGTTTAGGAACAGTAACCTCAGCCATACACCCCCATACTTTCAAGTATTTGTAGCTAGACTTGTAACCTTTCCATAGCTCATATGGAGCTTTATCCATCTGCTTGGATGGAATCCTATTCAAAATGGCGTTAGCTGAGAGTATGGCTTCCCCCCACAAGTTTTGGGGTAAGTCTAATCTTATCAACATAGCATTCATCATCTCTTTTAGTTTCGGTTTTTGCGTTCCACAATACTGTTCGATTTAGGTGTATATGGTGCAGTCATTTGATGAATAATGCCTTGTTCCGAACAGAATTCATTAAACGGTGCATCATATTCGTCACCTCTATCACTACGAATTGCTTTAATTTGTTTGCTTTGTTGATTCTCAACTTCATTTTTATAGTCTTTGAAAGCATCAAGGGCCTCGTCTTTGCTACTTAGCAAGTAGATATAACAGTATCTTGTGCAATCGTCGATAAAAGTTATAAAATACTTTTTACCACCTCTCATTTGCACTATCTTTAAATCACACACGTCGGTATGAATTAAATCCAAAGGTTTAGTGTTCCTTTATATTGAATGAAATGGCGCTTTTGTCAACTTCGCTTCAACACATATTTGGTATTTTTCATTATCAAATTTTAATTTGGGCAACAAGTCAAGATTAACCATACGTTGTAATGACCTATAATTCCATGTCCCAAGAGAAAATGTCATAAACAAGAAGATTCAAGCATGTAAACAGAAGATGAAGCATTCTCATTAGCCTCTGTAGGCAAATCTTTTCCCAGTACAATAGTGATGACATTTAATTTGAACATCCTATTTGTCAAGTACACCTTTCTCAAATACATGCCATTTTTCGAAAGAATAGCTTTATTGGACTCTAACACTAGTCTAAAGCCATGCATGACTAGAAGAGACCTAGATACCAAATTCTTCCGAATGTTGGGGACGTGTAGCTCAATCCGCAGAGCCATATGCTTCCCCGAGGTCAGCTTCAGAACAACTTTGCCCTCGTCTTCAATCTTCAAAAGGCCAAGTTCCCTATGTAAAGCTGTTCATTATTCCCGGACTTGTACTCCGTGAACATCTCTCTGGTGGAGCAAACATGTCTAGTGGCGCCAGTATCCAGCCACCATTCGCGTATGTTCCCCACAACATTGTACTCTGAGACCACCGCACAGAAGTTCAGATCATCTATGGCATCGACGATGTTGGCCTTTGCCTTGGTCTTCTTCTTCTTGGGCTTTCTGCACTCATTGCTGACATGCCCCTGTATGCCACAGTTGTAGCATTTTCCGGTGAACTTCTTGGCTATCTTCTTGCCTTTCTTATTCACCCCAAGCTGGCCCTTCTTCTTCTTGGCCTATGCAACATGGGTCGTGGCCTGACAGGATTTGTCTGTGGCTTTCGTTCAGATCTACGATTGTCTTCCTCTATGCGGAGTCGAACAATCAGACCTTCCAACGACATCTCCTTTCGCTTGTGTTTGAGATAGCTTCTGAATTCCTCCAGGAAGGAGGTAGCTTCTCAATCACTGCAGCCACGACGAAAGATTCACTGAGCAGCATGCTCTCCTCTTCCATCTCGGCTACCGAAGTCTGAAGTTCCTCAACTTGAGAAATAACAGTGCGAGAGTCAGACATCTTGAAATCAAGGAATTCGCCGATAATCAACTTTTTAGTGTCAGCATCTTCCATACAGTATTTCTTTTCCAGTGTCTGCCACAGACCCTTTGCGGTTTTGTACGTGCAATACAAACCGTATAAGGACTTGTCCAAGCACCCCAAAATATGGCTCAAACAAACATAATTATTGAAGTTCCAAGCCTCAGCAGAGAGTTTGTAGTCCATAGATTGGATCTGTCCTCCTCAGAACCCCCCACAGGCGGGTCCTCGGTCAGGAACGAAGCCAGTCCCACAGCAGTCAGAAAGAACAACATCTTCTGCTGCCAACGTTTGAAGAAGCTCCCACCGAACTTCTATGGTTTCTCCACTTGGGCCACAGCAGGACCCTATGCAGGAATGTTCTTCGGCACTCTAGTATTTGGGCCATAGGAGGAGTTGTGCACGTTTGCGCCTTGAACAGAGCTTGAACTCGAGTTCTCCATTTAGTCTCTGACAATGAGAAACAATCAAAATCAGTACAGAATCAAACCAGTAACGTCTTAAGAATTGTTGGAAATAATTCAGACAAATTGACTTCTGTACAGTAACGGTCGATCTACCGAGGTCAAGACCGACCTGAACCGAGATTTGGGCAGACTGGATGGATCTACTAAGTAAAGACAGTTTAGATAGGCGTAATTGTATTTGCGTTCTTTGCTGATCATTGACCTCCGATCTTGGCACCTCAGCACAACAATTGAGAGTTGTGCTTTCAGCCGCTTCAGCCAAGCAGAGCCCAGCACGGCTGAGCTGCAGAACAACGAATGTCCTCAGCCAAACAGCAGAGCTCGGCACAAAGCAGAGCTCAGCAAGACGATGCTCCAGAACAACGAATGTTCTTAGCAGAGCTCGGCACACCAACACTATACCAGTGCTGCGTTATTCACACAGATAGCTGAGCTCGGCACACAGCAGAGCTCGGCTGGGCACTAACTTTCTCAGTTCAGCAGAGCAGAGATTTGAGGTGAGTCCAGGACTCTGTCCATAAGACGTTATTGCTCTGGTACACTGTGTCCAACCAGAGGAGCAACCGTCTCCCAGGATACAACGGAGACCAGTTCAGACGTGCGACATTGCAGCGCTGAACTCTACGAATCTTTAAGAATGTCCTCACCTTCTCGGTATACTGGAATTCAGAAGTGTTTCGTGAGTATGAAGATGCAGAGAGGAGAATAACTCGTGAATTCTCAGTGTATCCAATGTGATCAGCTTCGGCCACTATTTATAGGAAAACTCTGAGGTCAGCTCTTACAGTCGTTCTACCGTAGGATCAGATACCAGCTCGGCCTAAACCGTTGGATAACATAACCGCACCAGGTCTGCATCTTAGCCATCAGATCAACTAACTGTTCAATCTGAGCTGTCAAATGATAACAAATTCAAGTCATCACGGCCGTTTAAATCTGAACCACCTTTTTCAAATTTAACCGCCATCCTATCTCAACAACCAGGCGAGTTTGAAAATAACCTCTACCTATCTGACAAGATCCGACATGGTGCTACAGGACTTGGCCTGTAGTCTGCAGCCCGTATTCCGGCCTATAGCCCAGTTCATAACCTGAGCCTTTCAGGTCGACAGCTCAGCCCGTTACCTAAGGTCACGCCCAGGTTCGGGTTGAGCTGAGCTGACTGTTCTTTTTATTTTGAGCATTAATTTCTCATTCATCCGGTATCGGAATCGAATGATTCGAAAGCCTACAATTATCTACTCATCGTGTAGACAATTAAAGACACATTAGTTTCTGCTTATCATTAGTGAAACTAATCATAAAATTAGCTCAAAGTATATTGCTAACCACAGTTTGCAACTTGGTTCAATTACAATATACTTCCATTTCCTCCAACAAGAAGCAGGGTTAAATCACACACCACTCGCTGTATAGTGTGAGCAATGGCGTCATCTCCTCCGTCTCGACCGGAAGCTGAACCCCTTTCTCTTCCTTCCGTCTCCGAATCTCAGCTTTCCTCTTTTGTTTACGATCTTCCAAATTAAGCAAATGCTGCAATGGAGAACATGCTGAAAATAATTAATGAAATAGATCAGAACTCTTCTGAAGTACAGGATGAGATAGGGAAGTGCAGGGACTTTGCTCTTGAGAAGAAGAAGACGCTAGATCAAGAGAAAGAGCATTTTCAAAAGGCTGCATATGCTGTTATCAAAATTTTGAATAACCATGATATCAGCTAAAGCAGAAAGGACAAAATTCATCTTCAACTTTCTTTGGAGATCGTTTTCACAAATATATATATATATATATATATATATATGTGTGTGTGTGTGTGTGTGTGTGTGTGTGTGTGTAACTCTAATACATAGAATTCCCAAAGATACCACTTTTGAACACTATTTCGCCTGGTTGGCGGCGTAGCCGCCGTCGGCTACCGCAGGCATCAACTCTCTCCCTCACTACTGCATTCCTTCATCCCTATCTCTCTTCGCTTCCTCCCATGGCGAACGATCCCTCTGTGGTGGCTCCGCAAACGACGCTCAATAGGTCGTTTGCATCCTTGTTTTTGTCCCCCACCCCCGCTTTGCAAATCCACCCCAAACCAGTCCAGAAGTTCAAGGGCAGCCCCATGATCTCCTTCACAGACGAGGAAATCCAGTCACTTGCTGCTCCATACCGCTTCACATTGGTTGGCACTTTTTGGTATGGCAGGCCCCCCTTGCAACGATACGCGACGCCATTGACAGAATCGGTTTCTCTGGACTGGTAAAGGTCGGCCTTTTAGACGCTACGCACATTGTCCTTCACTTTGATCTGGAACAAGACTATACTAGATGCTTTACTCGACGAGGATGGATAATATCGGGCAAACAAATGCGCATCACCAAGTGGACACCAGATTATGACCCTGCCGTGGAAGTGCCTATCGTGCCTATATGGGTATCCTTTCTGGGCCTTCCGATCCACATGCATCGTAAAGATGCCATCTTTCAGATCGCGTCCATGCTTGGAGACCCTTTGAAACTTGATGCGGCCACATCGACGTTAAACCGACCCTCAGTGGCACGGGTATGTATTGAACTTGACGTGTCCAAGGACCTCCCCCAACGTGTTTACATCTAGACGTCAGTTAGAACAATCATGCAAACGGTTGAATATGAGGATCTTCCCTGCTATTGCTCGGACTGCTATCGTTTAGGTCATGTGGTTGCCGATTGTGGAAAGCAAAATGATCCACCACCCGATGTTACGCAAGACGCGGTGGAGTCAAACCCTAAGCAAAGCAAATCTGATAAAGCAAAAAAAACGGTGGACTCCTAAAAAATCTGGTCCACCAAATTTCGATCACCAGCCGCCTATGAATGATCCAGTCTCTGCAAAACAGACTGGCCATTACGCATGCAGTTTCAGCGGTCCAAGATTTATCTAGAATAAAAGGAATTGATGACTGTCTTCTAAGAGATCTCCCTGGGACATCAGTATTGTTCTCACATTCTGATAATGAACGTGAGCCCTTGGACGATAATTTACATGCAGAGCTTGAAGAGCGTGAAGATCAGGCTATTGCCAGTTTAATCGAAGCAACGTATGTGGATGCACGTTCTGCGGAACACAACGATAATGAAGAAGTGGCAATGGCACAAGCAGACGAAGGCCCTTCCACGCACAACCCTAATCAAGTGCCACATCTGTTACGTCGAAATCCCCCCACGTCTCCTCGCTTAACTAGGTTACATGCAGCGCACCTCTCTAACTCCTTTGATGTTTTGTCTCAATGAAGATATTGTTGTGGAATGTACGTGGAATACGTAACTCTTTGCATCGTCTGCTTTCACTAGTTCGTAAACATAAAGTCTACATTCTGGTAGTTATTGAGCCAAAGTTACGTCCAAGTGCCTTGACATCTTATCAATTGCAACTTGGTTTTCTAAAGCTATATCCGCTTGTCATGATCAAATTTGGTTTTTTTTGGAAGGATGCACTTCTCAAGCTTGAAGGAGAGAAGCCTGGAGACCAACATCATTTTATTCAGTATCGTTGGCTGGCCACGGGAGAGTGTTTTTGGTTGACTGGTGTATATGGTCGTCATTCAATGCTACAATGACGTATACTGTGGGATGAATTAGGCCAATTTTATGACTCAAATACACACCCATGGCTTATTGGTGGAGATTTTAACACCTTCAGAACATTAGACGAACACCGTGGGAGATCGCATCCATCATTGCGCACGCTACAGGACTTCAATGATTTCATACAGCGATGTCAATTACAAGAAATAGCATTCCAAGGCTCTTGTTTCACATGGTCAGACGGGAGAGGCTTAGGCCGCGTATGGAGACGTCTTGGCCGTTTCTTGTGCTCATCTTCTTTTTATGAGCTTTTTTCCTACACCAAAGTCCATCACCTTTCAAGGGCTACATCGGATCATGCGCCTTTGCTACTAACATGTGACTCGGATGGTCCGCGTGCCCCTTCCATGTTTCGGTATCTAGACGTGTGGACCACACATGCAGATTTTGATGATTATGTTACTCACAAATGGCAATCTTATCCCACAGTTGGCGGCATGTGGGGATTTCATCGCAAGCTATCATATCTTCGCAAGGATTTAAAGCAGTGGAATAGAGACACCTTTGGAAATATATTCGATGCCGTCTCCCATGCAGAATCAGAAGCGAAGGTGGCGGAGAATCTTTTTGACAGCAGCCCTACTGAATCCAACCGTCAATTCTATCACCAGAAAGTGGCAGAACTACGTCTTGCGCAGAAACGTTCCTTTCTATATTGGAAGCAGAAGACCAATGTGAAGTGGTTAAATGATGGTGATGCAAACACTTCTTTCTTCCACCAAACGGTCAAACAAAAACGCAGCCATCAACTCATTTGCAGCATCAAGAAACCGGATGGTATTGAACTCAATTGTCTGGCAGATATTAAAGATGAAGTTGTTCGATTTTTCTCAAATCATTAAACTGATGAGCCAGTTGAGAGTTGGGACTTTATTTTACAGTACATATCGTCTCTTATCACAGCGGACGAAAACAATGCATTGATGGAAATTCCTCAACTAACCGAAGTTAAGGCAGCAGTTTGGGATCTCAGCCCATCCAGTGCAGCAGGTCCGGACGGTTACCCGGGGTCCTTTTATAGACACTTCTGGCACTTAATACAACACGACGTACACAAAGCCGTCCAAGAATTTTACCTAGGAATTCGTATGCCTAAGGCTGTGGCAGTAGCTTCCATCATTCTCATTCCGAAGGTAAGCAATCCCCAAACGTTTGCAGATTATCGTCTCATATGTCTTACAAATTTCATTTCCAAGACCATCACACGTTTGTTAGTGACATGGCTGGGCAATATCTTGCCCAAAGTAATCTCTCCAGAACAAGCTGGTTTCATGAAGGGAAGGGATATTACAGAACAAGTTTTATTAGCACAAGAGATGGTCCATGTCTTGGATAAACGGACAAGGGGCGGACAGGTCATTATTAAGTTGGATATGGCCAAGGCTTTTGATCGTGTAAACTGGAGATATCTTCAACAACTGCTTCAAAGGCTGGGTATGGATGAACGTTTAGTGCGAATCATTATTAACAATTTGAGTGACACCCGATGTTCCATTCTGCTAAATGGTTCTCTTACTGCATGTTTTCCAGTTAGTAGAGGTGTTAAACAAGGGGACCCTTTATCCCCATTACTCTTTATTCTATCATCTGAGGGATTCACTCGAGGACTCAACTATCACATACAGATGGAATTATAGATGGCTTCAAGGCAGGGTGTACACCATGTGTTTCACATTTGGGTTTTGCTGATGATTTATTAATTTTTCTCAATGGCTCCCCTTGCAACTTAAGAAAATTTCGCACCTTTTTAGACAAGTATCAACAGGCTTCTGGGCAACTGGTTAATTATCACAAAAGTCTATTTGTTGCCGGGCAAGGAGTTTCAGTCACTGCGTCTACCGTAGCCTTGGGCATGAGATCGACGTCACTTCCGATTAAGTATTTGGGCTCTTTTTTGCATAAGGGAATAACCAAGTCCATGTACTGTGCTATTCTCCTCTGTTTTGATACTAAACTCACGTCCTGGTTGACAGCTTTCTTGTCCATGGCGGGCAGGTGGTCCTCATTAAACATGTTCTCAATACATTGCCAATACATCTAATAGCTAGCTCAAGACTACCAAAAGGGGTAATTCACTGTTTAAGTCGCAAAATGGCCTCATGCCTTTGGAAAGGACATCATCAATGGCAGTCTTGGTCTTCGGTATGTCGGCCAGTTAAGTACGGCGGCCTTGGAATTCGGCATCTCTTGCACATCCAAAAAGCATATGATTGCTATATATGGTGGAAATATTTTCTCTCTAATACATTATGGACTGACTTCTGCAGAATAAAGTATGGTAGTCGTCCATCAGTCTATTCGCATATATACGATTCTCCAACATGGAAACGCATTTGTCAAATTCATACATACATGGAGACACATACCAACACTTCTAATCATATGATACATTGGACTCCTGATGAGCACGGTCAATTCTCCATCCGTTTTGCATACTCGTTGATTGTACCCTCTGAACAATTGAAGCTGGAGACACGGTACATTTGGTGGAAGAACATACACCCACAGCAAAAAATCTTCTTGTGGAAATTATGGTATCATTCACTTCCCATGGTAGATAACTTTCGCAGGTGGATGGTGGTTTATCCTTCGCAGTGTGTCTTTTGTAGCCGTGATCACGACAGTCAAGACCATGTGTTCCTCAATTGTGTATTCATTCGGCCTCTTTGGATAGATATCTCTATTACATTTTCTGGACCATTTCCACACTCCTTGACCATAAAGACGCATCTCCTCCGTTGGTGGCATATATCATCTAAAACCACAATGGCAGGTCAACTGAGATCGATTGTTCCATCTCTAGTGGTATGGGAAATCTGGAAAATGTATGTAGCGTGTAGGTTTGGGACGAGCATTTTGCCTATGTCAGGTTGTACACGCGGATCAAAGATTCGATCTACGTATGGTGCTCATCTATTAATGGGAAAAAATTTGCGCAGGCAATTCCACAACTCGTTGCTCAGCGATTCTCTCCACCATTGTGTATGAAGAGACTATCGGTAATTAAGTGGCTTTGTCCACCGTCGGGATGGTTTAAGCTCAATGTTGATGCAGCCATAGGTCAAAACATGTCGGCAGGAGCTGCTGTCCTACAAACGGACCAGGACATGTTTCAATCTGCTATATGTTTTCCTCTACCCTCCTTGCAGCCTCTTCGGGCAGAAATACACGCTATGACAAATTCCTTAATGTTCTTTGCACAACAGTATGATGGCCTAGTGGTAGAAACCGACTGTCAAACTCTTGTTAAACTACTTGCTCACCAGCGCCAGCTCACAGGTTCATTGGCATTAGACATCAGCCGTGCGTCCCAGTTCCTCAGTCTAAACACCTCTACTATCCAGTTCTGTCCGCGGGAAGCAAATTTGGCAGCGCATCGGCTCGCCAGATATGGGTTTTCATCAGCAGGAATGACTGTCTACAACACATCTCAGCAATTACCCGGTGAAGTACGAGGAGCAATAACTGTGGAACATCAGCTGCCTACATTCAGAGCCTGATGCATGACATTCATTCATTTATATAGTTGTCTGTGTTTTGAGGAACAGACAACAGGGGTGCGTACTTTTTACTGGTTATTCTTATACATGCTTGTTAATCTTGGTGTTATTCATTGCTACACTCATTCCTGTTTGTCTCTGGTGATGGCGTTTGTTCGGACCTGGTGGACAACTTCTGACGCTTTGGAGGGGAAATTCATCTTGGCCTATTCCAAGTCTACAATCTCCATGCCCAGTAGCATCATGTTTCATGTGTCGTCTTGGTTTCGCTTCGAGCCAAGACGACTTTGGTACGTGCTGGGCTATGTTAATTACATGCATTTCATCTTCTTATCTTTCATTTCTAATTACAATCACTATTCATTACGAGATATATGGATGAATTATGGCGGTTGGCCCACGCACTTGGCATATCAGGCAACGGAGACTCTATGCCATTCTCGTCGCACAATATCCAGCATTGATGCAAGGACACCTTCAGCACACCCTAAGGCTGTTTGGAGCTTCTCCCCAACATTTTTACATTTCTTTTCATTTACATCAATGTGCGGCGTTAATTCCAGAAATATAAATATGTACGCTTTTTCCTTCGCCAAGGTTTTATCCACAAGGATGGTTTTACTTGGCAAGGTTTTAATGCGGCATATCATATATGACTGGAGAAACGTCATCATTAGCGCTTTGTACCGCATATATTCATACTCTGACCTTTGTAATATGGTTCCCCTCCGCCACAAGCGAGGTCTTCAATAAAAAATATATATAAAAATATATATATATATATATATTATAATATATATATATATATATATATATTTGTGAAAACTACTTCTGTGCGGCTGCATCGACTAGGACCACCAAATTACAAAATTCTTGTACTGCACATATATGTAAAATATCATCTACCACTGTAATATTTCGCTGGCTCAATCATATAAATATGCACGTTTTTTCCTTCGCCAAGGTTTTATCTACAAGGGTGGTTTTACTTGGCAAGGTTTTAATGCGACATATCGTATATGATTGGCGGTTGAAAATCATTAGCTTTCTTCATTATTGGTTTGACTATACAAACTCATTTGTAATATTGTAATATGGTTTTCCTCCACCATAAGTGAGGTTATTAATAAATACTCGTTCATAATATATATATATATATATATATATATATATATATATATATATATATATCTGTGTGTGTGTGTGTGTGTGTGTGTGTGTGTGTGTGTGTGCGTGTGCGCACGCGTGCGCACATGCTCAAGTAATTCTTAAAAAAATCATCATGGTATCTCTTATGGCCACTTGGCCGAAACACACATGCACACATACACCTATGTTCATTTCAACTTGTTACCTTTTTCATGTAAGGGTGTCCCATTACCTACTAAACAATTTACATACTATGTTATATCATCATTTTATATGCCTAGATCTAAGTAAACATAAATGTGACTTTATTAACCTATGATTAAACACACTAGGCCGAGAGTGATAATGCACGTACAACCTTATACACCTTCTAAGACATGTTTCATGTACATGCTTCAATGTAGTTGAATGAACACATGATTGTTACACACATTTACACCCCTTGGCCGAGTTTACCCATACACACACATACACGATTTTTCTTGCTTCTTCTACATATGCAAGATAGTTGTACACATACTTATGTACATATTTTACATGCTCAAATATTACAAAGCCTCACATCATGATGATGATCATATATATGGAAATAATGGTCGTTGTTTTGATGATAGTTATGATGAATCTACATGCAACCATATAAGAGACCTCCTTCTACCTTAAATTTGGCATGCAAGATCCTTCTTCCTACTATCATGATCAAGATAATTAATATCACTAAAAATCATACCAAAATCATCATAAAAAGATGATGCAAACACACTTTCTTTATGTTCATAGCCAAGTCATAATTTAATCTTATGCATGCATGATCCATTCTTGGATGTGAACATAAAAGGATGATTTTTTTCAACGTGCATTAAGAAACTAGGTAAAATACTTCTATTTTCTCTTGATTCTTACACTTAAAATGGATAAAATCTCTTTTTCCCTCTTCTTTGGTAACTTTTGGCCTAATGGCCAAGATAGAAAGAAGAATGAGTCATTTTTTGAGGTACAATGATCAATAAATATCTAAGATCAAATCTCATGAAAAGTATTAAAGCGCCCATGGTTCCACAACCACGATGGCATGAGCACATATACCCTGCCATAGCGATTTATGTAAAGCTATTGTGTGTGAAGCATATACCATGGTCCACCAAACCACAATGTCAGCCTGTTTATATCACAAACAGACATGCACCAAATGTTCAAACCCACACATATCTTCTAGTTGAAGAGAAACATCACGCCAAAACAACCAAACCTTACCATAACATGCGGTCAAACAATAAGCCAAAAATGAGTGAGGCACGCTCCGAACGCTAAGGCTCAGTGACTGCAAGTGAAGTAACATGATGAACATGCATAATATGCTTTAATCTTGACAACAATGGTGTCAAGCCGCATACGTTCCATGTTAGTATATTCATTGAGAAAGAGTGTTGCGGCCATGTGAAGAAAGAGCCCGTCTTGTGTTGGAAAAAGTACGTTAAAGTACATTTTCGTGTACTCCAAACTTATATAGATTGTGTATGAGGTCGTTTGGGAGATTGATATGAAGCATTATAAAGCTGGAAAGCCTCAGAAGGATATCGATCTCTCACTTCGATCGATCGACATACGTCGATCGATCGACGTTATCGATCGACATGAATCTGAGGCTTGCTGAAATCTCTGTCCGACTTCGATCGATCACATCGATCAATCGAAGTGACATCGATCGATCGATGTGATCGATCGATGTAGGACAGAATGAAAAGAGAAGCTTCTATCCGACTTCGATCGATCGATGTCGTCGATCGATCACATCGATCGATCGAAGTGACGTCGATCGATCGATGTGATCGATCGACGTGCCAATGGACAGAACTTTTCAACTTGGGTTGCAGCTTTTGGTCCAAGAATCATCTCCTTTCACCTATAAACGGTAAACAACTGCCATTGGAGGTTAAGAAGAGGCTGAGACATGTTTCAAAAAGGGTTTTTAACACACCCCAAGATCTATATATAGTAGATCTTGGTATCTTCAAAACATACTTGACATTCTTGTAAAACTTAGAAAATTCTCAGCATTCTTCATCTTCTTCTCTATTATCTTTCTCTTCTAAAGCAAGTTCAGTTTTCTTCTCCTAGAGAAAAGGACAAGAAGACAGCCGTTATATCTTGGGAAGCATTAGTCTCGTTGTCTACCTTGCTCATTGGTAGAGACTAAATTGCTTTAAGGACAGAGTGATCATGAGACTCATCTCGGCTTTGTTTGATTACATCCTCTTGCTTGTTTGCTATATTTCCCTAACAATCTTAAAGCAATTTACAATGGCATCCAAGCAAGCACCTAAACAATGGCACGAGAAGTTTGATAACGTATTAGTATCTAATGGTTTTATAGTAAATGAAAGTGATCGTTGTGTGTATAGTAAGTTCAATGATTGTGATGGTGTCATTATTTGCCTTTATGTTGATGACATGTTGATATTTGGAACCAACATAAATGTTGTTAATGATACAAAATCATTGTTGTCTACTTTGTTTGATATGAAAGACATGGGGAAGGCGGACTTAATTCTCGGTCTTAAGTTGATAGAAAAATGTGGAGGTTATTTACTTTCTCAAGAACATTATGTGGAGAAAATGTTGAGAAAGTTTAATCACTTCGATGTAAAACCAGTAAGTACGCCTTATGACTCGCATGTTACTTTGACTAAAAACAAATTTGATAGTGTGTCACAATGTGAATATGCTAGGATAATTGGTAGTGTAATGTATTTGATGAATTGCACTAGGCCTGACATTGCATATTCTGTGAATAGGCTTGCACGATACACTCATAACCCAAGTGAGAGTCATTGGTGTGCATTCAGACGTTTGTTGAAATATCTTAAAGGAACAATGAATTTGGGACTAATGTTTACTGGGTCACCCGCTGTTTTAGAAGGATATTGTGATGCTAATTGGGTGACTGATAATGATGAGATAAACTCCACAAGTGGTTATGTTTTCACATTGGGTGGTGGAGCTATTTGTAGGAAATCTTGTAAACAAACTTGTAGTGCTAAATCCACTATGGATTCTGAATTCATTGCCTTAGAACTTGCTAGTACAGAAGCCGAATGGTTAAGGAATTTGCTTGTTGATATTCCTTTGTGGTCTAAACCTATGCCTTCTGTATCTATTCATTGTGATTCTCAGGCTGCGATCGCACGTGCAAGGAACAAAATACACAACGGGAAAAGCCGGCACATACGTTTGAGGCACAACATTGTGCGTGAATTGATTAGTTCAGGGGTGGTAAACTTGGAGTTTGTAAGAACCAAGTTTAACCTTGCAGACCCCTTAACTAAAGGACTAAACAAGAAGTTAGTCTACGAAACATTGAGGGGGATGGGACTTATTCCATCTGTAGAGAATTCTTCATGATGGGAACACAACCCACTATTAGTAGAGATCCTACAAACGGGATTCAATGTGGTAAGAACAAGTGATGAAAGAGTTCTATGTTGCACTATCTAAGTGTCTCTCCCTATGGTGTTGTTGTTGATAGTGCTCACTGTAATGAATTGAGGGTGAGCTTTTAAGAATCTCTTAATGAAAAATTCATAGCCATTATGTTTGGTGGTGTAAACAGTGCACACTTGATGAATTTCACCTATATAAGCTTGGAAGTGGTGCCGCTTCCTGTGAGAGCCTGGAAAACTCTCTAGAGAGCTTATGAATCCTAAGATGGGTGCATGGCCGATATCGCACCAAAACCGCGAACTAGGAGAAGTAGATGATGATATGTCTTCTTGTTGTTTATATAAACAATAGTGGAGTAAGATTCAAGACGAAGTTCATCATATTTCCGTTTATATAACTCAAGTTGTACTACCGGCGATTCAAGACCACAAGTCATCGTATCCGTTATGTGTCATTATCTTCGATTGATAATGGAGAGGTTAGTTGTTTAACGTTCTGAAGTTGTCTTTATATAAGTTTGGATCATGTGGGGGATTCTTGGAAAAAGTACGTTAAAGTACATTTCCGTGTGCTCCAAACTTATATAGAATGTGTATGAGGTCGTTTGGGAGATTGATATGAAGCATTATAAAGCTGGAAAGCCTCAGAAGGACGTCGATCTCTCACTTCGATCGATCGACGTATGACGTTATCGATCGACATGAATCTGAGGCTTGCTGAAATCTCTGTCTGACTTTGATCGATCACATCGATCGATCGAAGTGACATCGATCGATCGATGTGATCGATCGATGTAGGACAGAATGAAAAGAGAAGCTTCTATCCGACTTCGATCGATCACATCGATCGATCGAAGTGACGTCGATCGATCGATGTGATCGATCGACGTGCCAACGGACAGAACTTTTCAACTTGGGTTGCAGCTTTTGGTCCAAGAATCTGTAGAGAAAAAGGGGTTTGAGTGATTTTCAAATGCATGATTTAAATGTGCACAAAAACGAGCATAAGATATAAACGTGCATAAGTGTACATGTGTGCATGATAACTTGCCTTATTTAGCTTATATATTATGTTGCCGTACTAACGAGCCATGAAGCATTAAAGCTTACATCATATGGCGAACATTTGTTGAGTTTATACTATTTTCAGGTGCCACCATTAATGAACTAAATTAGTTCATTAAGTGAAGTACTTAGTTTAATAAACTAAGTAGTTCATTAAAGAAGGCACAAAGACAACAAGGCTAAGGAAGGAAAGTTTTCTCCTCCTCCCCACATTCAATGTCACACGCCTTTTATACATATATATACTATATTTTCAGATTTTTTATAAAAGGCACATACACATGTATTCCAACGTACTACCGACACGTTATATATCTTACGTACGTACGTTAACGTCACACCACTATACGTAACTCATATTTATGAGTATATTCAGATCTTGTATCATATGATATAAGATATGGTGATGACAAATTAAATACGACACGATAAAAGGTTCTAAACCGAAATTTGTCGTATCGGGCGAATACCGAAACTTCGCCAACGTGTCACGTACTTGCCATAAATAAATGGCCAGCCCATATACATCAAAAATTGATGTAAATTTCGTGCACATCACTGAAAATTCAGGCAAAAATACTTTCCATGTTGGCACACACAAATCACCCCACATTTAGGCCAAAATGTGAAGATTCCAATTTTAATTTTGTCACATGTTTATGGTACCACTTTAAATCAGCCAAGAGCTGAAATTTAAAGTATATATTATATATATTATGTATAACATAATATATATATCATGTGCAAAAGTTGGAATTTAAATTAGAGAAAAATCGGGTAATCGATAAATATCGAAAATTCGGTTTTCTACGCACATAACATGGAACGTTTTTCTTGAACATCATGTGACACGTATCTAGACACTTTTTACATATGATATACATCTTAAAGTGTTCTAGAAAATTAAATTAAGGGCTGATTGGAATATTACATGTGTGTATTATTAAATGTGCACTATTTTACAAAGTTAGCAAAAATAAATTTCAGCACATGTACAAACACATTCCAACGTTACTACAGCTGAGATGGAGCACATGTGGAGCCTTGTTGGCATGTTGATTGGTCAAGGATCAATCATACAATGTTGATGAATCAAAGAGAGAAGCTACAAAAGGTAAGTATTCAACATATACCTCTCTTATGTCACATGCTGAAAATTTCAGCATGTTACACATACCATGGCCGAATTCTTCATGGTTAAGAAAGATATTTTGTCAATTTTTATTAAAGGATTATGGAAGGAGTTATGGAAATGATTTGAATATTATGTAAGGTAATTAAGTGTGATATTTTACATATCACACATGCTGAAATTTTTCAGCATATGTGAAGGTGTGCTGGCCGAAAATCTACCCCTCTTTGTGTCCAAGTTCACTCTTCATTTGGTAGCAAGACTTACCTTATATAATTGATTTATTTTTATGACAAAAATTCAAAGGAAAATGGAAAAAATCTGAATTTATCTCATGTTGTAAATGCTAAAAATTTCAGCATTAACAATAGGGTGCTGGCCGATTTCTTTGAGGATGGAAGGAAGAATTTTTGTGTCTTGCACTTTATGACAAAATTTGAGAATTATGGTATGATTTAATGAATGATTATTTGGCAAATATTTAGTGTTTATTTCAGATTTTCCATGTCATCAAATGATGACAACATTGAGCCAATCAAGAGGTGCCAAGTAAGCAATGACTAAATGATGGTCCAATGGAGTGATGCCAAGTAAGCAAAGCATTGTCACCATGATGTCTTACACTCTCTCAAGCACTTAAAAGGAAATTTTCAAGAGGGGGACATGCACAATAGGGGACGGCTGGAATTTAAAAGAAGGAAGAGGAGAACAAACAAAGAACACACCAAGATTTGCATTAGAAAGTGATAAAAGTGCCAAGCCTCCTTTCTCCTATATTTTCTTTCTCTCTTTTCTTGTAAAAAAAAAAAGCCTATTGTACTTTGCATCTTTCAATCTTGAATAGGCTTCATAGAAACCACCATTCATTCATCTTTGTAAAAGATTGATCAAGGTGTGATCAATCTTTATTCTAGCGTGTGTGTGATTAGTGTGAACCAAAGGCAATAGATATAGCATCATCAATCATCATATTCTAAGAATCCGGAGCCATGTGATTCGGCAACTGGCGGTGGTTGTCACTCCTTGTAACATCGGGTGGATGTTGTTTAGTTTGGTCCCCAAACTCTACGATGATATCACAGTGCATATACCCCACTGGATCGTAGGAAGAAGTATGTAGTTTATTGTTAGGTGTTTCATTTGAGTTTCCATTTGTAATGTCTGTTAAGGGCCGCTGTAGTATTCTGGGTGATCGAGTGAGATTTGTGACTGTGTCTTGAGGTGTTGCCCGTTCATTATGAACTTCTGAGGTAGTATCTTTGCTGCGCTGATTATTGTTGCGAGGTGGGATACGAATCCTTGATGGCTCTCCAACATGAATACCTTTGGGTTTACGTTGACGAGGTTGCATTACTTGTGTTTGCGTTGTAGTGAATATAGCAGCAGGGCCATGATCCGGTAGTGTACGAAGTGTAGCCTCATTTAGATCCCCAGAATCATCTTGATTCGTTCTGTCAATCTCCGCCGCGATGGGTGCAAATCGCGAGCCCCTATTAACGTCATTAGTGTATGCTTTCGACCATGATGTCTGAGATGTGGTATTGTGGTCCACTGCTGTTACAATCGCTGGTCCAGTTGGTTCCTGTGGCGCAGTGGATTTTCGACGTGTATTGCTTCTTGCTATCATCCATGGCCCAAAAGGATCGGCTGGTTGTTCTGTGGATTGTAGTGGCTCTTGATCAGTCGTGGTCTTATTGTCAACATTTTGCTTAGACGGGCATGCATCAGTATGGTGTCCATATTTACCACAGTGGAAGCAGATCAAATGCAGACTTTCATATTCAATTTTCAAAACATGGCCATTGAGGAGCACCGTTGATATTAACAGTTTCTGTAGATCAATCTTAACACAGACTCGTGCATATTTACCTCGCAACACATGCATTGTATGTGAGTCGATTTTAACGGCCTTCCCCAGTTTATCTCTGACTCGCATCAATAAATTCTCATTGAAAAATTCGACTGGTAATCGAGGGATTCGAACCCATACCATAGTATGATTGATAGTCGCTGTGGATGGCGAGAGCCAGGCCGAAATTTTGTGATTGTTAAATAGTACCCTTGGATCACCCATGGTCCATTGTGTAAAACATGTTCATAATCATCTTTACTGTAAAAGCGAATGATGTAAAAACCATCTTCAAGATCTACGATGTCCAATCTGCCCTGTAGAGTCCACAATGTGTGGAGTCGTTGGGATAAGGTGTTATATGAAATGTGCCGTCTCAATAGTTTGATAATCAAAGCACGGCGCCATGGACGACACAAGGATCTCCATTCCTCCCATGATATATCTAAAGCAACTTGACCATTCCCAATATTCTCCAGCATGGAAGTATCCCTCATATTTGGTGCATACAAATCCATGTCATCTTCATCATCAGATTCATCATCTCCGATATAAGGTTCTCCAATGAGTTGATGTGTGTGATTCGGTGGACTTCTGAGGAGATCAGCTCAAACCCTACCTTCCTGCATGGGTTGATTCACATGTAAAATTGGATCGTCGATTGCAGGTCGTTTATGTTTCTTGACACTACTTTGATATTGATCTATTTCTTCTGTGGAACATATAGGATTGCTATCTTCCATGATCGAACGATCTTGATAGATCGCCGATATGAAACTTGCCGGCGGCGTGGAAAGAAAAAAAGGGTTTCTTAGGGCGCGATTTTCACGGAGTGTTTTATGAATAAGCTTATTATTCATGTTTCGCTTAGTAAGTAATAGACTTCTTGAAAGAAAAGTCTACGTCTAATGAATCGCTATACATGAAAAGAATATTTATTAACAATTAATGTGAAAAAAATAAAATTCAATTATAGAAAATTCATGGCTTAAAAGAAGTGTACAATTTTTTATGAAAAAACACGAATTGAAGGTCCTCAAATCTTCAAAGAAACATTCATTGCTCGAACAATATACGATATTCAAAACAAAAAAAACCACAATCGATATCCTTAGACTATTTACAATTTTTCAAAAATGAAGCTTTATATCTTCAAAACTTCTGTTAAAGGATTGACTGAATCACCATAGAAAGGAATAGCTGCAACGGTGTCGAAGAAGGATGCTGGGGAAGTGGACTGACGCTAAACAACAATGATGTCAAGAAGAGGAGAAAGCATCAGCCAATCACGAGGAAGGATATGGATTGTCATGCTGGCTAATTAGAAGGTGCTGATTGGTCAATATGTGTTTTTTGATTCAAGAACAGGAGGAGAGCAGTTGATGGTGTTAAACTGCAGAGGTTGAAGCCAGGAAGAAGAAGACGCCGGGCGGGAATTTTAAATGAAAGGAGAAAAGACGAAACTGCCCCGAAGTAAATAAAGGCTGCTCAATTAGAAGGAGGATATTTCTGTAATTTTACATGTTCCTTTCTGTATTTTGAGATAAAAGGCAACGGCAGTTGCAGAAACGGTTGACGTTTTCAGCCTTGTAAGTTTGAGATTCTCTCATCTCATGTTCTTACTTTTTTCTTTCTATCTCTTTCGTCGTAATCGAATTGCTTAAATTCTCAATTGGAAGTAGCGATTATCCTCTTCCTCAATTCCTATCTTCTGTGGTTGTTTTGTTTTTCTTGTAGAGATGCATTTTTATCATGGTATTAGAGCCACGCTTGGCTACTGTTTGAGTATTTTTGTAATCTGAAGATTCCTGATTGAGAGTGAAAGATGTCTGCTGCTGGTGGACAAAATTCTGGATTGACTTCGGTTGAGATCACTCCTTCCAATCCATTATGCATACATCCAAATGAGAGTCCCGCATTGATCTTGGTACAACCTCCGCTCAATGGAAATAACTTCCATTCGTGGAGTAGGACGTTCAAAATGGCGCTAACGGTGAAGAACAAATTGTGCTTCATTGATGGAACGATGACCAAACCAAATAGAACAGATCCTAAGTTTCAAGCATGGAATCAAGCAAATGTAATGGTTCAGGCGTGGATCCAAAACTGCGTAATTCCTTCGATTGCGCAGAGTATAATTTGGTACGATACAGCATATGAGGCTTGGCATGATCTAACATTGAGGTATGCTAGTGGAGATCCTTTTCGTTTATCAGAGTTGATTGAAGAATTTTATACCATTAGGCAAGAAAACATGACTGTTAATAAGTACTATACAAAATTAAAGATGTTGTGGGAAGAAATCTTAGCGCTAAGACCAATACCTAAATGTGATTGTGCTAGTTGTACATGTGATGTTAGCAATAAAATGAGCAAGTTCGTTGAGGGAGATCATGTCATAAATTTCATCAAAGGCCTTGGTAATGAATATGATGCGGTTAAATCACAAGTATGTGTCACTTCACCACTGCCAAATATTTCTACAGCCTTTTCCCTAGCGCTACAGTATGAGAGAAAAGTGAATGGTGGTGTAACTCAGTTCAATAATAATGCTTCGGTGTTGATGTCTAATTGTGATGTAAGAACACAATCTAATGACCCTCAGAGTATGGATGGAGAGGGAGCTGGAAGTTTTGTGGCTAATGTGTTTAATGTGAGACCCCAGGGAGGGGGTTTTAGAAAAGGAGGAGGCAGAGGTTATAACAGTTCATCACAGAGACCTGTTTGCACCCACTCTGGGATGAATGGACACACAGTAGACAGGTGTTATCGCAAGCATGGTTATCCACAGGATGGAAACCAAGACCACATGTCAATTTAGTAGAGACTGACCATGCAAATCAAGCTCAGCAGACATCTAATATGATTTCATAGAATACATGTCCACCAGCACTAACTAATGAGCAGTATGACAAATTGATGAATCTGTTGAGAGAGAAGGGGTGTTGCTGGGGGCAGTGCAAGTACTCCAGGCTCTCTGAATTCACAGCACGTTGTTATGTCTTGTCAGTCTTTGACTCTTAATGATAATGATGCAGGTAAAGGTACATCTGATTATTCAGTTTCTTGGGTATTGGACTCAGGTGCTTCAGACCACATAATATGTTCATTCTCTCTATTTGTTTATTGTCATCCTATTAGTAATGTCACTGTTAAAATGCCTAATAGTATCTCAGCTAAGGCTACTCACATCGGCCAGGTAAATGTAAACACTGAACTGCAACTAGATCAAGTCCTATATGTCCCCTCTTTCTCTTTTAATCTGATTTCTATCAGCAAACTAGTTACATCTTCTAATATTTCTGTTTCCTTCTATTACTATCATTGTATCCTGCAGGACCAATTCTTCAAGAGGATGATTGGCTCAGCTAAGCTTTGCAATGGCCTATACTTACTACACGGATCATTTGTCTCTTTAGTTGGATCTTCCCGTTTTCATGGTGTTGCAGATGTTCCTTCTTTGCAGCATAAGTCATTTTCTTGCTCTTCATTTTCTGTAAATAGTTCTAGTATGTTGTGGCATGCCAGGCTTGGGCATGGCTCTATTCCAAGATTGAAAGAGATACATAAATGTAATTCTGAAGTTTCTGTACCATCTGTTGATTTCGCCTGTGATGTATGCCCAATGGCTAAACAGAAACGACTACCTTTTCCATTCTGTGCCTGTTTCTTCTACATCTTTTGACCTTATTCACATTGATATCTGGGGGCCTTATAAAACTCCCACATTATACCATCAAAGGTTTTTCCTAACCTTGGTTGATGATTACAGTAGACACACATGGACCTACTTACTTAAGGCAAAATCTGATGCAAATCAAATAATTCAGAGTTTCTACCATTTTGTTGAAACACATGTTAACAAAAGACTCAAAGTTGTAAGATCTGACAATGCTCCTGAGTTAGCTATTAACACTTTCTATTCAAGCAAAGGCATTATTCATCACACCATTTACACTTACATACCTCAACAAAATGGGGTTGTGTAAAGAAAGCAACAGCACATACTAAATGTAGCTAGAGCCTAGAGATTTCATGCCAATTTGCCCATTATATTCTGGGGATTTTGTATCCAACATGCCACCTATCTTGTAAATCTGATCCCTAGTCCCATTTTAAATAATAAAAGTCCACATGAAGTCCTACATGATATGTGTAGAAATATGAGGGTTTGAGTGATTTCAAAATAAAGAAATTGAATATAAATATATATATATAAACGTTGGATATATAGATATATACACAAGTGTACATGTATGCATGATAACTTGCCTTATTTAGCTTATATATTATGTTGCTGAACTAACGAGCCATGAAGCTTTAAAGCTTACATCATATGGCGAACATTTGTTGAGTTTATACTATTTTCAGGTGCCACAATTAATGAACTAAAGTAGTTCATTAAGTGAAGTACTTAGTTTGATAAACTAAGGAAGATGCATTTGAAAAAGACATGAAGGCAACATGGCTATGGAAGGAAAGTTCTCTCCTCCTCCCCACATCAATTTCACACGCCATATATACATAATATATATGTATTTTCAGATTTTTTTTAAAGGCACATACACATTTATTCCAACGTACTATCGACACGTTATATATCTTACGAACGTACGTTTACGTCACACCACTATACTTAACTCATATTTATGAGTACATTCAGGTCTTATATCATATGATATAAGATATGGTGATGACAAATTAAATACGACACGATAAAAGGTTCTAAACCGAAATTTGTCGTATCGGGCGATACCGAAACTTCGCCAACGTGTCACGTACTTGCCATAAATAAATGGCCAGCCCATATACATCAAAATTTATTAAAAATTTCGTGCCATACACTGTACATTGAGACAAAAATACTTTCCATGTTGGCACACACAAATCATTCCACATTTAGGCCAAAATGTGAAGATTCCAATTTTATTTTTGTCACATGTTTATGGTACCACTTTAAATCAGCCAAGTGCTGAAAATTAAAGTATATATTATATATATTATGTATAACATAATATATATAGCATGTGCAAAAGTTGGAATTTAAATTAGAGAAAAATCGGGTAATCGATAAATATCGAAAATTCGGTTTTCTACGCACTTGACATGGAACGTTTTTCTTGAACATGATGTGGCACGTATCTAGACACTTTGTACATATAATATACATCTTAAAGTGTTCTAGAAAATTAAATTAAGGGCTGATTGGAATATTATATGTGTGTAATATTAAATGTGCACTATTTTTCAAAGTTAGCAAAAATAAATTTCAGCACATGCATATACACACTTAAACGCCACCTACAGCTGATGTGGAGCACATGTGGAGCCTTGATGGCATGTTGATTGGTCAAGAATCAATCATACAATGTTGATGAATCAAAGAGAGAAGCTACAAAAGGTAAGTTTTCAACATATACCTCTCTTATGTCACATGCTGAAAATTTCAGCATGTCACACTAGCCATGGACGATTTCTTCATCATTAAGGAATATAAATTGTCAATTTTTTATTAAGGAATAAATCAAAAGGAGTTATGGAAATGATTTGAATTGTATGTAAGGTTATTAAGTGTGATATTCTTCATATCACACATGCTGAAATTTTTCAGCATGTGTGAGGAGGGTTGTGGCCGAATGGTGTCTCCTTTTGGTGTCCAAGTTCATTCTCAATCTTGTAGCAAGACTTGCCTTAAATAATGGATGTATTTTTATGGAAGAAATTCAAAGAAAAATGGAAGAAATATTGATTTATCACACATGGTAAATGCTGAAAATTTCAGCATTAACAATTTGATATGGCCGATTTTTTGAGATGGAAAGAAAGGAATTTTATGTCTCACAATTTATGTGAATATCTCTCAAGTTATGGAATGTATTATGTGATGATTATTTGGCAAATATTCAGTATTTTTTTCAGAATATCCATGTCATCAAATGATGACAACATTGAGCCAATCAAAAGATGCCAAGTAAGCAATGACTAAATGATGGTCCAATGGAGTGATGCCAAGTAAGCAAGATGTTGTCACCATGATGTCTCACACCCTCTCAAGCACTTAAAAGGAAATTTTCAAGAGGGGGAGAAGATAGGGTGGACGGCTGGACTTGATTAAAAAGAGAAGAGAAGAACAAACAAAAGAAACACCAAGAATCATATTCAAAAGTGATCAAAGTGCAAAAGCTTTCTTCTCCTACACTTTCTTTCTTTCTTCTCTTGTAAAAAGCCTATTGTATTTTACTTCTTTCATCCTTGAATAGGCTTCATAGAAACCACCATTCATTCATCATTGTACAAGATTGATCAAGGTGTGATCAATCTTCATTCTAGCAAGGTGGTGGTGTTCGTGTGAATTGTACTCACAATACAAGGTTTGTAAAGGGTTGGAGTTAAGGTGTAACTCTATCAACCCTGCGGTAAGGTGTACTGCGTGTGTGAAATTAGTGTGAACCAAGGAAGGTGTTCCTTGAAGACTGGAGTAGGTTGTTTATAACCGAACCAGTATAAAATTCTTGGTGCAATTTACTTTCTGCATTTACGTTTCAGTTTCTGCGCTGTTTACTCATATTGTTCACGTTCGCAAAAATAGTAAACGTTTTCTAAAATTATAAAATTTCCAGAAAACATACATAACGTTCTAGGGTTAATTTGGCATAAGTTTCAACCCTTTTGGACAAGTATAGGTCAGTCAAACATCAAAAGTTCTGAAACTAGTGCAGTCTGATTTTCAGACTTGCAAAGGTTGAGACTTTGGGTGTATTTGACCTACTTCCCAAAAGAATTTTCAAAAACTGTTTCAACCCATTTAAATAAAGTGTGTGAAGAGTTATTGGTCAAATTTTAAGATCATTTGGACATTCACACAAATAGGAATTAATTTTTCAAACCATCTACCGGTTCTGGCAGATTTGCACAATCTGAGTGCCAACGGTTTTTGAAGGGGTTAAAGGTTGAATTTTGATTTGAAATTTTTAGGGGACCCTCACAACATCTGAGGCTAAGTTCTCTCAAAATTTAATAATTTTTGGAGACCTCTAACCTAGTTTTTAAAACGTTTTAAAACTGGTCCTGAAAACAGAATCTGTTTTCAGAACTTGAATTGGTTAGGTTTAAAGAAATTTTAAAAACCATATTTTCCGCACCACCTATTCAACCCCCCCCCCCCCCCTTCTAGTGGTGCCTTGCAGATCCTACAAGTGGTATCAGAGCGCAGGAATACTCACGACAAGGAATCCAACGATTCAGTGAGATGGCATCCACAAATCTCAAAACCGAACAAGAAGGTATGTCGAGTCAAAGGCCTCCACTCTTTGACGGTGAGTCTTTTATTCAATGGAAACTTAGGATGAAACTTTTTCTTATGGCTATAGACATAGACCTTTGGTCAATAATTGAAGATGGTCCATATATCCCATCTAAATTGTCCATTGTAGATGGAGTCACACTAGAAGTAATTAAAACGAGACAAGACTATACTAGTGAAGACAAAAAGAAACTGAGTATGAATGCTAAGGCCATGCAATTACTCTTAAATGGTTTAAGTAAGAGTGAGTCTAGTTATGTGTCCAATTGTTCGAGTGCACAAGAAATGTGGAGAATCTTAGAAATGAAACACGAAGGCACGAGTCAAGTAAAAGAGTCTAAAATCAATATGCTTATGTCTACTCTTGAGTCTTTCAAGTTGTTGCCTAATGAGTCAATTGTTGATATGGATCTTCGTTGACTAACATCTATAACTCTCTTGAGTCTCTTGGTAAGGCCTTTACAACGCAGGAAAAGTACAGAAAGTCCTACGGAGCCTCCCTTCAGAATGGGATCCTAAAGTGACTGCCATAGAAGAAAGCAAGGAGACTAAGTCAATAAAAATGGAAGAACTCATTGTTTCACTAAAGTGTATGAAAACAAACTCATTATTCAGAAATCGGAATCAACCAAACAAGGTAAGACAATTGCTTTCAAATCAAATGAATACGTCTCCCCTCCCTCCGATCACGTAGAAGATAGTGATTCCGAATCGGATAATGATGACTTAATTCTATTGGCTAAAGGACTAAGAAGATTCATGAGAAAATCATTTAGAAATAAAAACAAGGGCACTACATCTAAGAGAAATAAAAAACAAGTCAAATGATAAGGACATTAAATGTTATGAATGCGGCAAACTCGGACACTTATCATATGACTGCCCAAACAAAGAAAAGCAAACTAATAAGTACCCTGACAAGGAGCGGAACAAAAATAGACCCGTCTCAGATCCTAAACAAAGGAAACGTGCACTAAAGGCCTCCACATGGAGTGACTCATCAGATTCTGAATCTGAGACCGAAGAGGAGACCGCTCAAGTTTGCTTCGCTTCAAAGGCGTCTAATGAGGTATCATCTGACTCTGACTCTGACTCTGAACCTTCTTACGATGATTTATTTAGTCAATATCTTGAGTTACATAAATTTACTAAGACTCTCGCAAAGAAAAGAAACGTTTAATTGAAGACAAGAAACTGTTAGAATCTTCTAACGAGAATCTTGTCGCTCAATTAAGCGATTCAAAGAAAGAGTCTTCATGTGCCATCACTGCATTAAAAACCGAGATCTCATCATTAACTTCTCAAAATAATGAAATGAAATCCGAGATTTCAAATTTGAAATCAAGGAATACAGATTTAGAGAAAATGATGAAACAATTCGATACAGGGTCAAACATGCTACATCGCATCATATTATCGCAAAAGCATGACAGTGACAAAACTGGATTGGGGTACGTTGATACTAACGAAGTATCAACCAAACCAACCAAGTTTGTTGTGTCTAAAAAGGTAGACACCCCTAAGCATCAAGTGGCGTCTAAGATGACGCAGAAAGCACCCCCTTCCACACGCCCCACTCCCTCATATCATGTGAAATATAATGTTGTACCATATAGATATGAGAAGAAGAGATCAATGCATACACGGAATACATATCATCCACGCACCACGCACACACACACAAGGACATATCACAAACGTCCTTCATACAATGAGTATAGGGGAGTCCTTGGGCAAAGACCCAAAGTACATGCACCACATGTATACTATGTCGCACCTTCATCTACTTTCTTGCCATTTGATAGACCGAGAAGGATCACCCAAGTATGGGTACCGAAAGGTACCTTTACTAAAAGGTGATTAACTAACTCGAAAGGACCCAAAATTAAAAGGGTACCTAAATCACCTTTTACATTGCAGGGAGACCACTCATCAAAAGACACATCAATAAAGTGGTTCCTTGACAGTGGTTGCTCGAGGCACATGACAGGTGACCCGAGCCTCTTCTCCAAATTAAAGAAGGTCACAAAAGGCGGATCCGTGACCTTTGGAGACAACAATGAAGGCAAGATTATTGGTAAAGGTACGATTGGAAACCCAGATACACTTCAAATCTCAAACGTGTTTTTGGTAAGCAACTTATCTTACAATCTTCTTAGTATTTCGCAATTTGTTGACAATGGTTTTAATGTGTGTTTCACTCACCCTTATTGTAATATAATAGATAAAAATGGAGAAACCATTTTAAAAGGAAAACGTGAAGGAAACATATTCACACTATCCTTGGATGATGTAGTAGATGCCAAAGTTAAATGCTTTATGTCAAATGAACCCAATGTGAATTTGTGGCATAGACGTCTAGGACACATAGGTACTTCTACACTAGAAAAATTGCAACGAAAGAGCCTAGTACGGGGATTGCCTAAGCTTGATTTAGACAACTTTCAGTTGTGTGAATCTTGCATAAAAGGCAAACAAACACGTGAGTCACTTAAGCCTAAAAATGAGATAAGCACGACTAGAATACTAGAACTATTGCATATCGATTTGTTTGGTCCTAGTCGTACTACAAGCCTTGGTGGGCGTCACTATGCATGTGTAATTGTTGATGACTTTTCTCGTTATACTTGGACTTTATTTCTTGCACATAAGGATGATAGCGCCGTAGAAATCGCTAAATTAATTAAACAACTTGAAAATCAATACGGCGTAAATGTGAAAAGAATAAGAAGCGATAGAGGCGGTGAGTTTAAAAATAAAGAGATGATTTCATTCTGTGAAGAAAAAGGAATTAAACATGAGTTTTCGCCACCTAGAACTCCACAATTAAATGGAGTAGTAGAAAGAAAGAATCGCACACTACAAGAAATCGCTAGAACTATGCTTTGCGAAAATAAATTACCTAGATTTCTGTGGGCGGAAGCCGTAAATTGTGCATGCTATATTGTAAATCGCCTATCTATAAGAAAGAAAATAAACAAGACGCCTTACGAAATTTTGAATGATCGCATGCCTAAGATAGATTATTTTCGTGTGTTTGGATGCAAATGTTTTGTCTTGAATACAAAAGATAACTTAGATAAATTTGAATCCAAATCGATTGAGTGCATTTTTATTGGGTATTCCATAAATTCAAAAGCATATAGATGTTATGATCCTCTCACTAGACAAATCATAGAATCTATTCATGTTAAATTCAATGAATTTGGAGAGGTTGATAAAGAAAAGGAATATGATGATGACTTTGATTTGAAACCCGTTTGGATGAAGAAAATGAGTCTTTTGATATGCATGAGATGAATGAAACACTAGAAATGCATGATCATATAGAAATGCATGATAACTTAGAAAATAATCAACCAAGATGGCATAGAGATCACCCACATGATCTCATCATAGGCGACATCACTCACGGTGTGCGACCACGTAGAAGAATCACTTCGGATGAAATAAATGAATTTCATGCTATGATTTCTGAAATTGAGCCTAAAATGTGCATGATGCTTTGAGTGATTCATCTTGGATTGATGCTATGCATGACGAACTTAATCAATTCGTTAGAAATGATGTATGGGATTTAGTGCCACGACCACAAAATAAGACAATAATAGGCACAAAGTGGGTATTTAGGAACAAAATGAATGAAGAAGGAAAGGTCGTTAGAAATAAAGCAAGACTCGTAGCTCAAGGATATAATCAAGAAGAAGGAATAGACTACGATGAAACATTTGCACCCGTAGCACGTTTAGAAGCTATACGACTCTTACTTGCTATTGCTTGCATGAAAGATTTTAAATTGTATCAAATGGACGTCAAAAGTGCTTTTCTAAATGGATTTATACAAGAAGAAGTATACGTGAAGCAACCACCCGGTTTTGAAGATTTGAAACACCCAGATCACGTGTACAAATTAAAGAAGGCACTATATGGTCTAAAACAAGCGCCTAGAGCATGGTATGATCGTTTTGCTACTTTTCTTTTAGAAAATAATTTTAAACGTGGTACTATAGATAGTACACTATTTTTGAAACAAGAAAAATCAGATTTACTTATTATTCAAATTTACGTAGATGACATTATTTTTGGTTCTACCTCACATAGACTCGTTAAGGATTTTGAAAATTGTATGAAAGCTGAATTTGAAATGTCTATGGTTGGTGAACTTAATTATTTTCTTGGCTTGCAGATTAAGCAAACGAGTAAAGGAATTCATATAAGCCAAGCTAAGTACGTAAACGACATGATCAAGAAATTCAATTTTGAAAATTTGAAACCATCCCCCACGCCTATGAGTGTTACTACTAAATTAGACAAAGATGAACATGGTAAAGACGTTGATAATGGATTATATCGATCTATGATAGGTTCTTTACTATATTTAACTGCTAGTAGGCCTGACATCATGTTTAGCGTATGCATGTGTGCTCGTTTTCAAAGTCAACCTAAGGTGTCACACTTAAATGCGGTGAAAAGAATATTCCGCTATATTAAGCACACGCCCACCTTAGGTATTTGGTACGATAAGGATTCTACATTCGACTTACATGCTTACACTGATGCAGATTATGGTGGCTGCAAAATAGATAGAAAAAGCACGAGCGGAACCTGCCAATTTATAGGAAATTCCTTTATTTCGTGGTTTTCCAAAAAGCAAGCAAGTGTTGCTTTGTCCACTACTGAGGCTGAGTAATATGGCTCTTAGCCTTTGCTGCACACAGTTGTTGTGGATAAAACAACAACTTTCGGACTTTGGAATTACCGTAGATAAAATTCCTATATATTGTGATAGTATGAGTGCAATAAATTTGTCTAAGAACCCCGTATTACACTCTAAGGCTAAGCATATAGAAGTTCGCTATCATTTTCTTCGTGATCACGTTAACAATGGTAATATTGTCATAGATCACGTACGCACAGAATCGCAAGTAGCAGATATATTTACAAAGGCCTTAAATCAAGCCACATTTGAATCTCTCCGTTTTAAATTAGGCATGCTTCCTGTTGATATGATTTAATGCGATATCATTGATGTACTTTCCTTTTTGACAGGAATCTTTTGATTAACTTTCCAAAATAAAGGGGGAGAGAGAAGCATGATTTAAGGGGGAGAGAGAGATTTAAGGGGAGAGAGATCACTGATTGATTCTAATTGCATAAATCAAGGGGGAGCCGGATTTGAAATTCGAAATTCAAATTTCAAATCTGTGCATAATTCAAGGGGGAGATAACACTTAAATCATGTACACTAGTTATTTTGAAAATCAT
>AP025067.1:23337322-23577414 GCA_036186865.1 Eustoma russellianum
TTCAAAATAAAGAAATTGAATATAAATATATATATATATAAACGTTGGATATATAGATATATACACAAGTGTACATGTATGCATGATAACTTGCCTTATTTAGCTTATATATTATGTTGCTGAACTAACGAGCCATGAAGCTTTAAAGCTTACATCATATGGCGAACATTTGTTGAGTTTATACTATTTTCAGGTGCCATAATTAATGAACTAAAGTAGTTCATTAAGTGAAGTACTTAGTTTGATAAACTAAGGAAGATGCATTTGAAAAAGACATGAAGGCAACATGGCTATGGAAGGAAAGTTCTCTCCTCCTCCCCACATCAACTTCACACGCCATATATACATAATATATATGTATTTTCAGATTTTTTTTAAAGGCACATACACATTTATTCCAACGTACTATCGACACGTTATATATCTTACGAACGTACGTTTACGTCACACCACTATACTTAACTCATATTTATGAGTACATTCAGGTCTTATATCATATGATATAAGATATGGTGATGACAAATTAAATACGACACGATAAAAGGTTCTAAACCGAAATTTGTCGTATCGGGCGATACCGAAACTTCGCCAACGTGTCACGTACTTGCCATAAATAAATGGCCAGCCCATATACATCAAACTTTATTAAAAATTTCGTGCCATACACTGTACATTGAGACAAAAATACTTTCCATGTTGGCACACACAAATCATTCCACATTTAGGCCAAAATGTGAAGATTCCAATTTTATTTTTGTCACATGTTTATGGTACCACTTTAAATCAGCCAAGTGCTGAAAATTAAAGTATATATTATATATATTATGTATAACATAATATATATAGCATGTGCAAAAGTTGGAATTTAAATTAGAGAAAAATCGGGTAATCGATAAATATCGAAAATTCGGTTTTCTACGCACTTGACATGGAACGTTTTTCTTGAACATGATGTGGCACGTATCTAGACACTTTGTACATATAATATACATCTTAAAGTGTTCTAGAAAATTAAATTAAGGGCTGATTGGAATATTATATGTGTGTAATATTAAATGTGCACTATTTTTCAAAGTTAGCAAAAATAAATTTCAGCACATGCATATACACACTTAAACGCCACCTACAGCTGATGTGGAGCACATGTGGAGCCTTGATGGCATGTTGATTGGTCAAGAATCAATCATACAATGTTGATGAATCAAAGAGAGAAGCTACAAAAGGTAAGTTTTCAACATATACCTCTCTTATGTCACATGCTGAAAATTTCAGCATGTCACACTAGCCATGGACGATTTCTTCATCATTAAGGAATATAAATTGTCAATTTTTTATTAAGGAATAAATCAAAAGGAGTTATGGAAATGATTTGAATTGTATGTAAGGTTATTAAGTGTGATATTCTTCATATCACACATGCTGAAATTTTTCAGCATGTGTGAGGAGGGTTGTGGCCGAATGGTGTCTCCTTTTGGTGTCCAAGTTCATTCTCAATCTTGTAGCAAGACTTGCCTTAAATAATGGATGTATTTTTATGGAAGAAATTCAAAGAAAAATGGAAGAAATATTGATTTATCACACATGGTAAATGCTGAAAATTTCAGCATTAACAATTTGATATGGCCGATTTTTTGAGATGGAAAGAAAGGAATTTTATGTCTCACAATTTATGTGAATATCTCTCAAGTTATGGAATGTATTATGTGATGATTATTTGGCAAATATTCAGTATTTTTTTCAGAATATCTATGTCATCAAATGATGACAACATTGAGCCAATCAAAAGATGCCAAGTAAGCAATGACTAAATGATGGTCCAATGGAGTGATGCCAAGTAAGCAAGATGTTGTCACCATGATGTCTCACACCCTCTCAAGCACTTAAAAGGAAATTTTCAAGAGGGGGAGAAGATAGGGTGGACGGCTGGACTTGATTAAGAAGAGAAGAGAAGAACAAACAAAAGAAACACCAAGAATCATATTCAAAAGTGATCAAAGTGCAAAAGCTTTCTTCTCCTACACTTTCTTTCTTTCTTCTCTTGTAAAAAGCCTATTGTATTTTACTTCTTTCATCCTTGAATAGGCTTCATAGAAACCACCATTCATTCATCATTGTACAAGATTGATCAAGGTGTGATCAATCTTCATTCTAGCAAGGTGGTGGTGTTCGTGTGAATTGTACTCACAATACAAGGTTTGTAAAGGGTTGGAGTTAAGGTGTAACTCTATCAACCCTGCGGTAAGGTGTACTGCGTGTGTGAAATTAGTGTGAACCAAGGAAGGTGTTCCTTGAAGACTGGAGTAGGTTGTTTATAACCGAACCAGTATAAAATTCTTGGTGCAATTTACTTTCTGCATTTACGTTTCAGTTTCTGCGCTGTTTACTCATATTGTTCACGTTCGCAAAAATAGTAAACGTTTTCTAAAAATTATAAAAATTTCCAGAAACATACATAAACGTTCTAGGGTTAATTTGGCACAAGTTTCAACCCTTTTGGACAAGTATAGGTCAGTTAAACATCAAAAGTTCTGAAACTAGTGCAGTCTGATTTTCAGACTTGCAAAGGTTGAGACTTTGGGTGTATTTGACCTACTTCCCAAAAGAATTTTCAAAAACTGTTTCAACCCATTTAAATACAGTGTGTGAAGAGTTATTGGTCAAATTTTCAGATCATTTGGACATTCACACAAATAGGAATTAATTTTTCAAAACCATCTACCGGTTCTGGCAGATTTGCACAATCTGAGTGCCAACGGTTTTTGAAGGGGTTAAAGGTTGAATTTTGATTTGAAATTTTTAGGGGACCCTCACAACATCTGAGGCTAAGTTCTCTCAAAATTTCATAATTTTTGGAGACCTCTAACCTAGTTTTTAAAACGTTTTAAAACTGGTCCTGAAAACAGAATCTGTTTTCAGAACTTGAATTGGTTAGGTTTAAAGAAATTTTAAAAACCATATTTTCCGCACCACCTATTCAACCCCCCCTTCTAGTGGTGCCTTGCAGATCCTACAATATGGTCCCCTCTTATACTCATCTTAGAGTCTTCGGTTGCTTGGCTTATGCTGTCAACCTATCCCCTCACAAACTAAAGTTTGATTCTAGAACCCGAAGGTGTGTGTTTCTGGGCATACCTCATTTTTCAAAAGGATACATTGTGCAGGATTTGACATCCAATGACGTATTTGTCTCAAGGGACGTAGTTTTTCATGAGCCAGACTTTCCCTTCCATGCATATGATCATCTTCAGACGGATCCTTCGCTGTCATCTGAGTCTCAGTTTGGTCCTCATCCCAACATAATTGATGGGGACATAGTTTCTTCTTCATCTCATTCTCCTGTTCTTGCATCATCTCAACATCCTTCAATACCTCATAATTTTCTTGAACCCTCTTCCACCTCTTGCATTACTCCAACACCTTCTACATCTAACAGTACCTTCAACAACAATCTTCCCTCTCCTTCCTCATCATCTGCACCCTTGAGACCTCTAAGAGAAAGACATCCTCCTCAATACCTCCAGGACTATTACTGTCATCAAGTATCATCTCAGTATGCTCCATATGACCTAAACCTTCCAGGGTACTCTTCCCCTCATTCTCTGCTTAATTACTTCACCTTTGATCCTTGTCACCTGCTTACAAAACCTATGCACTGAATATTAGTTTACATAAAGAACCTGCTAGTTATCATAAGGCTTCTCAGTTTGCAGAATAGCAACAAGCTATGAATAGGGATCTGGATGCTTTAACCGCCACCAATACATGGTCCTTGGTGCAGCTACCAGAAGGAAAGGTTCCCATTGGTTGTAAATGGGTATACAAGGTCAAGTACAAATCTGATGGTTCCTTGGATAAATACAAACCTAGGCTCGTTGTCAAGGGGTACACGCAGCAGCTTAGCATAGACTACATAGATATCTTTTCTCCAGTAGCAAAAATGACCACAGTGCGTTTAGTCTTAGCTTTAGCCTCTGCAAAGGGATGGTTTATTCAGCAGTTAGATGTAGACAACGCCTTCCTCCATGGTGACTTAACTGAGGACATTTATATGGATTTACCTTTGGGTGTGTCTTCTCCTGCGCCAAACACTGTGTGTAAACTCAACAAATCTTTGTATGGCCTAAAGCAGGCAAGCAGGATGTGGAATGAGAAGCTCACTCAAGCGTTGCTTAGTCAGGGGTTTGTTCGGTCCCAGCATGATCATACCCTTTTCATTAAGACTGACTCACATTCCATCCTGATCTTGTTGATATATGTAGATGATGTTGTAGTCACAGGTAATGATCTTGCTGCCATCAAAGCAATTAAAACTTTTCTGCATTCTACATTCTAAGATCAAAGATATTGGTGACCTCAAATATTGTCTTGGTATTGAAGTGGCTTGGTCACGGGGGGGCTTATGTTATGCCAAAGAAAATATGCCTTAAAGCTTCTTGATAATATTGGCTTTTCGGATGCTAAACCTGCTGCCAGTCCCGTGGAGAAGAACTTGAGGTTAATGCATAATGATTCACATTTGATCAATGATGTGTCTGGGTATAGAAGTATAGTGGAAAAATTATTGTACCTTACAATCATCAGACCAAACATAGCATACACAGTTGAACAGTTCAGCCAATTTCTTGATTGCCCCACTGAATTACATGTGAAAGCATCACACAGGCTTCTTAGATACATCAAGGGCACGCCAGGACAAGGTTTATTCTTCCCAAAAGGAGGAGATGTAAGGCTCAAGGCGTTTACAGATTCAGATTGGACTGGTTGTAATTAGAGCATGAAGTCTACTACTGGGCTCTGTGTGTTCTTGGGAGAGGCCTTAGTGTCATGGAGAGCTAAAAAGCAATCAAATATTTCTAGATCCTCTTCAGAGACTGAATATTGGGCCATGGCAGCAGCCTGTGAGATTCAATTATTGGTCTATTTGTTGAGAGACTTGAAAGAAACACAACTGGAGCCAGTTGCTATGTTCTGTGACAGCAAAAGTGCGATGTACATAGTTGAGAACCCAGTTTTCCATGAAAGAACAAAGCACATTGAGGTTGATTGTCACTTTGTGAGGCAAAAATATCAGGAAGGGGTTATAAAGCCTATTCCCATCAGGACTGAATATCAGTTAGCTGACATGTTCACTAAATCTCTTGATGCACCTAGATTTTCCAAGCTGACTGCTTATCTTGGGGTCTGTAACGTGTATCAGCAGTCAGCATTGAGGGGGGGTGTTAAAGGATTGACTGAATCACCACAGAAAGGAATAGCTGCAATGGTGTCGAAGAAGGATGCTGGGGGAAGTGGACTGACGCTAAATAACAATGATGCCAAGAAGAGGAAAAAGCATCAGCCAATCACGAGGAATGATATGGATTGCCATGCTGGCTAATTAGAAGGTGCTGATTGGTCAATATGTGTTTCTTGATTCAAGAACATGAGGAGAGCAGTTGATGGTGTTAAGCTGCAGAAGTTGAAGCCAGGAAGAAGAAGACGCCAGGCGGGAATTTTAACTGAAAGGAAAAAAGACGAAACTGTCCCGAAGTAAATAAAGGCCGCTCCATTAGGAGTATATTTCTGTAAATTTACATGTTCCTTTTTGTATTTTGAGATAAAAGGCAACGGCAGTTGCAGAAAGCGGTTGACGTTTTCAGCCTTGTAATTTTGAGATTCTCTCATCTCATGTTCTTCCTTTTTTCTTTCTATCTCTTTTGTTGCGATCGAATTGCTTAAATTCTCAATTAAAAGTAGCGATTATCCTCTTTCTCAATTCCTATCTTCTGTGGTTGTTTTGTTTTTCTTGTTGAGATGCTTTTTTATCAACTTCAAAAAGAGAATTCATAATTAAAAACAATGTACGGTTTTGTTAGTCCACATACAATTTTTTAGAAATAAATCTCTTCATATTGGAAAATATCTTCAAAGTAAATTCATAACTCAAAAACAATATACGATTTCTGAAACATCGCTACATGATTTACATGAGTTATAAAAATCTTCAAATATTCAAAATATGTATCATGTTACAATTTCTTCAAATGAATTTTTCATCTCTTCAAATCTTGCAGTTAACATTTATTTCTCAAAAACAACGTACAATATTCCAGAAAACCACACACGATTTCGTTAGACCATGTACAATTTTCATAAATGAAGTTCTTCATATCTTCTGATCTTCAAATAAACATTCAATCAATCATATTCAGTATATTCTAATGACAACAAAAGCTATCGCTAAGATATAAGGAATATGAGAGACAGACAAACAATACATTCATTTCAAGAGATATAGAGTTTGTTTCAAATGAACGTTCGTGATTCAAAAACAACGTTTGACATTCAAGAAAACCATACACAATTTTGTAAGACAATGTACAATTTTTTTAGAAATAAAGTTATTTATATATTTGAAACTTCAAAGTAACATTTATAGGTGAAGAATAATGTACCATTTCTAAAACATCGAGCATGATTTATGAAAATTGTAAATAAAATCTGACCAACTAGTCTAGAAAAATAATTGGTGGGACACTCTTTCCCAACTGAATTGTCAATTGTAGCTAGCATGAATGGCGGCCCGTGATGAGCTACAAGACCAAAGCTAAACTATAGCTGCATTATTGAATTTACCGAAGACATTCCGACAATTAGGCAAATCCTTAGAGGGAAACAATAAAAAGTACGATCCGATGTATTGGCCTCCGTATTTACGCAAAGTTTACAAAAATTTGGATTGCTTCGCGATCTGATGGATTAATTATTATAAGTTCACTCTTTATTGTATATGCTATTTAACTATTATGTACGACTTCATTGTATATCGTATATGTTAATTGAATTGTGTGTGCTTCTAATAGTGTTCATTTAATATTTTGCATGCTAAAGGTTCAAGAATAGTTATAATATTCGTTTGAAGAAACACAAGACATATCCATCATTGACGTCAAACAAAAGGGAAAAGAATATATGCCTACAAAGAATATATATGTATATTAGGTCAGGAAAGAAAATTAATGGCGGAAACAACGCAAAAAGAACATACTTGTAACTTTCCAGTTCTCAAAATCAGGACCTACTTTATCCAAAAAGTAAAAGAAAAAGAGAGAGGGAGACTATCTTGTTTAAACATTATGCCTAGTGGTGTGATGGAAAAAAAAATCATGTACCTTTAGAGCAAATATCAATCTGAGTATCAACTGTATTATGTCTTGGACAAAAAAAAACCATGTACCTTGTAGCTACTTGTGCCGTAAAATCGTGGCCTAGCAAATATTATGAGAATGAGATCCCTTCAGCGCAAAAGCTCTCACAGCATTTCTCATCATGCGACACGTGGCAGCAGCTGCCACGTGTTGCGCGGTGAGGAGTGCGGTGAGAAGATCCTCACCCAATATTATGTATATAATATATTTTGATATTAATATATGTTAATTTGACGAAACTAATTTACTATGCGTGTCTTATATTGTACATGTTAATTAATATATTTCACACTCTTCCAGTTAATGTGTCACATGACACTTAACAGTCCGATATGTTTGAATAAACTTAGTCGATATAAGGGATTTGTATATACTATTTTCGTTTCGCTAGTATTGTCATAGTTTTTATTTTACTTTGTTTGTAAAAATATCATTAATCAAAGTTTTTATATTAACTTATCAAGTAGCATTTATATGATTTTTTTAGATTAAATTAGTTAATTAACTAAAAATTGAATATAAATAGTGACTAAAATAATTTTGTTTTTTTAAGTTAGGTTTAAATCAAAAATATATTTAAGACTCATGAGTATTTAATGAGACGGTCTTCGACGGGATAGGATCCTCTCACCGCGTGCGTGACCGCGCGACACGTGGCAAAAAGGGAGGTGGTGAGGCTGGGTGAAGGTAACTCTAATCCAACATCACAACCCCCTACCGCTGCCACGTGTCGCGTCCTGGGCCGCGCGGTGAGGAGATCTCATCCCATCTTCGACCTATTTAAGCACATGGCAAAAGGCATGCGGACGTGTCCGGGATAGGATCTCCTCACCCTCAATCCACTCGTCCCACTCATGACTACGTGACACGTGGTAGCAGGATGGATGGTAAGGCTAGATGCGAGTGACCCTCATCTAGCCTCACCACCTCCTTGCTGCCACGTGTCATACGGTGACGCGTGGGGTGAGGAAAAATAAGTGAGAAGATCCTATCCCGACGTGTCCTCCTAAGCCGTTTGTCTATCAAGTCGAAACAAGTAAAAAGGATTTGCTTTGTAAACTATGACATACGAATTAATACACTTCCCAGAACAATAACTTGTATGCAAGTTAGAAAATGTGTTTTTATACGACAATGCTGTGTTTAAGAACTTCTAACATATACATACACACACACACACACACACACATATATATATATATATATATATATATATATATATATATATATATTGCAGATTTACAGTATATGGTGTAACAATTCTATTTACTCCCTTGTCTCCATTTATTTTGTTTACGTTTCTATTTTCGTCTATCTTGATTTTTGTTCATAAATGAGTAAGAAATATTAAATTTTTTTTCAATTTGAACGTTCATATCTCAATCCAAGAGGTGTTTGTGTGCGTAAAAGGGTTTCTTTAACTGATTATTTGTGAACCCAAAACCTATAAATACAAGGCTTTGCTACCCTAAACATATACTTAAGATCTACTGCAAACTTTGTGAAAATTCTGCAGTAACTCTTGCTTTTGCTATCTTTCTCTTCTACAAAACAAGTTCAATACTTTCTCTCTAAGAGCAATAGAAAGAAAGTAAGCCGTTATATTATAGGAAGCATTTGCTAAGAAGTATACCTTGCTCTACGGTATAGGCAAAATTACTTTAAGGACAATGACATTTTGTCACGTCTCGGCTATTTTGATTTGTTGTTCTTATTGTTCTTTCTATTGATTCTATATCAAATTCTCAATGAAATACATCATTTCCTAGAACCTTTTACTAAAGATTCGTTTTGTGTTCCCTAACATAACAATGGTGTTCTTGTACGAATTTGTGAAACTGTTATATTCCATGTTTGGTATCCATATATCTGCAATTTTTCCAACCATCTTAAAGCAATTTTTAGTTGATATGGTTCCCAAATAGTTATTGGATTCCAATATGTTCAAGTTTGATCCACACAAAGAAACAAGTTTTACAAAGAAGCCTTGTTCTTTTTGTCATTCTTCAATCTCATTTCCAGCAAAGTGTGGGGGTTGAATCATTGATGAAAATATCTTAGAAAATCGTTATTTTCATAATGGGATGAATGTGATATCATTTCAATTTCTGTCGACCTGTGGGGGTTGATGCCATTCAATGTTGTCTTCATGCTAGACGTCAACTGAAGAAACTCCATAAAAGGACATAGACAGGCAACTCCTACACTATGATAGAAGATGAAGGCTAACAAGGTGGAGATAGCGGCATACACGTGGAAACAAGCATTACAAGAATAGAGTTTATTTGATGTCAATCAAAGATAGCTCAAGGATACAAAGAAACAAGAGAATTACCAACATGATTGTTGGTGATAGATAAAGAGGAGAAGTTGCTTGGAGTATCAACATGATGGAGGATAAGGAGATCACAACGGTCTTCTATGAGGTAATCTTGTTGATAGTTCCTCGGAAATGATGATAGATTATATCTATCAAGTTTATAGCAACCAGTAGAGAGGTAGCTTAGTTTCTTTAGTGATGCACTAGAAATCCAAAGTTTGGATAGTAGTAGGTGCACTTAAAGTTAACTTTGTCTATAAAACTAGAGTTGGCAATATGTGTGATATTCTTACACATGTAGGAATGATTTCTGAGTTGCTACCAAACAAGGGTTTTAATATTTGTTTTGCACTGCATATGTGATTTATGAGTCTTAATGCATTTGCATCTAGTTGTGTGAAATCGTTTCATGTGTTATGCATGATGAGAGACGAGAACATGAATATTGCTAACCTAATGAGAAAATGAAGGAAAATACTAAAGACATGAGAAATATGTTTTGTATGGTTTGTGAAGAAATAAATGCATGTATTTAATCCCATTTAAATATGGTGCTAAATACATATTTTAATGTGTGTAATATGGTTTGTATTTCAACTTAGAGTTTCATGAAAAGAGAAATCGGCTTAGAAGTTGAAACATGAAGCATGCTGCTTGTGTATAATGAAAGCATTCTATTGTAAAGAATAAGAAATCTAAGAACGAAAGATTAGATAGATTGCTTTCATTCTTCATGAATAAACTTTTGTGTTGAAAATGGGTTGACTGAGACTAGTTATTGATGGTGAAGATAAACTTACAAAAATAAAATTTCTTGGTCTTAGTCATTTGTTCTCTGTGGTAAAGCTAGCTAACGTGCTATGTGAAAAAAAGCAGTAATCATGAATGTTGGATTTCTAGTTTTAGTTGTTAGATTTTAGAAAACCATGTTTAAGAAAGTGTTAGTCGTACATTTAGTGAAGCATGGAAAAGGTTTAAACCAAATGCGTGGTTGATGAATAACTGTTGAAACTGTGGTACGATTGAAAGATCAAAAGTGCTATTTCTTATGAATTTTGGTTCATAAGAAAATTGTTAGAGTTTACTCCAAAGTGACATATATCGTTCAGTCTATGGTCATTGTTAGAAGCCTTTTGAATTAATTTATATCATAGCTAGTTGTCTGTTAATTTGTGATCAGTCAATGATGAATATTGAAGTAATTGATGATGATGAATAAAAGTATGTTTTGTGATTAATATAGATTGAGATGAAATGTGGGGGTTTAGCCTTTTAGTAATTTCATTTAAAAATAAAGTTATTAGAACATGTGAATGTTGAGTATGTAAATAACTTATGTGTCGTTTAAATGCCAAAGAAATGGTCATTGTGTTGTTCTAATTGTTTGATGATTATTGTTCCAAGTCTATAAGGGTCATAGGCTTGCTTGTTGTTCATGATGCACTATGATAATATTCATGAGGTTTGGTAATCAAAAGGTTCGCGTGTTTGTAAGCTTGTTAAGCTTTATTGATGCTTATATTGAAAATTGATGATGATAATGAATTGTGATGATCGAAGAATAGTTGTAAGCATATGAATGCAGTTAATTGGTGTAATGTTTTGATGAGTTCATCATGCTTGGCTATTTGATATTGATAAAACTGGCTCTTGGATAAAGTTGTTCATGATACTATAGGTCATGCTTGTGAGAGTCAGTTTGTAAGAACAAGTTTGATGATTTGCCTGATAAAAATCATCTTAAGTTTGATGATTTGCTTGACAAAAATCATCATAAGTCTGATAATTTTCTTGGTGATAAATCATCTAAGTTTGATGATTTATTTGACGGAAAAATTGTCTTAAGTATAATGATTTGCTTGTTAAAAAACATCTTGTTATGGTTGTGATTTGTTGAAGGAAATCACTGAAAGAAATTATCATGAGATTGTGCACTATCATGAGTTTTCTCGGGTACAGCATAGACAGTGCAAGAGCTATGAGAGAGACCCATAGTAACATCGAGGGGGATGAGACGTTCCATCTGATGTGAACTTTCTATGGCAGGAACCCAACTCGCTATTAGTAGAGATCCTACGAACGGAGTTCAATGTGGTAAAAACACGTTGCAGAAGAGTTCTGTTTAGGACTATCATACGAGTCCCTTCCTATGTTGATGTTTGAGGGTAGTACTCACTGCATGTTTGAGGGTGAGATGTAAATCTCTTAATGGACAATTCATAGCCGTCAAAGATGGTGGTGTGTTGCAGTACACACTTGATGAATATCACCTACATAAGTGTGGAAGTGGGGCCGCTTCCTATGAGAGCCTGGAAAACTCTCTAGAGCGCTTATGAATCATGGGATTGGGTGCAGGGTCTTTAATGCACCACACCGCAAACTTGTAAGAAGCTAGATAAAGGCATGTCGTTTGTGTGTTCATATAGACAGTAGAGGGATATATGGTTCAAGACGATTGTCACCCTATCTCCGTCTATACAACTGCAAATTGTACTACCGGACAGTTCAAGACGTTTGTCACTGCTCCGCTATGTGTCATTATCTTCGATCTATAGTAAAAGTTTTGTTTTGTGTTCGTGCATATGAGATTATACAAGGGTTGGATCATTGCGGGATTGTTGAAAAAAGTACATAAAAGTACTTTTAACTATGTGCTCCAACCTTGTATAAGGCTAGACAGAAGTTAGGTTGAGGTTTGGAGTATTGCATGAGCATGGAATGATGATGTTAGAGTGCGAAGTCTTGGAAAACAGATTTTCTAAGAGTTGAAGCGCTTTATGTCAGTATTCAATCTCATTCCAGAGAATCTGGACAGCAGTTGAAGCGCTTTATGTCAGCGTTCAATCCCATTCTAGAGAATCTGGACAGCAGTTGAAGTGCTAGTTTAAGCGCTTTATGTGACTTAAAGTGCTTAAACCAAGCGTTCAAAATCTTCTGGACGCTGTAAAGTTGCAACTCTTCACCAGTAAACCTCTCTTTTCAATTTGAACGTTCATATCTCAATCCAAGAGGTGTTTGTCTGCAGAAAAGGGTTTCTTTAACTGATTATTTGTAAACCCAAAGCCTATAAATACAAGACTTTGCTATCCTAAACATATACTTAAGATCTATTGCAAACTTTGTGAAAATTCTGCAGTAACTCTTGCTTTTGCTATCTTTCTCTTCTACAAAACAAGTTCAATACTTTCTCTCTAAGAGCAATAGAAAAAGAAAGTAAGACGTTATATCCTGGGAAGCATTTGCTAAGAAGTATACCTTGCTCTATGGCATAGGAAAAATTAATTTAAGGACAGTGACATTCCGGCACGTCTCGGCTATTTTGATTTGTTGTTTTTGTTGTTCTTTCTATTGATTCTATATCAAATTCTCAATGAAATACATCATTTTCTAGATTCCTTTATTACATATTCGTTTTGTGTTCCCTAACCTAACAATGGTGTTCTTGGACGAATTTGTCAAATTGTTATATTGCATGTTTGGTATCCATATATCTGCAATTTTTTCAACACCCTTATCGTCAAAGTCGGTGGTAAAAATTCACCGTATGCTACGTGTTTAACAAAGAGGATTATGAGGTTGGTAAAAGACTAATCTAAAAAAAAATATTGGGCTGGTCGAGGAGAATGATAAAAGTGATAATTTGATCCCATCCCTTGAAACAAGAGATCCTACTTATTACTTAACATGTTAATCAGCTGATGTCCCAGGATTTAAGGTACATCCCGTGTGGCTTCTACTTTTGCACACGACTTTCCAGTAGTATTAGGACCTGGAAAGGAGAACGTACACCAATGGGCCGCTGTACGGCACATGGAAGCACACTTTTTTCTATTTTTTCAATTTCTGGTATCATTAACAACATTTATCCTGATATTTTCTGCGTTCCAAAATATTACTACAGTTAAGTTTTCTATATAGAATAATATTGAAAAAGTAAACTATAATAATATTTTGGAAACAAAGGCATCATATATGGTTTCAGTCCATAATTACACCAAACATTTGAGGCGTAACAAAGACTGTAGATATATTATGTAGATGAAGATAAATTAGGAAACGAAGTAAAATTTCTTTTTTTGGTTAGTTTACTTAACGAATCGATACCAATGTGTTATAAAAGTCATTCAATTATTCATAGTTCACTTATTTGAGTATCTTCTTAATGTGTCATTAAGTAATTCAATAACCTTGACCGACACAGTTTGATGTAATTTTATTATAGGTCATCCGAAAACAATATCCGTGTGTTTCTATCACATAAATATGGTGAGCTTCTAAGTCAATGGGGGTAATGTTGTTGTTGTAAGTAATTCAACAAGCATTCGCATGCAACAGTATATCTAAAATTAGTGCAAGTTTAATATAAAACTTGGGTTTATATGGTTTTTTATATTTTTTTCAATATGTTTTGGCACTTGTTTTCATATATATTCCTCATTATTCTATATGTTTGTATTTATATCCATTAAATTACTTCAAAAAAAAATTATTGAATAATAAAGAAAACATACAAAAGAAAACAAATCGTACCGAAAAAACATAAACACGATATTGGGCAATTAGGAGTTTGCATTCAGTCGACCAAACGGAAGAAAACACCTAATTATAGGCCAAAATCACTTTAGTGGGTACTAACAAAGGTATTATCCGAATTAATTTTGGACAACATTAGAGTCTCAATGAATCACTCAAACAATCAATCATTCACAGCATATTCCAACAGCGGCAAAACTATCGTTAGAGGTATGAAGAGGGTGAACGGCAGGTAAACAATATCTCTATCTCAGAGGGTAGAGAGTTTGCTTCCAGTGAGACCTCCGGCTCTATATATATCTCCATAAATGACACAATAATAGGGATATGATGTGTTGATATATTACTGTTACAACCATGTTCTTTAAAAAAAAGATTTAAATATATTATTAGTGCAAATGAACTGTTGTGTATAAAAAATATAATAATAAAATATAAATTATATATGTATCGTGTGTGTAACCGGCAGAGATAAAAAAAAGAAAAAAAAAATATTGAATCCTATTAATTACCACTACCCCATTATCTTTCATAACCTCCAACCATTACACCCATTAACTCATTATCTTACCTTAACTCCTTACTTAAATATGCAATTCTTTCTTATCTCCTTGAAAAAAATTCAAAGTACCGGATGTGAAATCAAAAAGAGTGCTGTGAGGAAAAGTAAGAAGAGGGCCGTGAGTGGAGGTGAAGAAAAGAGAAAAGAAAAAGGAAATGAAGGAGAAGAAAATTTAGCCCAATCTAACCCCGATCTCAACTACGGTGTAGTATAATTCAAGCGATGTAAGTACACATCTGTCCTTTTTATGTATTTTCTTAATTGGTTGAATCATATATTTGTATATTTGATTGTCATAGATTGTGTATTTAAAAAATAATAATATGAAGAATGGGCAAAGGTATATAGGTATATGCCATGTGTGTGGGCTTAGATTCATATGTTTATATATTTGAGAAATGTGTTTATATGTTGACCATTAGTTGTTGTGGTGTCTTATTATTATATATACTTATATAAATACACACATTTATTTAATTAAGTATGTGCGGCTGGCCGAATGTATTAACATACCTAAATATACTGTTGATTGTTGTAGCATGGTGTTCATGCATATTTTAAAAAGAACATAAGGTTCCGTGAATTGGATTTGTGAATATTAGTATATATTATTTCTCTTATATATATATAAGTGTAAATGCATATTTATGCCTATACACATTTACGCATATAAATGGTTTTGGCCGAAGATTGTTTACATATATACATTTTGTTTTTTTTTCCCGAACGTATACATATATACATGTATTAATTTTCAGAATTGGACTAGGTATGCAGGTATTGTTTCTGAATATATATATATATATAGACACACACACACACATATATATATATATATGCATTGTTTACCGCTGCGTAATTTATTTATAAAACCTATATACAGTTTATCTAAATAAATTATATATATACAGTTGACTGTTCAGAATTTTATAACATATATATATATATGTATTCATATACTGGTTTTACTTCATATTTATATTCAATTACCGAAGTTGTGTTGGTAAATTTTGAAAGAAAGATATGATTGATGTGCTGGCAGACTATCTATGCATTGGTACCTATTTATTGTTTCATTTTTTTTCCTTCTTTTTCGTCTTTAATATATACGAAAATTTAACACTATTTCGGAATATGTAAATATATATATATATATATATATATATATATATATATATATATATATATATATATATATGTTGCTACTACAATATTTTCAGTTATGTGAAGTTATTGTGTGTGTGTATATATATATATATTGTTACTTTATTTTCAGACTTAAGAATTTACCAACTTGCAAAAGAAAAATAAAATAACTGTTTGAAATGATTTTATTTTATATGATACATTCGGATTTTGGAGATTCCAGAGGATAAGTTGGACATGTAGAAGCAGAGGCTTTTATGGTAACCTTCTTCACGATCGAGCATAGAATAAGAAACCTAAGTGACCGATTCGAGGTAAGTGGTCTATTTGTGCTTGTTATGCTTATCGTGCATCAGTGTGTTGTTTGCTGCATATCTATAATTGGACTTTTTCCATATGCGAGTTGTATGTATATGCGAGCTAGGTATGTATAAATGAACTGGGTGTATGTATGGTTGTACGATCTCAATGCGTATTGCATGTGTATATGGATGTGTGGGGGCTAGACATGCAAGTATATATGCACGTGTATGGGCGCGGGTATATATAGGAGCATGTATGCGCCGGATTGTGGATTATGTGTGTGCAGCATTCATGGCACGTGCATTAGCATTGCATCCCTTCGGGGCGCTGACTCCACGTTACGGAGCGTGTGTGCGCTGACTCCACGTTACGGAGCGTGTGTTCGCTGACTCCACGTTACGGAGCGTGTGTGCGCTGACTCCACGTTACGGAGCGTGTGTTCGCTGACTCCACGTTACGGAGCGTGTGTGCGCTGACTCCACGTTACGGAGCGTGTGTTCGCTGACTCCACGTTACAGAGCGTGTGTTCGCTGACTCCACGTTACGGAGCGTGTGGCCCTATGAGGCGTGTGGTCCTACGGGACGTGTGGCCCTATGAGGCGTGTGGCCTGACGGGGCGTGTGGCCTGACGAGGCGTGTGGTAGGATCACCTCGAGGTTCATGCATTGCACGGTAGAGATATGAGCATCGTGCGTGACTTGATTTTTGTTGCGTGTGACACGTAGAGAAGGCATGCATCATGAAGCTGCGCATTATTATATGGAGTGACTTACTTTCCGCGGTTTATTTACTCGATTGACATGTATGTTGATTTGTAAATGTTATCTGTAATTATCTCTGTATGTATGATTTCCATAATGGGTATAGATAGGTTGCTTACTGAGCCCGTTGATTTGGCTCACACCACCATTCACCAGTTTTGCAGGTAGGAGAATTTAGGGTATGCTTACACAAGAGTTAGTATACCGTGGAAGATCGAGACGGGAGATTTCGTGACTAAAGATATTCAGAAAAGACTTTCAAGGGTTAGTTGAGACAGTTATTCCAGTATTCGAGCTTTATGTATTTTCGAGATTAGTATTTACATACATTTGACTATTGTATTTATTTAGAAATTCTTAAACATTGTATTAATGATGATGGTTATTTTATCGAGGATTTTAGTAATGACTTCCGCTGACATCAATTTACGTTATTATGATGACGTGTAATTGAATTGTAACGACGCCTTGTAGTCCGCGTAGTAGGCTACGGCGGGTGCACTGTTCCCGATGCTAAGGCTCAGGAGCGGGGCGCTACAATTACTGACGAAATTCATTAAACACTAATAGAAAGCTTCTAATATTAAAGTACACAAACATATAATGCAAGAGAAGACAACCTTAGAGTCTATAAACCAGAATTTTTGTTTGGACGAAAATAGAAGAGAATGACTCAGGGTGGAAAAGACTCAATATTAGATTTCTATATTTTACGAAATTTCTAGTTAAAAGATAACCAATTTCAGTGAAAAAAACGAAAAGAAGGCTAAACAATTTAGTTCTACGCTTAGAGTAAAAGGTCTTAAAAGCTGTTACTGTTTGAGTCTTAAAAAAACATTCTGAAGGATACAAATCAGGAATTCCTTTCTTTACGTTGGTAGATCTCTATTTTTAACTGAACTTGTTAGGAAATCAACCGAGATCACTGCAAAAACGCGCAGCGGAAAACAAAACTTGATCTCTGATTTCCTACCAAGGATCCATGTTGTTCGTTTAATTCGACAAAAGAAATCAAAAAGTACCTCCGTAGATTCGAAATCTGCAGATGGAAGAGGTGCGAAAAACGATCACCCTCTGTCGGTATCCACACGAACGCTTCCGCCCGGAGTGCTAGCTCTTCAAACGGCGCGGCTGAAGAATTCGGTTTTCACAAAAACGATTCTTGCCCTTTCGTTTTCTACTGGTTGTGTGGTGTACGAGATACACCATGCTCCGTACATATATATAGATATCAAAATCCGATTCCTGATCGGATTTGTTAACGCTATCAAAATCCGTACCAGATACGGATTCTGTTAGGATTAGATAAAACCAATCAAAATCCATATCAAATATGGATTCTCTGTTATTATCCGATGATATAAATATATACATAAAAAAACGAAATAATAATAATAATAATAATTAATATCCAATATTAATATTATTAATATTAAAAACGATAATAATAATAATAATAATTAATATCCAATATTAATATTATTAATATTATTAATCTCAGCCATACGCATTCTTGTGTGTGACCCGATAGGCCCATATTAATTGGCAGTTGATTAAATCGCTATTAAACCAACAAGTCGTAATTGGCCTCTAGCAAGGCATTACGACTACCCAATTAATACGAGTAAAGTCCAACTAGCCTAATAATAGCACATGCATTAATCCCTTTGTCACACGATATCTAGTTTGAACATAAGTCATGGTCAGCGTCATACTTATATAGTTCAAACATATGATTACTCGATCTCTAAGTAGACTGATAAAACAAATGATATTGATCACACTATCAATTCATTTGAGCACGGCCATGCATTTCACAGTCTCACTAATCGAGGGGCCCAAAGATATCTCTCTCAAAAGAGAGGGACAAATTCTATCTTGATTGTTCAATATCCTCTACATAATTTCTATCATATTCAATCATGACCTTTATTATTATCCAGTTACGGATAACGTTTGATCATGTCAAAATATAATAGTCCTTATGTTGGAAACTATGACAATCTCAAGTCAAAGGATTAAAACATGACTATCATGAGATTTACTTATGACGCTAATCCATGTAGCAATCTCATGATGGGTCCATCCAATACACTGTTCTCTAATAAGTATCTATGAGATTGATTCGTATCACCATACACATAATCATCTCATGATTATCAAATCAATACTCATACTGATTATAAATTATTTTATCTCCATAACAATAATAAATCAGGGACATATATCAAAATTGTGTAACATACTAACCAACAATAATGATAATAAAACCTCTTTTATTAATAATAAATGCATAACATAAACATCCAAATCATGGCCTAGGGCACATACACTAACAGAACTCTCCCTCCCTATGGTCGAGGATAGATCTACCACCGAAGGGAGAGGAATGCTTTGACGAATTGTGTAACTTTACGATTTACAACATCTTCCTTCTTTTTCTTGAATGGTTTTCCTTGGGAGGCAAGAACCTTCTTAAAAAATAAATTCTTGTTTGGCAGGCGATTGCTTATTTCTTCCTTTAGTTCATTTAACAGGTGTTTTCGACTTAATCAAAAAAATGCATTTTTAGTGTACTAGGTTTCTGTGTTTGCTTGAGACCTGAAGAAAGGTAGAATCACTTTGCGGTCTGATGTATGCAGCTTTATATTACACTTTGTATGATAGGCTGTCTACGCAGATTTAACCCATGACTAAAGGTTACAAATCAACAATCTTACCCTACAATTTATGCAATATCCAATTTTCGGATTGACCCCACAATTTGTGCAATAACGGGTTCGGCTTAATCAATCTTCGTGGAATTCGCTCATCCTTAAAGGGAGATTTCTCTTTTTTTCTTACTTTTCTTTCATATGCAAACAGTCTCTATTGAAGGGGTCATTGAGTTCTTCCGTTCTTTTTTCCATCATTCAAAGTGGTCGATGTGGTAGAAGCGTCAACCCTGCCTTCAAGTAAGGAATAAGATTTTTCTCTCTTTCTTCAGGAAGTGAAATGGACCATGAGCCATGATTCCCAAGTGATATAATCTGCTCCGTGAACAATCTAAGTATGTAATCTCGTATATTTTCCTTGTCCAACATTTTACCGAGTTTTCTTTCATCTTTTTTGAAAAACGTTTCACCGTGATAAAGTCTCATCTTATGTGTTGACTAAAATGGCAATAGTCACAATAAACCCTCGAATATAGTCGAAGATCTCGAAATGAACTTCCAATTCCAGAGAAAGTTCGAAAAACTCTTTTTCATTGAGAATTGAGCAGAGTTTTTTCATATTTCGATCAGAGAATCTAAGAGAGAACAAGAAAGAGAAAGCCAGAGCAAAGGCCTAAACTATAAGTAAAGAACTTTGATTCAACTAAGCAGGTTGAAGAGAACTTTCGTAAGCCTTGAAGGACCCAACCCACGTATGTGGTAAATTGCAAGGATGACTTGTGGCTGGAAAACAATTTGGCCTCTACACTCTACCAATCTGCATTGGGGACTCGATGAAAGAGAAAGTCTAAGCATTACTTGTGGAACCAACCAACCCATAAAATGCGAACGGAGAAAGAATCCCCTACACGAATGTGACTGGCCTAACTTAGGACTTAGACAACTTTCTTAATTCATTCGTGAATAAGAATTCAAAGGTGTGAATTGAGCGTTTCTTCGGCTGCTTCCTTTAAGCATTCATTGTATGGGATCGAAGGTCTTAGGTTTCAATGTTAACACGAAAAGTCGAGATCAGATGATACATGATAACCATATTCACAAGTCTAGATCCAAATAATGAAGAGATTCGCCTTTTAGGAATATTGATAATCACATGGAGTAAGGGTTAAGAGAGTCAAATAAAAAATAAGCCAAGCCAAGCCAGAACAAGTTGTCTAGGTCAGTTTGATGAAGGCAGGTTCTGCGGTCCCATTTCAAATCTTCTTGCAGATCCACAAGCCCTTTGCGTATGCCACAGATGGAGAGTGGAGCTTGAAAAGAGAAGCGAGTCATGACTTGGAGTTAAACCTGAAACAATCTAACATGCTTGTCTGTGGGCCTAAACCCTATGGAAAAACCTAATTGTGAGATTTTTAGGCTTATATTCTAACTAATATAATCTCCATTACCTCTCTTTATTTCTCTTTAATAAAATAGGACTGAATATCTAGAGTAGAAACAGAAGAGAAGCTAATCGGAATCGCATTCTGTGAAGGATTGATCGCTGTGTGTCACCATCTCCCACCTATCCTACATATTATCAAGGCTGGGATCAAATCCGTGAAATTTCAGTAGGCAGGAAGGGTTGCACTATACCTGATTTTAGTATATCGCTAGGTCTTCTCAGCAATTAATTCACCCTCTCTTGAATTTACGTCGTTCCTCCCTAAAATGGAAACATATTCACAAGTCTAGATCCAAATAATGAAGAGATCCGCCTTTTAGGAATATTGATAATCACGAGGAGTAAGGCTTGAAAGAGTTAAATAAAAATAAGCCAAGCAAAGTCAGAACAAGTTGTCTAGGTCAGTTCGATGAGGGCAGGTTCCTGATTTTAGTATATCGCTTGGTCTTCTCAGCAGTCAATTCATCCTTTATTGAATTTACGTCGTTCCTCCCTAAAATGGAACTATATTCACAAGTCTAGATCCAAATAATGAAGAGATCCGTCTTTTAGGATTATTGATAATCACAGGGAGTAAGGCTTAAGAGAGTTAAATAAAAAATAAGCCAAGCAAAGTCAGAACAAGTTGTCTAGGTCAGTTGGATGAGGTTAGGTTCCGCGGTCCCATTTCAAATCCTGTTGCAGCTCCACAAGCCCTTCGCGTGTGCCATAAAGATGAGGAGTGGAGCTTGAAGAGAGAAGCAAGTCATGACTTGGAGTGAAACCCGAAACAATCTAACATGTTTGTCCGTGGGTCTAAACCCTCTGGAAAAACCTAATTGTGAGATGTTTAGGCTTATATTCTGAATAATATAATTTCCATTCTCTCTCTTTATTTCTCATTAATAGAATAGGACTGGATATCTAGAGTAGAAACCAAAGAGAAGCTAAGCCGAATCGCATTCTGTGAAGGATTGATCGTTGTGTATCACCACCTCCCACCTATCCTACACATTCAATCAACGCTGGGATCACTCCATGAAATTTCAATAGATAGGAAGGGTTGCACTATACCTGATTTTAGTATATCGCTTGGTCTTCTCACCAATCAATGCACCCTCTATTGAATTTACGTCGTTCCTCCCTAAAATAAAATTTTTTTGTGGTTTCATAAAAACTTGAATCCGTGCATCTCAAACAAGACAAGTAGATCTAAAGAGGTTGTCAACTCAAGTGTTATACTACGAAAATATAGAAAGATGAAGACCCTCATTAACCGCCCGGAATAATAACAAACTAAACATAGGAAGCCTTTTCCCTAGATGCAGTACTCCACTCATATGGCTATGCTTATGCGTGGGAATTTGTGTGCATAAAATCATGAAAGATCAACTCGAGGAGTTATCGAGTTATTCTTCTTCTTTTGTTCTTTGCCAATTTTTCTCTTCAAAATCTTTTTAGCTCCTTCATCTAAGAGAGTGAAGGCAGACTCTCTTGAAAAAGTATTCTTAGTTTGACATTCTTAGTTTCAAAGGCTTGATTACTCCCGTCATCTCAAATAACAACAGTCTTTACATAATAGTTTAACATACCGAGCCGATGGATAGCTAAATAGTATCCCCTCTCCCCCACCTTTTGAGAGAGTAACGACAGATGAAAATGTTTATAGAAAAGCTTGACTTACAAAGAACAAAAAGTATTATGAACGTTAACAAATGAACTTGTTTTAATAAACGCCCAGCCTTCTTTTCTCTGTTATCGGTAGAGTTTTTGTATTTATATATGATAGAGAATTTCTATCCTCATTTCTTGCGGCTACGAAAGCAAAAGGAAGAAACTATTCATTTATGATTCTTGCTCTATAGTTAGGGGTGTTAAATAAACTAAAGTGTTCACGAACAATTCAAGTTAGGTTCATATTTGGTTTGAGTTTGTTTATTAATTTTAATTAAATGAGCCGAGTTTGAACATCTTATTGAATTTGTTTACTAAACGAGTCAAACTATTCGTAAACTGTTCGATTTGTTTAAAAAATAAAGTTTTCGAGCTGAGGATTTGCATGAGGTTATCGACCAAAAAAAAAGGATTTGTCTAACCCACTTTTCCACCTCCATATTGGGACCTTTCGAGCTGTTTAACAGTTCAACTTGCCCTTCCTTTCAGAGGGATGTCTAGTTACTTTCATCTACCTAGTTGGCCTTAAACTATGTCAAATAGCTTTATCTATTTGTACAAACTATAATCTCCTGACTGACATAGCATACTAGGATCAATACAAATTAATAACATGACCTGATTATCGTAGCATAAACATACTAAGATCTTCCTATGTTTAATAAACAAATTTGCATAATAACATGATTTGAATGTTGTCTCATAAGCATGATTTTAACTAGACATGTAAAGTAGGATAAGGCTAATACTTTGCGACCTTAAGGTCACGGGTTCGAGCCACAGAAACAACCTCTTGTACAAAGTGTAAGGTAAGACTGCATATATTAGATCACGAAACGAGTCAGCCCCTTCTCGAACTATGTATAAACGCAGGAACCTAGTATACCGGAAACACACTATGTAGATAGCATAATTATCACAATGCTTCTATCTATATAAATAGAGACGTGATCCTCTCATCACATTTTCCCTCACCCCACTCCCCATCGCACGACACGTGGCAGCAGGGGGAGTGTTGAGGCTAGATTAGGGTAACCCATATCTAGCCTCATCACTCCCTCTGCTGGCACGCGTCGTGCGGTGAAAAATAAGGTGGAGAAAAATAGGTGAGGGGATCTTAACCCATATAAATACCCTATCAGATCACTCATTTGAAACAAATACAAAATCTCTCGTCCCAAGCCACGGCGTTTCAGTCCGAAAAAACATTGTGCAGGATGCAAATCAGCAGCCAACAATTTTTTAAGTTGGGTGAAGACTTACGCAGTGACTAACACATTAATAAATTTGTCTATAACAAGTGGTGGATCCATATGATTTAAGTTAGAAGCCTTAATTATAACATTAAAGATAACATAGTGTATAGAGATGTACAATATGGGGGATTGGCTATGCTTAATTATAACATAAAAAAAAAGAACTCACATATAAAAACACTGATATCCATTCTTAAATAATAGTTAACCAAAATTGTCGAAACCAATTGTCACCACAAAATGCAAATAAAAAATAAATACTTAATTATTCTAAACATCAAACTTCAAATCCACTTTTGAAATAAACCAAACCTAGAAATAAACACAAACATTATTCAGCGCATGCTTCAATTCTGTAGCCACATAAGTCAATATTGAAATCCTCAAGATTATCGCCGGAAGACGGACTCTAAACTCATATACTTGCGGCCTAGGGGTGTTAACGAACCGAGTCAAATCGAATACCAGGTTTTCGAATTGGAATTCATTTAGCTAAGCGAACTGTTCGGCTCGGTTCGTTTAGCTAAACGAATTTTAAAATTGGTTCGAGTTCGGTTCGATAACCTTATAACTGTTTAAACGAGCCGAACAGTTCGCAAACAGTTTGGCTCGTTTAACTAAATAAACCTGAATACCTGTTCGAATTCGACTCGTTAACAAATAAATACTGAACGAATACGAACCGAACTCAAACAGTTCGTGGACTGTTCGATTCGTTCAACAGCCATTGTTGGTGCCGAGGATATGATGACGAAAATATTTTCAACAAATGCCCAGGATATGACTACGAAAATAACAACATTAACCATTGTTTTAGATGCTAGTATCTATGACGGAGTCTGAGAGATCGGATGTACACAACTATACTCACGTGTTAAAAACACACCGATGTTATTTCCTGATGACCCATAATGAAAATAGCGTCAAGATGTGTCGATCCACTGCTACTTCAAAATTTAGTTTGCATTTCATTGAATATGTCAAATACACAATTTATTGCTCAAAATTCATCTCTTCACTGCACCCAAAAACATAAAAATAAAATGGAGAGCTAGAAACAAAGAATAACATACATGATCTAGACAATAAACAGACATAAAGGGCACCATTAAGTGCAAAAACATAACATTCTTGACCATATGCACAAAGTAGAAACATGTTTACAATCTAGGCCATGCTCTGGAGCAAACCTCTCTGCCATCAACCCCATTGTTCAACTACAAATCACGAGCCACCCTCATACATGTCCCGTTGGCGCGATCAAATACAACCACCATTTTGTTGCAAAAGTCCAGCTTGGAGTCTCCTCATTGCAGAACCAATGAGACTATGGCGCTGGTAGAAGAGGAAATACAGTAGAAGTACTTATAGAACTGTTTATAGTCTCTCTTCTACCGTGCCATAATCACATTAGTCCGTTAGAACGAAGACTCCATACGCGAAAACTTCACCACTTGTTCCAATGCAACAAATACGAGATTAAGCAAAATGTAATTTTCAGCCAGTGTAAGAAGATGCAGGTAATCTTTCCAAGGCATCCAAGACATGCCTCATAGATGGTCTCCTTTCAGGACTGGTGTGTATGCATGCCATCGCGATCTTTAGAGCACCTATGATCTCTTCTTCTTTATCAAGATCTTGAGCTAGATAAGGGTCTAATACATCTGACAGAGGTTTTTTCTCTTCGATACACAGCTGAATCCAGTGTACAATATCCATTTCTAAAGTCCCAACTTGGACCATTGGCGACCTCCCTGTGATCATCTCCAGCAAGATCACACCATATGAGTAGACATCCCACTTCTGTGACGGCTTGACCACTTTCAGGGCCTCAGGGGCTTGGTAATAGGACCCAAAACTAGAAGCCGAAGCAACCGTGGCTACTTCTGATGGTGTATGACCCTGTTGTCTAGGTTGTGGCTTCTCTGAGATCATTCGACTTGATTGCAGAGTTGGCGACCCTCCAGCAATGTTAGCAAGACGTCCAAGGCCAAAATCGGAAATTTTTGGTTCCATATTTTGCCCAAGCAATATGTTGGATGGCTTCAAATCTCCATGGACATACTTCTTGGGACTGTACTCATGTAAATATACCATGCCCCTAGCAGTTCCTTTCATAATCTTTAACCGTGTAGACCATGTCAATGGAGTAAAGGATACAATCCCAGGCTTTCCTGTCAAAAAAAATTTGCCACCAAAAACATACACAACAGCAATAAATAATTCAATGTTTGGCAAAGTATCACTCATAATGAGAACAATCAACATCTACTCTAAGATGAAAAAGTAAACACGATTGATGAAACAAAGTATATTGAGGTCACAAACATCGTGAGAATACCATGAATTGCCGTGGCAAGGTTTCCATTGGAGATGTAGTCATATATCAATAACTTCTCGTCCACAGACCAATAGTAAGCCCTTAATGTTACGAAATTTGGATGCCTAAGTTTCCCAATGGCCTCGACTTCGGTCTGAAATTCCTTAAACCTTTGTGAACCTCCTTCTCCTAATCTTCGAACAGCCAAAGTAAGTCCATCTTCAAGCACAACCTTATAGACAATTCCAATTCCGCTCTTGCCAAGGACGAAGGCAGAGGCCTTCAGAAGCTCATCCAGATCAAATGCCAACTGTCCATCCAGAGCCACCAGATCATATTGCTCCACATTGTCTGATAGAGTCTCTGATTCATCCTTCCTAAAGCATAAGCACTCTTTTCTTCCCTTGCCTTTCTTATCAAAGCCATAACCATCATCAACCTTTCTCTTACCACAACTACAAACCTTCGTGTAACAGTAGGAAAACAGCAGGCCAACAATACAAATACCGATTACATCGCTTACTATAATTGCAACCACAGCTCCTCTACTCAACCCTCTACCATTCTTACCATCTCCCTTGTCTTTTGTCCCTTCAGGAGGAGTATTACTTGGCAAGTAAGGATACGTCGAGGGCGAACCTGGATCACTGTCTGAACAGGGGTTTTTCAATGGAGGTCCACAAAGCCCAGCATTTCCAATAAAAGCAGTTGGTCCTCTATTAATGAGAGCCCCATTTTGTGGAATAGGTCCAATTAAGTCATTGTAGGATAAATCAATGTATACTTTCTCAGGAAGCTTACCAAGACTAGGGGGAATGGTACCATTAAAGAAATTATGAGACAAATCAACAGTTCCTTGCAAATTAGACAAATTTCCAAAGTCACTAGGAATTGAACCAGTAAACATGTTGCGTGAAAGAGCAAGCCTTTCCAAAGAGACCAAATTAGTCCCAAACCCTAGAGGCAAAGCACCAGTGAAGTTATTTTGACTAAGGTCAAGAGCCCTCAATCTCTTGCATTGAAGTAACGACAAAGGTAATGACCCATTAAGAAAATTATCAGACAAATCTAAGGTTTGTAAGTAACTAAGCTTCCCTATTTCAGAAGGCAAAGGCCCAGAGAAGGAATTCCCAGAAAGAACCAAACTTTGAAGACCCTGAGCTGCAAAAAGTTCAACAGGTAAGTTCCCAAAGAACATATTGCTCCTCAAATTCACATGCCTAAGCTCAGAAAGAGATCCCAGAGAAGAAGAAAGAAGCCCACTAAGTCTCTTCTTAGGAATGCTTACAGAAACAACTTTCTGGTCTTTGCATGAAATCCCATTCCAAGAACAAGGGTTTTCATCAGAAATATTCCAATTATTCAAAGACCCTTCAGGATCTTCTTGGATAGACTGCTTGAATGACATAAGTGCAAAGCCTTCATTGTTCAAACCACTCACAACAAGAGCATGAAATTGAAGAACACTCACTAGAAACAGAGCTAAAGCTGACATCTTTTTTTCCAAGAAAAGTTGTTGAAAATGAAAGATGGGCCACGAAAATCTTACCTTTCTACACCAGGAAATCAAGAAGCTGCTTAGAAAGATTGAAGGAAAGAAAACTGGAGGAGGTAAAGAGAGAGAGGAGTGTGAAAGCTATGACAGTGAGGAGTTGGACTATGGAGTATGGAGAGAATAAAAAGTGTGCTGTCAGGGAAAAGATAAAGTGAGTGTTTAGCTTAGCAAGATCTTGGGAAAATAGACAAGTATTTTAGTAATCTTTTTCTTAATATAAACAAAATTGTTAGTGGGAAACAAACGAAAGAGAAGGATGGTGGGAGTCGCCACGAGGCACTTGGACTGGGTTCGGTAAGCAACTTACGTTTTATACTTTTTTTGTCGATAGTAGTTACTAAGAGTTATAAGAGTTGAAAGTGGGGAGAGGAAAGTAATTTGTTGGAGTAACACGCCCAACAACATTACTCATTGTCTTAGAGACTTCTGTTTATAACGAGTTACAAAAGTCGGATGTATACAGCCATACATATGTGTTAGAAACACACAAAGATTGTTTCCTAACGACTCATAGTGAAAATTGCGTTTGTTGAAGTAATATGCATTGAACATAAAAGATGCTAATTTAAAACGTTAGAGATGAATTATTTGAAAGACTAAATGATTAATGACACAAATTGTCGTTTTCTCTAATAAAATTTGTGAAAGAGGATAGATGATAGATGACTAGTTTTTATTGCGTTCAAAAAGTAAATAATAAATAAGTGTTTAACAGTTATTTTTTTATCTAATGAGATAATATAAAATTAATGAAAAATGATACATTAATGCAATATTCGTGTTTGAAGCTTCATATACAATTTATAAAGGAGAAGATGGAATTTTTCCAAGAGGGTTTGTGGAATGGAAGAGTTCCAAAAGTAGCAAAAGTGGAAAACCCCAATTGTGCTAACGAATAGGCATAAATGTTTCCTTGGCGACTAATAACCAAAAAATGGACATCAAGAAAATAAGCAACTAAACATCTAACAATATCGACTATATCTCTTGGCTCTTTAATACATAGATTAGTTGATAATGGGATTGAAATACTAAAACTAAAAATGCGCAGGTTCGAACTAAGACACGTGCAGCATAACTGTAATCCTGATATATAGGTCACTATTGGATTAGGATATAGTATCTGGCTCAATTGAGTTAAAAGGATTTTTGGTCTAGTTTACACTGGTCACCTTGTGAGGGTTATCTGTTAAAAACCTGAAAGTCACTGGATTCCTCATTTACATCATTTACAAAAAAAAATTTAAGACTGAAATTGTAAAGACCGATATGACATTTTGTAAATAGATTATACATCCAAGACGTGATAGATCTTCATCTATGGATTGCATCCGCTAATGAGCCAAGCAAGAGTTGGCATACAATGCCTTGATCAAAAGCATATTTGAGTTCTCACCAGAATAGCCTTGATAGATTTCTTGTTAGAACAGAAATAATTGGTAATATTTTTATCTTAATAGTTATATACATAGCGTTATAAACCCTGTGTTGATAGAAACACCTATTACAGTGTATTAGGGATAATGACATGCTATCTACCTACGTTTGAGTTTCTACTTTTCATCTTTGAAAGCAATTAAGATTCATCTCCTTAAATGGGAGAAATGTATAGATACAAAATAATAATAATAATTAATAAATAAATAAATTAGACACGGACAGCTAGGATACAAAATGTTGTACGTAAAATTTTCCTGTATAATAGGTTATTGCAGTATGATATCCATAGCATTCCATAAAAATTACGTTTTGACGTGGATTGGTTTTGTGTACCTATGTTAAATTGTCATTTTGTGCAACTATAATTGTAATGTGTTATGTAGAAGTACCTGTCAGAAAAATACTTATTTGAAAAGATTTTGGCACTTGAATTCAGTTAGTATTTGGCAAATAAATGACTTTGAATCAAAACGACTATAACTAGATATACATCCCCTTCGCCCGTATGTCTATCCTCATCTCAAATAGGTGTAGATTTTTTATTTTTTATTTTTTTTTTTTGGTCAAATGGAAAACCTTCATTAACCAAGGATCAAAAATGTACAAAAAGGTTACTAATCCACAAAGCAAAACCTAGACAGAGGATAGCTAACAAAACAACACTACTCCCCACCCTTAATGTACTTCCAAGCATTGAGGTGACTATTTGTGGGGGAGTCAAACAGGTCGTGTTTCGTGTTTTTTGAGTTTCGTGTATCAAAGTGTCATACAAATACTTTACGCGTTTGCTTCGCGTGTATGTATGTAGATACCCAAACCGGTTCATGTCAGGTTTCGTGTCGTGTATCGGGTATACCCACGAACTTGACAAGTACAAATATTTCAAGTCGTGTTACATGTCATTTCATGTATTTTTCAGGTAATTTCAAGTTTCGTGTATTTTTCAGGTTTCACGTACTTAAACGACTACTGATACAATGTATGAAACAACAAAAAGTACACAACCAAATGTTAAAGATTAAAATGAACGAGGTCATCTAAACTCAAATCACTTGACTATGCAAATAATAGATTAAAGAAATAGGATTAGGGAATGGAGGAAGGGAGAACCGAATAAGTTTACTTAGTAGCGCAGTAGTCTTTTTTTGGAAAAATTTATTTTTTATTAGCTATAAATTTTATTTAAAATATGTTTTTTAAATTTCGTGTATAAATGGGTATAAACGGGTACCCACGGGTATATCCAGACCCGTCCTGTCGTTGGTGGGTATCTTTCAGGTCTTATCCGATTTGTATACGAAACCCGTCAAGGTCATACCCATACCCACGAAAACTCGTATCAAGTTCAGGTCGTGTTTTCGTGTCGTGTCTGAAATTGTCACCCTAACTATTTGTATGAGCAATCTCCTAGCAGCTCTAGAAATAACTCTTTGTTACCTTTTGTGTATATATACATGATTCATTAGGTTTGTTTGCCTCAATGGTAGGTTTAATGCTTACCGAAGTATTGCTTCATGCGTTTTCGGTATACTAAGCTCTCGTATTTGCTCAGGTTTCAGAGAAAAACCGGATTGCTTTGCGATCTGATGTACGCAGCCTTATTCTACACCTATGCATGAAACTGTTTCCGCGGCTTGAACATGTAACCTTAAAATCACACAGAAGCAACCTTACCCGGAGCAAGACCCACCCTCTAGAGATGAAATAATGCTTATCTCTTTTTATAGTATAACAACAACAAGAAGCACTATGATTTAAGTTTCTTGTATAACTTATCATAATTTGAAATGTTTTGTACACATGAACAGTTAAGAATATACATCCTCATACTTGCGTCTTGCTTCAACGACTAAAAACGGAGAGGGAGGCGAAAACTAGCCAGGGAAAATGTACATAATACCTCTAAAGAAATGCAAGTTTAAGATAGTACTTTGGTTCTTTTATGCTCCCCCTTTCAAATAAAAATGCATTAGTTAACTTTTGAACATTGTGTAAAAATTTTTAGAGCAGAAAAAATATGTTAAAAAGGTCAATTAAATTATATTTATAAGTAATTTGATGCTGAAGGCCTATTTATTTTTGCATCAAACGAAAAAGAAGTCTAACAAGGTAATCCTTAGTAACAACTCATCATCATCCGGACCCAATATATCCCAACGACAGCAAAAGCTACCGTTAGGGTCTGGGGAGGGTAAGTGGTAGGCAGACAATACCTCTATCCCAACGGAGACTTCCGACCCTATATGTACATGTACAAATGATATGATAATAGGGATATATTGTGCTAGTGTATTAGTGAGGAAATTCAAGAAATACAAAAAAAGAACTTTCGATATTAAAATACACATCACGTCTATATGTACATGTAATGTAAAACAATGATATAACATACGCAACCAAGTGGAAAGTTAACTTAAAGCGTAGATAGTGTCTACGCCTATCTATGTCCCTAAATATACTGTAAAGTGTCCCCTATATATGACATATACCTCGTTAACCTTAATCTTATGTCGCCATGAACTCCTATCCTAGCCCATGTCCTCAGAGAGGTGCAAATCTAGTAGGTCATGCCTTATCTGCTCCTCCCAAGTCAGTTTGGGCCTGCCTTTACTCCTGTTCCCCTCTACAATGAGGCTTTCAATTGCTCTGATCGACGTTGTTGTATGTCTCCTCTTGACATGCTCAAACCATCTCATTCTGCCCTCCTTTATCTTATCAGCTATAGTAGCCACGTCCAACCCTAAACAGACATGGCGTTGTCATGTCCGTTTAGTTTTGGTCTAGCTTTTAGCATGTAACGTTTCTATCTTTAATCCTGTATCCTTTCATATATGTAATTGGATATAAGATACAAATCCTGGAGCAAAAGGTGAAATCTCTCAGTCTGGGGGTCCCCGCTGCTCCAGTCCCAAGGAGCTGCGTGGAGGATGTAAATCAGAAGTCTAGCGGCCTCTTAGATTAGGTGAGACTTTACGCAGTTACACATACAAGGTGTCCCCCCACAAACCAGGCATGTGTGCCTAGATTCGAACTCTTGGCCTCTTAGAGCAAATCCCAACCCGAATACCAACTGGACTATGCTCTAAGGCCAGATACAAATCTAAAAAGGCAAAGGTTCGCATTAAGATACACATAGTGTGAATACAATATTGTTACTTGGGTCAAAATTGGTTTAGGCCATAGTATCTGGTTTAATTAGGTTAAATGGTTGTTAGCCCATTTTGTAATAAACATCTTATGTCTGTTGTCTGTTAAAAGACTTATCAAACTAAGAATCGTATGTTTCTTAATTGATATCTTTTACAAAATTCGTTAGAACTAAAACGATAAAAACTTTCATCAGATTATAAACTTTTTTACAACTAAAATAGACGATCCAAATGAACCATATTATATAAGTCAATTAGTTGTTCCTCTTTATTTGAGAAATTCCACTTTATTTAACGATCCGTCTTTTCATATTTGATGGGTCAGTATGGCTCTATTCTGGCATTAAGGGGCACAGTTTTGAGGGTTGGGATGCTCTTACCCCAACTTTCTTCACTCCCTTTGTGACCACGCGGCACGTGGCAGCATGGGGGATGACGAGGCTAGATGAGGGTCATTCATCTAGCCTCGCCACCCCCTTGCTGCCACGTGTCGCGCGGTCACGCGTCACCGCACCCCCTTGCGGTGAGGTGATCCTATCCCCAGTTTTCATGGGATGTCTAAGTGTTGTCTGTATGACAATAAACATAATCAAGTAAACGAGTTAGAAAAAGAAATTTTGATCATATCATCTTATTGTGTATCACACAGAGAAAGTAGACATATCAGATCTCAATCGTTTTTTGACAGTTACCTCATGCCAAAATTTGTAACCTTGGGTGTCAATATATATATATATATATATATATATATATATATATATATATATATATATATATATATGTATATGTGTATGTATGTATGTATGTATGTGTGTATGTACGTTGCAACCTAATTCAGAAGGTCTTGACTATTCCTATTTCAAGGAGCTTTGTTTATTATGTAACATTCTCTTAACGGTTTTCTATGTAGAAAAACAATACTTAATGTCTACATTGACGTTATGTTACATATTTTATTTTCTTTGACCCAGATAAGGCGAAGGTTGGTTTTTCGATAACCCTTGACATAGTTAAGATTGAACGAAGAGGAAAGTTGCGGGTCTATGGAGACTTTTTTCTAATCCCAATGAAGGAGGAAAAAACAGATACTGATATAACATTAATCGATGTATTGATCGAGTTAGACTAATCCGACGGATGAATGAAGTGATAAGTAGATTCAGTTTAATTATCTATGTATCTTTCAGTTGATTCAATTTCTATTTGATCATTTCTTATCTAACTCACTGATTGAATAAGATTAAGGAGTTCACGTCAAATATGTCTCAACATAATTTTGAAATTAACTGTATGATTCAAACTATCACACTGTTTGCATCATTTAATGCAATCTGCTACACATATCATCTTCAATAGGCACAGGACGCACCAATTACTTTAAAGCCTAACCTAACTCCACGGCATAGTGATCAAAGCCTTGATTCCATTTTCATTGTTTGCTTCTTTTCAAATAATTGTACCTTTATTTCAAATAATGAAAAATCATTTATCGATTGGCGTATCAAAGTTTACTTATTTTTTTAAATAAAATTGGAGAGGAGAATCGAAATCGAGACCCATGAATGAGATAAATGCTACTCAACCACTAGACCTAAAGGTTTTTCGCAGTTTACTTATTATTTATTAACATCAAAACTTACTTAAATCTCTATTTACACTATAAAGTTTATGTTGTCTTGGTATGGAATGCAAATTCCAACGTACATATGTTTATCTCGCCCGCCTCCTTATTTTCCCTTTTTTACTTCAAGACTGATGTTTGGATATCATTAAAATCATGTTGATTTAAATCAAAAAAAATTATTCACAAAATTTTAAATTAAATTTTCTCTTTCATATTTTTCACCATAGGACGATAACTTTTGTTGTCGTTGGAATATACTGGATACGGATGATGATGATGCTATTTTTCACCTTAGGAAAAAATAATATTCATGCAAAATATTAACAATATATGTAAATACCAATTAAATTGAATGAAAGAACATAATAGAAAAATTAAAATGAATATCAAATTAAATATTTTATCTTTTCATATTAGCACCATGGTGTCTAGTCTATCAAATATGATGGCTTAAAATGAATATAATATAAGGGGCGGTTGATTCGTAATTGGGTATCGAAATCAGAATCGGAATGAGTATGACAGTGTATGTGTATGACAATATATGAGTTCGGACGTAAAAGTTATATTTGTTTAGAATTGAAGTGGAAATGAGTATGATTGCCATTGATGGTGTTTGGAACGTATCGGAATTGAAATGTGTATCGAAGGTGGACAGCCGTAAAATTGGCTGAAAAATTTGACCAGCCGGAATAGTGACCGGCCGGCAAACGACCGACGATGGCGGCGGACTTTGGCGGATCGGCGGCACCTGGCGGTGGCTGACGGAGTTGACTGGCTTGTTTGACCATTGGGGGGTGGGTGGGGACAGCCGATGTGGGTTGAGAGTGGTCAAGCTCATATCCTCCATTCGCCTAATATTGAAAAACAAGAGGAACTAGTATATCAAAGAAAACCATATCTATTACCAAATATTACGGTAACAATCCGAAACTCATATCTCTAATTTTAACAAATAAACAACGTATATGGGTTTGGAGGTCCTCCAAACCTATACCTTTAATGAAGAAACTCCAACCAACACATCCTAACGTATATCATTCGAATCAGGATCACAACCATCTCTCAAATGACCCGATCCTTTTTCCCCCTTTTTGAGCTGTAGAGACTACTATGAAAATCCACTGAATAACATTAAAGGAAAGTAATTATTTAATGTACTTTTCCAACATTTGATTCCCTTCCATATGTTTCTTCCAAAGCAAACAGAATTTAAATTTGCTTTCCTCTCCCCTAAAAAATTGTAATTATTTGCCCCCTTTTTTGTAAGTTTTCCAGAAAACTGAAAAAAAAATACAGTTAACCATATATGAGAGAAAAAACAGAAGAAATATAGTAACGAAAGGCGTCAATTCATGTAACCACCGGATATGGTAATGAGAATAAACAATTCCAATCCTTTTCTTATAATATTTTTAAAAAAATAAACAAGCTGGAGCATGTGAACAAAACAAGTAGCCGTTTGTCAGAAATAGCTGCTGTAGGGTAAGGATGTAGGAATATCCCCACTCCACCTTTACTTTTGGAATAAATAAAAAAAAATTCTCTCGTGGAAGTCTCCAGTGTACTGTCTCTGTTTATAAATGTGAGTACACAAATCAATCAACCACATTCATAATATTCTAATTGCAGCAACAGCTATCGATAGAGTTTGATTAAAGTAAACGTCAGATAAACAATATTTTTATCTCAAAAGATAGAAACGAACAGGGTAGAGATCTGTTAGACCTAGCAGTGACCCATAACCTAGGCATTATAAACTCATTTTTAAGAAAAAAGAACACATTTGATCACGTTTAGCAGCGGAGGACGTAACACGCAGATCGACTATTTTCTGATGAGGCATGAAGATCGACGGTTGTGGAGGGACGACAAGGTTATACCAGGAGAGACAGCGATGACGCAACACCGTTTATTAGTGGTAGTTATAGCATTGAGCCAAAAGCTGAGTAAGGGGTTGGAAAATTCCCACCTAGGATTCGATGGGGAAGTTTGAAAGACGAAAAAATTAATATATTCAGAGACAAGGTCATCTCCGCGAAACTAGATTATCTTGGTGATGACACAAATCAGATGTGGGAGGCTATATCGAACACTATTACTCACGCAGCGAGAGAAACGCTTGGGTTAACAACAGAAAGGGCGTCCGTACATAAAGAGACGTGGTGGTGGAACGAGGATGTGTAACAAAAAAAACAGACAAACAAAAGATTTTTAGAGAGCTGTTAAGCTGCACAAATAGGGAAGAGAAAGTGAGATTGAAGGAGAATTACAAAATCGTCAGGAAGGAGGCGAAGAAGGCAGTGACAGAGGCAAAGACTGCAACGTATAAAAGGATGTATGAAAGACTAGAAACAAAAGATGGAGAGCACGATATGTTCAAGATTGCCAAAGCTAAGGACTGAAAGAGGCAGGACCTAGGAGGCGGGAAGTTTATAAAATGAGAAGATAGACATGTGTTAGTCGAAGCACAAGACATCATCATCATCATCATCCGTACCCAGTATATCCCAACGACAGCAAAGGCTATCGCTAGGGTCTGGGAGGGTAAGTGGTAGGCAAACAATACCTCTGTCCCAAGGGATAGAGAATTTGCTTCCAGTAAGACCCCCGGCTCTATATGTACCTGCCCAAATGACATAATAATAGAGATATGATGTGCTAGTGTGTTAGTGAGGGAATTCAGGAAATGCAAAGAATAGTCTTTCGATATTAAAATACACATAACGTGTATATATACATGTAATACAAAACAACGGTAAAACATAAACAAACAAGTGCAAAATCAACCTAAAATGTAGATAGTGTCTACGCCTATCTATGTCCCTAAATATACTCTAAAATGTCCCTATACATGACTTATACCTCGTTAACCTTAATCTTATGTCTCCATGAACTCCTATCCTGGACCATGTTCTCAGAGAGGTGCAAATCTAGTAGGTCGTGCCTAATCTGCTTATTCCAAGTCAGTTTGGGCCTGCCTTTACTCATGTTCCCCTCTATAATGAGGCTTTCAATTTCTCTGACTGACGCCGTTGTCTGTCTCCACTTGATATGCTCAAACCATCTCATTCTTCCCTCCCTTATCTTATCTGCTATACTAGTCACGTCTAACCTTTTTCGAAACACCTCGTTTCTGATTCGGTCTAGCCTTGTATGCCCACACATCCATCTCAACATCTTCATCTATGTCACTTCCATCTTCTGCAATTGTGACCTCTTGCTGGTCCAGCAGTCTGTCCCATATAGCATTGCCGGTCGCACTGCCACCCTATAAAATTTTCTCTCTAATTTAGTTGGAAAATTCTTGTCACATAGTACCCCTGAAGCCGCCCTCCATCTACACCAGCCTGCTTGAACTAGATGTGCTACATCACTATCTATGTCTCCATTCTGCTGCACAAATGATCCTAGGTACTTAAACTTACTTACCTGTGGTACCACTTGACCATCGATGGTGAGCTGGATATTCTCACTGTCGACTATGCCGCGGAAGTCGCATTGCATATACTCGGTCTTAGAACGGCTAATCCTTAAGCCTTTTCTCTCTAAAACACCTCTCCACTACTCTAGTCTTATACTCAGGGTATGTCTATTCTCTGCGACTAATACAATATCGTCAGCAAAAAGCATACACCACGGAACTGCCTCCTGTATCGGCTTTGACAACTCATCAAGGACAACTGCAAAAAGAAATGGACTCAACGCGGACCCTTGATGGAGGCCTATCTCCACCGAAAAGAAGTCTGTATTCCCTACAGACGTAAGAACGGTTGTTTTTGTCCTAGTATACATATCTCTAATTATGTATATATACTTCATAGGGATCCCTCTTGCATCCAGACTATTCCAGATCAGGCTATGTGACACACTATCATACGCATTTTCAAGATCAATGAAAACATATGTAAATCGTGTTTCTTCTCCCTATACTTCTCCATTAATCTCCTGAGAATGTGTCTTCGTTCACTGTAACCTGAATTTCTCTCCTAATTCTAGTGTCGATTACTCTCTCCCATAACTTCATGGTATGGCTTAGCAATTTAATCCCTCTATAGTTCCTACAACACTGTGCATCTCCTTTGTTCTTATATAGGGGGACCACGACACTCTTTCTCCACTCATCTAGCATCTTTTCTGTTTTGTAAATACGGTTGAACATAGTAGTTAGCCACTGAACCCCTTCCTCTCCTAAATACTTTCACGCCTCAATGGGTATGTTATTTAGGCCGATCGCTTTAGCTCTTCCCATCTTTTTTAGCACTCTCATCACCTTTTCTTGTGTGATGTTCTGACGGTCAAAGTTATTATGTAGTTGTTGTTGGTTAGTGATGCTTTTTTGTTCTTCGTAGTCGACACTACCACTGTTGAAAAGATTGTAAAAGTATGTTTGTCGTTTCAACTTGATGTCTTGTGCTTTGACTAACACATGTCCATCTTCTCCTTTTATAAACTTCCCGCCTTCTAGTTCCTGCCTCTTTCGATACATAGCTTTGGCAATCTTGAACATATCATGCTCGTCGTCTTTTATTTCTAGTCTTTCATACGTCCTTTTATAAGCCGCAGTCTTTGCCTCTGTCACTGCCTTCTTCGCCTCCTTCCTGGCGATTTTGTAATTCTCCATCAATCTCACTTTCTCTTCCCCATTTGTGCAGCTTAACAGCTCTCTAAAAATCCTTTATTTGTCTTTTATTTTTTGTTGCACATCTTCGTTCCACCACCACACCTCTTTATGTACGGACGTTTATCCTGTTGTTACCCCAAGCGTTTCTTTCGCCGTGTGAGTAATAATAGTCGATATAGCCTCCACATCTGATTTGTGTCATCACTCAGACGATCTAGTTTGGCGGTGATGACCTTGTCTCTGAATATATTAATTTTTTCATCTTTCAAACTTCCCCATCGAATCCTGGGTGGGAATTTTCCAATCCCCTTACTCAGATTTTGGCTCAATGCTATAACTACCACTAATAAACAGTGTTGCGTAACCGTTGTCTCCCCTGGTATACCTTGCCGTCCCTCCACAACCGTCGGTCTTCATGCCTCATCAGAAAATAGTCGATCTACGTGTTACGTCCTCCGCTGCTAAAAGTGATCAAATGTGATTCTTTTTTCTTAAAAAACAAGTTTATAATGCCTAGGTCATGGGCCATTGCTAGGTCTAGTACATCTCTACCCTGTTCGTTTCTATCTCCATAACCAAACCCATCATGTGCCGACTAAAAACCATCACTATCCTTTCCAATGTGTCCATTAAAATCACATCCGATACAAATTCGTTCCTCCCTAGGTATTGATTTTAACACTACATCTAAGCAATTCCAAAACACTTTCTTCTCCTGTTCTTCTAGTCCCATTTGGGGTGCGTAGGTGTAAATCACTGCCACAAGGAGAGGCGATGAAAGCACTGAAAAAGATGGGAAGAGCTAAAGCGATCGACCTAGATAACATACCCATTGAGGTGTGGAAGTATTTGCGAAAGGAAGGGGTTCAGTGGATGACTACTCTGTTCAACCATATTTACGAAACAGGAAAGATGCCAGATGAGTGGAGAAAGAGTGTCGTGATCCCCCTATATAAGAACAAAGGAGACGTACAGTGTTGTGGGAACTATAGAGAAATTAAGTTGCTAAGTCATACCATGAAGCTATGGGAGAGAGTAATCGACACTAGAATTAGGAGAGAAACTCAGGTTACAGTGAACCAATTTAGTTTTATGCCGGAAAGGTCAACTACAGAAGCAATACACATTCTCAGGAGATTAATGGAGAAGTATAAGGAGAAGAAGCGCGATTTACATATGATTTTCATAGATTGTGAAAAAGCGTATGATAGTGTGCCTCGTAGCCTGATCTAAGATAATCTGGAGGCAAGCGGGATCCCTATGAAGTATATAGATATAATTAGAGATATGTATGCTCGGACGAAAACAACCGTTTGTATGTCTATGGGGAATACTGACTTCTTTCCGATGGAGGTAGGCCTACATCAAGGGTCTGCGTTGAGCCCATTTCTTTTTGCAGTTGTCCTTGACGAGTTGTCAAAGCCGATACAAGATGCAGTTTCATGGTGTATGCTTTTTGTTGACGATATTGTATTAGTAGTAGAGAGTAGACACACCCTGAGTATGAAACTAGAATAGTGGAGAAGTGTTTTAAAGAGAAAAGGCTTAAAGATTAGTCGTTCTAAGACCGAGAATCTGCACTGCGACTTCAGCGGCGTATCCGACAGTGAGAATAGCTAGTTCACCATCGATGGTCAAGTGGTACCACATGTAAGTAAGTTTAAGTAGCTAGGATCAGTTGTGCAGCAGAATGGAGATATATATAGTGACGTATGTTGGACCGTGCACCTGCAACAAACACCACTAGAGGGGGTGAATAGTGATTAGAGGAAATTACACTACAACCCTTTGTAAAAATCCACTTTAAAAACAGAATCTAAGACCACCTCTAATTCAAAACCCGTTTTTGAAAAATTCAAAAATAAATGTACACAACTCCAAAAATTATGAAACTCTCCAGAATTTAACTTAAATATGTTAATAAGACTCTGTCCAAAAATCAGACAAAAATAAGATCGTTGGCCCTTCAAAAAAAATAAAAAGATTCAGATAGTCAATCTGGACAGAATTGGACAGAATGTTGATGATTTTGAAAAACGTGTTTCTCTTTAAATACTCAACCAAAAAGGTTGATCTTTATATCAAAACACTCCTTAGGATGTGTAGATGATATTTCCAAAAGGCCTTGACCTTAAATAATTCTTGAATAATACAGAATTCAAGTTTTCTCAAAACTGGTTAGATTGCATCCAGATTGGAGCAGTTATCTTTCAAAGACCGAAAGACTAACTTTTCCTTGCTCAAATCAAGTGATTCTTATTCCAAATGAAAGCTAACAGTTTGAAGTATAACTCCACTAAAAATTACGAATTTTGAAAGTGTTTAGCTATTTTTTCAAATCGTGAGAAATTGTGTGAAAAATGCAGTATAACGGGCAGAATGCAGAAATGAAGAAACAAGACAAGAACACCGAGAATTTATCCTGGTTCGGTCAATGTGACCTACTCCAGTCTCAAGGAACACCTTTTCTTGGATTTCACTATAAAATGAATCACTTTACAACAAGAACCAAGCTTGATCCTTGGGTTATACACCAACCCTATTCAAGACTTGGATGAACACCTTCTAAGCAACACTTAGTTGCAACACCTCTACCACCTATTGATGTAGCCTTATAGAAATGGCTAATCAATATAACAAATGAAGCTCAAGAGGCTTGTAGCTCAACAAATACAACAAGAACACCTTTGCTACAAAGAATGGAACAAGAACAACAACAAGAAGATGATAGCTAGACAATTCAACAAATGCTTTTAAGTGAGCTTCAAGTGTGTTTTATCTTCTTCACCATTGCCTCCTATTTATAGTGGGAAGTGAGCCTTGGAGATAAGATTGCACATGTGTCACCATGTTCATCATCAAGTCCAAGTGTCTTCGCAACATTGGTTGGCCTTGTACACTTGGCAAAATAAGACAACATAATTAGTTCACCTTGGCATGACTTTGTTGGCCGAAATTTAGCTCCAAAAATGACTTGGAATTATCTTGAAAATGTGAAGATAATATGGTCATAACAACTCCATCATCTTCTCAAATCCTTGGCAAGATAATAGGCATGTGAGAATAGACACATTCAAACTCAAAAATCAGCTCCAAGATGCCTTAGTAGCCGTTGGCTACTTCTTTGAATTTTCCAAAAAAAAATCTTGATTATCCTTTTTAAAATGAAGATAATAAGAGAGGATAATACCATCAAAATACCCTCAACTCCAAGCACAAGAATAGGACACGTGAAGACTACTTTTTGACTCAAAAATTCTGCCAAGAATACCAAGTAGCCGTTGGCTACACTTTTTAAAATATCCTAGTTGGCAATTTTTGTCAACTAGCTCCTTTTTATTGGTCCACTTGTCACCAACTCATAAAATATATACACCATCATATCAACCTGATTATACACATTTTTTTAGCATATATATATGTATATCAACTCAGATTTTTGAAGAAGAAATCACCGAATAATAATTGACAAGATTATGTCAATATATAGTACCAAAATTCCAACTATTTCTTCTTAAATGTCGTGAACATTTCTACACCTTTGACACCATAAAATTCTCTGTATAATGATGATAAATATGTTCGCATAACATATATAAGAGGGTCTTCAAGAAAAAATAGAATGTGACATCTCAAATCGTCACATATCCTGCTATAGTCAATAATATCATCATGTGAGAGAATAAGATAAAGAATCACCATATAATCTTCAAGATAATAATAGCTCAATTCCAGAATGAAGATAATAATATGCTCAAGAAATTCCTTGAGTAAAAACACCAAAATACTCTTGGGGGTAAAATGACCAAAATACACCTGGTATGTGAAAACTCCAGAAATGACCCGGATGGTCAGAAATAACTATGATATCACCTTTGTCATGATAAATAGTATAAGAATACATCATTGGAATATTTTCACCATGTGATGTTCCTACAAGACTCAAAATTCTAATTTTGCCCTTTTTGGTAAATTGTAGAAACTTCCAAGTCACGTTAGTTCACAATACATTTAAAATCATCAAAAACACATAAGATTCACATAATAAACATGTATAAATCATATACAAATGAAAAAAACCACTTTATCACTTTTAGAAAATTATTTCTAAAAATCCTAGACATCGATTGATCGAAGTACCTCAGCTTCAGAGATCGATGTATCACCGTAAGTTTCAGAATTTGTTCTTGACCTACATCGATCGATTGAAGTGAGGGTTCGATGTACATCGATCGATCGATGTGTCTCAGGTTTAGAGATCGATGTCTCACCGTAAGGTCTTGAACTTTTACTGCCTTACATGGATCAATCGATGTGAGAGATCTATGTACATAGATCGGTCGATGTGCAACAACCTGAGAGATCGATGTCAACTTTTTCAACTTTTTCAACTTTTAAACACATATAACATCATGTATGATATTTTTATGTATTCACCACTTAAAATCATGACTTTGGTTGGTTGAATAATGGTGGTTGAATAATATGCTAAGTTTCAATTGGTATATGTTGAGCATAGGTTAAGGGGGAGAGTATAATTTGAGGGGGAGCATATGAATATATGAGAGTTGAAACTTTAAAAACAATGTGAAAACAATTGGTGTTTATTGCAGGTGCACGGTCCAACAATTGGTATCAGAGCGAGGTCTACACCACTCAAAGAAGCAAGATTTAACAACGTACGAACAACACAAGGTCAAGAAACAATAGTTCAAAATATCCTGCTAGCCTCAGTTCAAAGGTATTTATAATGGCAATAGTTTCTCACAAAGGTGAGTTGGAAGGTATGTCCACACAACGTCCTCCTCTTTTCGATGGTAATAATTTTGTTCATTGGAAACTAAGGATGAGGCTATTCTTAATGGCTATAGACATTGATTTATGGCCTATAGTTGAAGATGAGCCGTACATTCCAATTAAAGTTGTACAAGTTAGTGGAGTCACACAAGAGGTTGAGAAATATAAAAGTGAATGGTCATCGGAAGATAAAAAGAAAATGTCAATGAATGCTAAAGCTATGCAATTACTCTTGAATGGATTTACGACTTCTGAAGCAGGATATGTTTTAAATTGCACAAGTGCACATGACATGTGGAAATCACTTGTATTAAAGCATGAAGGTACAAGCGGTGTAAAAGAATCAAAAATAAACATGCTTATGACTGAATTAGAATCTTTCAAAATGTTGCCGAATGAATCCATAACATATATGGATTTGAGAATTCCTAACATTTTCAATGCTCTTGAAGCTTTAGACAAATCATTCATGAACAATGAAAAGGTTCAAAAGGTGTTGCGAAGCCTTCTTGCTGAATGGGATCCAAAGGTCACGACAATTGAAGAGACGAAATCGATCACAAAAATGGACGAATCGATAGGCTCACTCAGAGTATACGAGGTAAAATTAAATCAGCGAAAGTCTGAATCGTCTAAGTCATCCGATAAGTCAATAGCTTTCAAAACAACTGAAACACACGCTAGTAATGATGATACTCACAGTGATGATGAGTTAGACGATGACTTGATATTAATAGCAAGAAAACTTAGAAAGTTTTTCAAACGTCCAAGTAGGAATAGACAACGTTCTTCTTCTTCTTCTCAACCTAAGAAAAATAACTCTAACAACAAATGGTATAATAAAGAGTTAAAGTGCTACGAATGCGGTCAAAAAGAACATATTCCATATGATTGTCCAACAAAGAAAAATAATAATAGTAACAACAATAATAAACAAGCCAAGGACAAGGAGGCACAAAAGACAAAGGAGTCTAAGTCAAGGAAAGGCAAACGAGCAATGAAGATGAGCACTTGGAACGACTCATCCGATTCAAAATCTGACACTGAGGAAGCTCAAGTCTGCTTCGTACCAAATGAGGTAAGCTCTTCATATGATAGTGATTCTGAAAATGAAATGACATTTGATGAAATGTATGAAGAATTTTTAAAAATGCATGCTCACTGTAAGAGGCTCTCTAAAGAAAAAAGAAGAAACTAATTGAAGAAAATGACAAGTTGAAGACGTCCAACTTGGAATTTTCTGAACAATTAGAGTCTTTTAAACAAGAGTCTACTAATACTCTTGATTCTTTAGAGATTAACATTGAATCATTTACAAAAAACCAACAAAAGTTAAAAACGGAAAATAGTATGTTAAAGTCTAAGTTAGAAAGTTGTGAAAATGAGATAGTACAACTTAAGTCTTCTAAGCTTACCTTAAAAAAAATGTTGGAACAATTTAAATCTGGTGCAAATATGTTAGATACACTTATATCATCACAAAAATATGGAAATGATAAAACTGGATTAGGATATAAAGAAGAAGATGACAAAGTAGGTAAAAGACTAAGTTTGCATCTTCAACTACTAAACAACCTTATAAAGCTATAAAAACAACTTTGCCTGCTAAATCTTCTTCTACTCATTCTTCTGTTTATTCTAAAGCAAAAATACAACCTCCACCCATAAAAGCACATACATATCAAGGTACATCTAGGCAAAACTTTGCGTCTAGACAACCTAGAAATTATGCCTATATATATACGAATGCAACTAGAAATAATAAAATGCATTCAACTTATTATGAACCTAAGTATAGACAACACTCATATAAGTCTCATAGAAATGCATATGAACATACATATAGAGCACCATATAAGAAACAAAGTCACATGCCTTATAAACATTATAAAATTCGGCCATCCTATAATAATTATCAACCATGGCGCAACATGTATAACAATGCATCTTCACTTATGTGGAATAATCATGTATATGCTAATTCTTCTTATTTTCCAAATTATAACAATGCTAAAAATGTGCCTAGAAGGTATGTTTAAGTTTGGATACCTAAGGGATATCTAAACAAGAATGGTGCTCCTAACATTCAAGGACCCAAATAAAGGGTACCTAAAACTTTGTCTCCATTGTAGGAAAAACGCAAGGAATGTAAGAAGGAGACAAAGTCAAAGAATCCAAAAACCAAATGGTTTTTAGATAGTGGATGTTCAAGGCATATGACGGGGAACCCCAAACTATTCACCAAGTTGGAACAAATCAAGAATGGATGAAAGGTAACATTCGGTGACAACAACAAAGGACAAGTTGTTGTAAAAGGAACAATTGGAGACCCTAACACATTTCAAATACGAAATGTGTTGTTAGTTAGTAATCTTTCTTATAATTTATTAAGTATTTCTCAACTTATAGATTGTGGCTATAATGTTTCTTTTCTTCCCAATTCTTGTGATATAATAAATGAAAAATGAGAAATAGTATTAAAAGAAAATAGAGATGGTAACATTTATACTCTTACCTTAGATAACATGTTAGATGCTAAGGATAAGTGTCTAATATCACATGACTTAGATGTGAATTTATGGCATAGAAGATTAGGACATATACGAATTTCAACCATTAAGAAATTATCTAAGAAGAATTTAATTAGAGGAATGCCTAAGTTAGACTTAGATAATTTTCAAATGTGTGAAACATGTATTAAAGGAAAACACATTAAAGAAACATTAAACCGAAACATGAAGTGAGTACTAGTCATGTACTAGAATTGCTTCACTTAGACTTATTTGGTCCAATTAGGACAAGAAGTCTAGGTGGACACTACTATGTGTGTGTCATAGTAGATGATTACTCATGCTACACATGGACATTGTTCTTAACACACAAAGACAATGCTCCATTGGCAATCGAAACTCTTATTAATCAACTTGAAAACATTTACGAAGAAAATGTGAAAAGAATTAGAAGTGATAGAGGTGGAGAATCTAAAAACAAAGAAATAGTAAAGTTTTGTGAATCACATGGAATTAAACATGAATTCTCACCACCTAAAACACCACAACTAAATGGATTTGTTGAACGTAAAAATAGAACAATTCAAGAAGTTGCTAGAACTATGATATGTGAAAATAAATTACCTAAATATTTATGGGCTGAAGCTGTTAGTTGTACATGCTATATTATAAATAGGATATCTATTAGAAATTGGTGTTTATTGCAGGTGCACAGTCCAACAACGTAGCATATCGAGTTCAAGCAGGCTGGTGTAGATGGAGGGCGGCCTCAGGGGTGCTGTGTGACAATAATTTTCCAACTAAATTAAAAGGAAAATTTTATAGGGTGGCAGTGCGACCGGTAATGCTATATGGGACAGACTGCTGGGCCATTCAGAGGTCACAATTGCAGAAGATGGAAGTGGCAGAGATGAAGATGTTGAGGTGGATGAATCGAGGTGTTTCGAGAAAGGTTAGGTGTGGCTAGTATAGCAGATAAGATAAGAGAGGGAAAGATGAGATGGTTTGGGCATGTTAAGCGGAGACAAACAAAGGCGCTGGTCAGAGGAATTGAAAGCCTCATTGTAGAGGGGAATAGGAGTAAAGGCAGACCCAAACTGACTTGGGATGAGCAGATTACGTATGACCTACTAGATTTGCACATCTCTGAGGACATGGTCCAGGATATGAGTTCATGGAGACATAAGATTAAGGTTAACGAGGTATATGTCATATATAGGGAGACCTTAGAGTATATTTAGGGACATAGATAGGCGTAGACACTATCTACGCTTTAGGTTGATTTTGCACATGTTTGTTTATGTTTTACCGTTGTTTTGCATTTTATGTACATATACACATTATGTGTATTTTAATATCGAAAGCCTCTTCTTTATAGTTCCTGAATTCCATCACTAACACACTAGCACATCATCGCTATTATTATGTCATTTATGCAGGTGCATATAGAGCTGGGGGTCTCACTGGAAGCAGACTCTCTATCCCTTGGGATAGAGGTATTGTTTGCCTACCACTTACCCTCCCTAGACCCTAGCGATAGCTTTTGCTGCCGTTGGAATATACTGGGTACAGATGATGATGATGATAATGGTTTATATAAGAAGATCGTCGCTGTTATCAAGGGTCAAAGGAATCCCTGAAAAAAGAAAAATACAGGATGCGCGATCGTCCCGAAAAGACAGAACCCATACATGGAAAAGTATTCTCTCGGCAATTGAAGCAGTTAAGAGGGGGGTCCCAAACTGGTGCATTTTCTGTTTCGTCTGCCCACAAATTGCAGCTACCAACTAAAGATCAAGGTGTTAATGAGAAGTGGATGAAGCTGTGGAAATTATAAGCGCCCAACATGTTAGAATCCACTGATTGATAAACTTACCATAAATACTCCAATCAGAGTTAATGATGTAGATACGGTGAATATCTAAATTACAGCAATAGCGTAATTTTAGCAATTAGCATAATTGTGATTAGATTTACTTTATTCGTTTTCCTTGTACAGTACAATCAACACACTATATGAACCTATACAGTCCGGATAAGGAAGACAAGGCAATATACGAAAATTTCCCACAGTTGTCTTGCTATACCTTACTATTCTACATACCTTACTATACTTTTATATGGTATCAGATCAGGAAGCGTTCCTCTCTGTTCGATAAAAACATCTTCTTGGCTCAGATTCAGTCTTCATCATTGCCAGGGCTGTGTCTATTCTCAGAACAATACCGTCCTTACCCCTTCTCTATCAAGTTTGTACCTGCTCTCATCTTGGATTGATTTGTTGATCAATATCAGCCCCTAACACAACAGGTTCTCCCTGAAAAAGAACATCGTGTCCATATCACTATGAACTACATCTTTGTTGAAACCGAGTTCTACTATCCCACCCAAACTAGGGTTCAGGGAGAGCCCTACGATGGAACCCTAGATTAGTTGTCACATTATAACTGCTCAGCAATAGTTCCAACATAGCCAGTAGATGGCACCGACTGTGCTACTGCTCCCGATAAAGTACCGCCTGCGACTTCCGTGCCATCCGATGATCAACCTGTGATGGATGTCGTGTCAGACGTAAGAAATGGTTATAATAATGCACAATCTATTTCTTTGATTCCTGATAACAGTAATATGTTTCCAAATAACATCCCTGTGATAGAAACAACTACCCTAGAATTTTCCGAGGGTCCCACTACTATGCAGGAACAACATCAGGTAAGGGTTTTTACCTCCTACAGCCAACCGGGAAGTGACACCGGAGCCCTACAATAGAACCCTATATTGGTTGTCACACTATAACTACTCAGTGATAGTTCTAACATGGCCAGTAGATGGCACCGACTGTGATACTGCTCCTGATAAAGTACCGCCTGTGACTTCCGTACCATCCGATGATCAACCTGGGATGGATGTCATGTCAGAGATAAGAAATGGTAATAATAATGCACAATCTATTTCTTTGATTCCTGATAACAGTAATATGTTTCCAAATAACACCCCTGTGACAGAAACAACTACCCTAGAATTTCCTGAGGGCCCACTACTATGCAGGAATAGCAGCAAGTAAGGGTTTTACCTCCTAGAGCCAACGGGGCAGTACCACTGGAGAGGTATTCTCCTGACAAGATATCAAGAACCTCTCGGTATCCCTTAAAGAGTTCCAGAACTGGAGTAAGCGATATTGCCCAAGGTTTCTTTGCAACCATATGCGCCGAGGAAATTCTGAAAAAAGTCAAGGAAGCCTTGAGCCGACCAGAATGGAAGAGGCCATGCTAAGTGAAATGAGTGCACTTCGGAAAAATAAAACATGGGAAAAATGTACATGATTATCTATATTGATGACATGATTATCACGAGTGATGATACAAAGGAGATGACTCGACTCCGGAAGCACTTGTTCACGAAGTTTGAAATGAAAGATCTTGGGGGCTCAAGTACTTCCTTGAAATAGAGGTCTTCCAGTCCAAATCCGGAATCTAAATTTCACAACGCAAGTATATTTTGGATCTTCTTGCTGAAGTAGGCATGCTCGATTGTAAACCCTGTGACACCCCTATGTCAGTGAATAATAAGCTACAGGTAATTGATGATGCACCGCCTGCAAATAAAGGTCAGTACCAGTGCTTGGTTGGCAAATTAATCTATTTCTCACATACTCGGCCCGATATTGCATTTGTCGTTAGCCTAGTTAGTCAGTTCATGCATAGCCCTCAGACACATCATATGGACGCCGTTATGCGTATTTTGAGATATATAAAATGTACTCCTGGCAGAGGGATTATGTTTCGGAACAACAGGCATCTTGATATCCAGTCCTATACTGATGCTGATTGAGTAGAAAATCTGGTAGACCGAAGGTCTACATCTGGATATTTCACTCTTGTGGGAGGAAACCTGATTATGTGGAGGAATAAGAAGCAAAAGTTCGTAGCTCTTTCTAGTGTAGAAGCAGAGTTCCACGGGATTGTAAATGGTACAAAAGATGTTCAAAGATCTGGGGATTCCGATTAATCAGCCCACACCGTAATTTTGTGATAATAAAGCATCTATTAGTATCTCGGAGAACCCAGTACAGCATGACCGGACAAAGCATGTGGAGATAGACATGCACTTTATAAAAGAGAAGTTGGATGCCGAGCTAATTGTGTTATCATTTGTTCGATCTGAGGATCGGTTGGCGGATATCTTGACAAAGGCTATTAGTGGAAGATCTTTTGAAGCCAACTTGTGCAAGTTGAACATCGTTGACCCCACTGTTCAACTTGAGGGGGAGTGTTAGAATCCACTGATTGATAAATTTACCATAAACACTCCAATCAGAGTTAATGATGTAGATACTGTGAATATCTAAATTACATCAATTAGCGTAATTGTAGCAATTAGAATAATTGTGATTAGATTTACTTTCTTTGTTTTCCTTGTATAGTACAATCAACACACTATATGAACCTGTACAGTCCGGATGAGGAAGACAAGGCAATATACGAAAGTTTTCCCACAGTTTTCTTGCTTTACCTTAATATTCTACATACATTGCTATACTTTTACACAACGAACCAATTTGCTCATTTGGCAGGCTCGGTTTGGTAAGCTTCCAACATATGAACTACTGTATGATAGACACCTTCGTGGCTCGCCTATTTGCGACATATGCAAGCAAAGAAGAGATGGACACCTACACTCACACGTGACTGTTATTGGGTGGCCAATGTATGGAAACTCATGGTCCCAACACGTTTCTGGTCCACATTTTTTCAGTGTAAGGGGAGAATTGATAGCTGGATTGATTTAAACATGAAGGAAGAGTTGGGGGATGTAAATGCACAGGGAAAATGGGCATATGTATTCCAGGAGGGGTTATTCTCGATATACAATGTGCGAAACAAGAATTTATTTGACTAAGGTTTTGTTTGGCCTGAGGCACAAGCTGTTGTACATGAGATATTTGAGCGTGTTCAGAATATTTGGCTAGAAGTGTATGACATACTCCGAGAACTACTGTAAATATAGAAGAGATAGCTTCCATTTGAACAACTTGTACTGTCTTCATGTTTTATGAAATGAAAATACCCCTAAAAAATACAGGTAATTATCATTTTTCCCTAACAAAAGGGACACAAACGTCCAAAAATCGAAAAAGGAAATGTCCTAAACTGAAGGTTGATTCGTGAAAACATAATAGAAGAAGAATAATTATCTCACCTATAAATAAAAATTAAAAGAAAAAGTGGAAAAAGAAAGCTAGCACAGCACGCCGAGGTCGTAGCAGTGAATAGAGAAGTTCACATAACAAAAAACGGAAGCAGACAGTCCGGCGTTGAGACGACGACGATGGCGACGACTGATAGCTGCCTTCGCGCTTTGGTGGAGGGCATCCACGCTTCTCCATCTCAATCCGTCCTCTATCTCGCCGGCGGTGCTTCTCAGGTCCTCGGTTCCCTCTGATATTCCTAAATCAGTTTAAAATCTATGCTCAATATCTAACAAATATTTAAAGAACAATTGGAAAATGGAGCAGGCTCTTGGATGGTTGTTGTCTGCACCTGGCGCATCGAATACAGTACTTGAAGCCATAATTCCATACTCTAGAATGTCTTTAGTCCAATTACTTGGAAAGGTCAGTTTTACCATATTGAGAATTTTCTCAAAAATAGGAAATTAAGTGCTGACTTCTTCTTTTCATTTTCTGCTGCTGCTGCTGCTGCTTAGGTTCCTGCTCAATTCTGTAGCCGGCAAACTGCGGAGGAAATGGCGCTTTTGGCGTATAATAGAGCTTTGAAGCTTTCTAATCCAGGTTTTGGATTTGTTCTATTGCATCATTTTTGTTGTTTGCTTTTGGTGTTACGACTCGTGGAGGCTTTCTGGTGTTTGTTAATACATTTATGTCCTCAATGTATCCTGGAATAGAAATTTGAACTGAACTCATTTTGTGGTAGTCTTATCAATCCTGTTTATTTGCTGTGTTGCCGTTGTTTGATCTGATTTACGTGAGATATGACTAAGACATTAAATAATAATTCTCTTTTCTATTTCCCCTGAATAAATGATATGGTGTTACAGTTGAGCTCAATGTATCTCTCTACGTAATGTGTTTATATCTACGCATCCAATGGACAACAGAAATTGTTCCTGATGGGGAATATAAATAGGCAAATAAAATGCAAGTTGTGTGCAGCTGAAACAAACTTCTTTGTTCATGGTTTGCTGCATAAGTTAAATGATAGGTGAAATGGCAATACCATATGGGGCTGAGTGCATTGCAAGTTCATTACCTTTAATTAGTTTAGCTGTTCTAGGTTCTCTGACTGAATAGCAACTGATTTCGTAAATAATACTTTAGAAAAAGAAGATGAGGCTGCAGATACTATCCCCGAGATGTTATGACTCTGTCTTGAACACCCCGCTTTTTCTGATTCTGTTGATTTTGTCCACTCTGCTGTCAGATTTTTTTTTTGGCATCTAACTTGTGTTTGAATTTCAGGTGTTCCAGCAGTGGGAGTCGGTTTCAGTGGTTCTCTGGCCAGCTCACGCCCCAAATTGGGAGATCACAGGTATTTACGTTTATGTTTTTGGGCCCTTCTTATCTAGAACTTAAAAAAGAGAATGATTAAAATCTGTTGAGATATGGTCTTTTGAATATCTAGATGGTTAACTTTTTGTAGTCTGACAAAGTGTATCTAGATTTTTCTTTAATATTAATTTTGAGTTTGAATAAGGCCAATGTGATGTTCCAAGAGTACTATATCCTGTGCTTTATCTTTGTATACGATCGCAATTGTGTTTGTGTCCAAGTGTAAGGATGGTGTCCTGTAGTGATAGGATCCCTCAAAGATCTAATCCAAGAGTACTATATCCTGTGCTTCATCTTTCTATGCAATCGCAATTGCGTTTGTGCTCCAAGTGTAAGGATGGTGTTCCTGTAGTGAGAGGATCCCTCAAAGATCTAACGGCTCTTAAATGTTGAAGTTGTCTGTCTAATCCAAGTGTTCTACTGCTTCTCCATGTGTTTGGCTTCTTTTTTTGGCTGCTGTATTCCTTCATGAGGCACAGTATTCAAGTCACTGTTTACTGGACCTCACAGGTACCACTTGTCGACAAGAACGTCCGACAGACTTTGGGTATCATCTGTAACATTATCCAAGGTACTGAAGCAACCACTATGCTGCTTGGCCTAATAAAATGGAGTGTTGGGTTATCTGAATAACATGTGAATGTTTTAGGGTCTGAGAAGCCGTGAGCGAGAAGATTGGGTCTCAAGCCAATACCTTCTCAAGGTATGTAGGAACTTTTTGTGGTGCATATTCATTTCTCTGGAATAAATGAATTTGTACTGTTTAAGCTCATAAGATAAACACCTGCCTGTCATATGCGTACAACATTTCTGTATTGAGAGACGATTTAACAAGAAAGTACGATGTTTTGCATTTAAAGCATTTCCGTGGACCCAGTCCCTAAATTGTCATAGTTTATGCGGAGATCCAGAAGTTATTTCTTTTGGTCTTTGCTTGTTCATTCTGTTTAACCATTGCTGCTATCTTTGGCGAATTAATGCATTCTCCACTAGTTTTCCTCTTAAAAGCTCATCTTTTTATGCCTATGCTGTATTTGAAGTGGTTACTTTTATTACAGACCTTAGCTGATGCTTGCAATGTTACTACAACATTTGCTTCAGAGTTGTCTGAATCTGAAGTTCCAGATATTTACGAATGCAAATTTGATGAAGAGGAACAACTAAAGCAACTACTTAATGGAGATATATGCTTCAAGGTTTATCCCTTCTCAAGTGGTATGCTGAAACTGTTTCCTGTGTCTCCAATATGGAGTATACACCACAATTTCACTTTATGTTAAGTGGTATCCTTTCTTCCTCCTGACATCCCATTTAGATATCACCAACTTTAAAAGTGAATACTCAAAAACCAAGTAGACTTACAAGGTTGAATATGATATAATCAAGCACTTTCTAGCCATCTCAGACTTTAGGGTACAGCAGGTTTACTTGTTATTAGAATAGTCTAGCCCTTGTTATCTTTTAGACACCTCCCTCTTTCACTTGAAATAGTATTATATTGAAACAATGAAGAGGTATTGAGTGCATTTTGCTATTATTAACTCCTATAACTGTTAGTGAACAAGCTAACTATATGTTCTATTTTATCACTTACAAAAAAGGAAAAAACTATATATTCTCTTTTATCATGTTCATTATCCTATTTGACTGGATCTTAACTGTCTTAAGCACTTAGCAGCATGACATAGAGTCTTCTGATGTTCCCAACTGTTCTGAGGAATTTATTGGTAAACCTAAAAAGGATCTTAATTATTCTGAATTAAAGAAACTCTTTTGCAGGAATTCAAAATGCAGAAAGAAAGATTATTCTATCTGGTTCATTTAATCCCTTGCATGATGGTCACCTGAGGCTCTTAGAAGTTGCCACAAGGTACTGTTGTATGTGTAAAATTACTGAATACACAAAAGGCAGTAGTTTGAGCTGTTTGCATTGTCTAGAAATGTGATTGGGGAAAGAAGCTCCGGCTGATCCTGATAACTGGCTAATGTGTCTTTCAATATAGAAACGACGCTTTTGTGCGAAGTTATTATTGTTCTACCCCCTCTTTATAAGTGTACAGAAAGCTTCTGTCATATTTTTTCTTGTTCTCGGTTCATATATTATTTCATTTGTAAGAATGATTTCACAAGTATCATGTCCCTGCTCTTACTTCAATGCAGCATTGTTGGTGATGGATATCCATGCTTTGAATTGTCAGCTATTAATGCAGACAAACCCCCATTAACAGTCGCTCAAATCAAAGGTCGGGTGGAGCAATTTGATAAAGCAGGTAAACTCAAATATCTTTTCTCGTTCTTGGTGTAGAGATAAATCTGTGAAATGGGTTGATGAATTATGTCCCTACAAATAATTGAATTGAACTAGGACCAGATTGTTTGTCTAATGATGTGGCTTGAGCAAAGCTAGAACAAAAATCACAATACTTGGATTCTATTTGAGAGCTAAAAAATTTATACTAATTATCTCAAGATATATGTCATCTTGTTTACCTGAATTTTGTTTACCCTATAATTCGAGTAATTACAATCTTGCTTAATCGAGTATCTGATGTCTATCATACAGAGGATGCATTCAGAGTCTGGAGTGACAGGGGTCTTGGTTTGGTCATACATGTTTTAGAGGTGCCTTATATTCCGTAGCACTAGTCTAGAATTTTTTTTTTTGGGTTGACTGTCACAACTAGCTTTTTTTCTTTGGTAAACTTGCTCTGGCCCGTACTTATATTGAGAATCGGTTTGAACTTCAACTTTCCGAAATCTTTTACCTGAATGAATTAAGCGTCCATCTCAATTCTACTACCTCAAACCTACCTACATTCACTTAGGTAGGACATTCATGCTGCATCCATAATTGAGAAGTGAAGGGGGCGCTAAGTTACTGATGACTTAGTCATTACAAGGAAAGTAACCTTTTTGACGCATTAAACTAATCTTTTGAGTATTTCTCTAAGATTCTGATTGGCTACCTGATTTTAGATGTAATTGTTGAATCTCACGAGAATATTTGGATTTTTCTTCAACTTATCACACTATTTCTTTCCTTTAACTCGATCATGTTGTTTCTTTTCTACACCGTACTGTCAGTTTTTGAATAAAGCTTTTTGGGAATTTCTTGTACTATTAGATGGTAGGAGCTTTCTTTTCTTCCATCCTTTACCAAAGCTAGTTGGACAGAGTTGGTCTTTTGCTGATAGTCAAGGAATTGGGCCCTTTGTCTCATCGTTTTTTTGGCTTTCGTAGAAGTCCGTTTGCTCCTTTAAAATGTTGGCATTTGCATAATGGTTTTCTTTTTCAGTTTAACAAATAAAATAAATAACGATCTGGTTGGTTTAAGGTGTTCTGTGCAGTGAGTAAAGTCATTGTAACCAATCATCTGATACATAGCTTTTGTGACCCGGGTTATAATTTAATTGCACTAACAAGTTCCACCACAGGAAAGTCCATCATAATCTCAAACCAGCCATACTTCTACAAGAAAGCAGAGCTCTTTCCTGGTAGCTGTTTTGTGATTGGTGCGGATACAGCAGTGAGGCTGATAAATGTAAGGAACTTTCGGAAAAACAAATCCGAAATATACGGTCTTACATTTATTGTGTAATTTATTTGCTCAGTTTTTATGACGTTATACAGCTGGTGCTTTAAGCTGGCTATCACAGCTAAGTAATTTCACTTTAGCTACACTTGCACATCATTCTAAGAGCATGGGGAAAAATCTAGTTAGACTTGGCATGCATGTGATGTAGTTCATGATTTTGTATATGTAGGCAATTTCTAAAGTTGTTTAATTGCAGTTAGCAACTTAGATATTTTTCTGGAGATTACAAGTCACAAGGATGAAGTAGGAGTCACGTTCTTATATTCTGGAGATTACAATTCACAGAGAGCAATCCTTTTTAATGTAGCATCCCTGTTTATAGACTTTAGCTCTTCTATTGTGGTCCATAATAGGGTGGAAAGCCCTTAATTGCAGTTTAATATTCAAAAATCTCATATAACATTGGGTTGTGGTAAAGTTGAAACTAATTATTTTGCACTTCTGCCCAAGTAACATGCCTATCTTATTCTTCAGCCAAAATATTATGGTGGTGATTATGCAAAGATGTTGGAGATTTTACTTGCGTGCAAAAGCACAGGGTGTCGTTTCCTAGTGGGCGGCAGAAACATTGATGGGATCTTCAAGGTTTGGATAATAATTCAAATTTCCATGTTTTGACTACTATTAATAAGCCTGAAGCTTGTTCCCAGAAGAAAACTTGAAAGTTGATTTTTTTTGGTGTCCAGGTTCTAGAGGAAATTGTCATACCAGAGGAACTGAAGGACATGTTCATTTCAATACCACCAGAGAGATTTCGTGTCGATATCTCATCGACTGAACTAAGGAAAAGGCAAGAAATGTGAGATTTCTTGTATCCCTAATCGTATTACTCTACTGATTATTTGTACTGATCGTTGATGAATCATATATTGAACCGCTGGAAACTCTGCATTGAAAATGCAGCAACAAAGTTGTGGGTGCAAATACAAAGAAGTGTTTTGCGGGAAGAAATAATCTTTATATTGCCATCTTGAAAGCCCAATTTTTCGCCAATTTGACTTAAATTTCAGAATCTCTTCTTTCCTTTCCCTGGTGCTCTTGGAATCTTGTTATGTTACAACCCGCGTTTCCGAGTCAGTAGAAAAGTAAAATAAGATGATGAAAAATAGAACGCAAATGTGATGCCGATGAAATTTCGAGGAAATTTAAACTTTTAGTTAAGGAAAAAAAAAAGACATTGACATTATATCGGGGTTAGGAACGGTCAGAAAAATAACCGAAGGATAAGTTATCGGATACAGCGAGACTCGACGGGACTAGATAACAAACATTTCATACATACGTTACCGAGTTATTATAAATTAGTCGGTAACAACCTAAGGCGTTAGATATAAATTAAATCAAATAAAAATACCGATACGATAATTCCACTACTTACTTTTATCCCACTTATCACATTTTCTCCCACTTTACCTTACATGTCAAATGGGACAAAACCTCTCTCTCTCCCCTCCCTACAACCGTCCCCTACCCCCAAAAAGTAAAGACTTCCTTTATCTTTTCTTACACACTCTTTACTTTTCTTACACAATTACTTTTTCTCTTTTCAACTCACATGCAAGACAAAACTCTTTTTCCCAACCTTTCCCCTATACCTCGGCAGATGGGAGGAAAAGATAAGACAAACATTTCCTCTACCCAACACTCCACCCCCATACTTTTCTTACACAAATTTAGTACTTTTCTTACAACATTTCTTTTTACTTTTCCCACACAAATCCTAAGACAAAATGTTCTCCAATGCTTGGGAACTTTCGGCTAGAACCAGTAGAGAGAGGGCCATTTCCCTTTTGTCTATTATACAAGCTTTATACCCTTAATGTAGATTTCCTTTCAAACTAAAAACATAAAGAATATTTTTTTTCCATCCACTGAAATTTCGGTCACAGGAGAAAGGAAAAGACAAAATGAGAAGCCTTACACACCACACTTTTCCAACCACTTAGCTTGCATGCATTCCCTTGAACCCCAAAAAGCCTTCCCTTCCTCTTCTCTATACAACCTAGCCAACCCTCCCTCTCTTCTCTACTAAGAACGGCCAAGGGCCAAGAACCAAGAAAGAGAGTTTTCCTCTTCAAATCTCTAACTCCATTTTACAACTTAGAAAAATTCCAAAGACAATCTACTAACCTCCTTCCATCCTCATCTCAAGGCAAGGATTTTTATTTTCTTCATTAAGCCCAAAGGTCGTGAGTCTCAAGAAGGCAAAGGAGAAGGTCCCCAATCAAAATCAAGGACATTCCAAGATCATCTTCCAATCCTTCAACACCTTAAGTAAGTTTCTAAGTTAGTTCTCAAGCATTTAGTTTTAAGATTAGAAATGAGTTCATCCTTCAACTCACCCTCAAGAAAATCGTGTGTTAACAAGGGTATAGGGTGGGATTTGCTCACAATCCAAGGCTTAAACCAAGTTTCTAAAGACCATCCAAGAGTAATCAAGCCTCCAAGGTAAGATCCTTTTTAGAGCTTTTCACCCTTCTACTTCTATAACAAACATGCATATACTAAAATCCTCTCCACCTCCTTCCTCTATTTCGGCCATGTACCTCTATGGTGTAGGAGGAGACACACTCAACTATCAAGCTCCTACACAAACTAGAAGGAGGATTCTTACTACATTCTCCAAGAAAAATCAAGGTTTAAAGGCAAGTATTCTTACTAAATACTACATGGTTTTATAAAATGTTTAGTATATATGTTTTTACCAAAGTTGGATCATCATGTATTATGTTCAAGATTTCTTTTCAAGAATATGTATAAATCTAACTCTCATATGATATAAATATGTATGTGTGTGTGTATATATATATATATATGCATGTGTGTGTATGGTATATACATGTTTGTGCGTGTATGTATTATGTATAGGTATATATGCGTGTATACATTATGTATATGTGTATCTATATATACGTGTATATAATATGTATGTGTATATATGCTTGAATAGGAAAAGTAAATTCAAATGTATGTATATAATATGTATATGTATATACGTGTATATATTATGGAGATGTATAAAGTGTATATATGGGTGTATATATTATGTACATGCATATATACGTGTATATAATGTATGTATACATATTCGGTATATATATATATATATATATATATATATATATATATATATATATTTCAGTTATATATATATATATATATTTTTGGCCTAATAACCTAATTTTGGTGAAAAGTATATTTTCAGGATTTAAGACGTGATATATTTATTCATATATGTGTATTATTTAGGAAAATATATATAGTATATCTATATATACATTTCGGCCTAGAGGTGTATTAGTGGCCTAAATGATTTTACTTTCATAAAAAGTGTATTTAAATGATTGTGACATGAATATATATATATGTATACATATATATAAGTGTAGCATTGAGCAAACATATATAAATAATATATGAATATTTCGGTTCTTTTATATATATACTTTTGGCATAATGACTCTATTTATATGAAAAATATATTTAAATGATTTTGGACATTATATATATATATATATATATATATATTTATACATATATATATAAATTTCGGTTATAAAATACTAAGTGGTTAAAGAATTTTTAAATAACTATTTACACATATGTATGTTAAAATTATGGAAATGAGCAAACTTTTAAATAGTATATTATGTCTTGAAATGATTTTATATATGTGTGTACATTCACATAAAAATGTCAGCCATATGGCCTTTTGTAATAAATGATTTATTTATATTACATATGTGGGTATATAAGTATAAATATGTGTTAAAACATGAAAACGAATAAGTTTGGATATTATATAATATATATATCACGAAATGAATATAGACATGCCAAAACCTTATTTATTCGGCCATTAGGGTTCTCTTTGGCTAAAATGACTTTATTTTGTTTATGTAACCTTATTATGATCTATGTATTTATTACGAGATATAATAATATATGTTGTATTTGTACTTATATACATTTAAAGAATATTCACATGTATGGAAGTATGTATTATACATACTAATACACATATATCTATACATGTCAAATACGATGTTATGATTTTAACGATTTTATTTCATGATAAAGGTATTCTTATGGGTTATAGATTATTATGTGCAAGTTAAGTTATAAGTTATGAAATTCCTACATGGTATGTTAAGGGAAATAGGAAGTTTATGTCCTAGGTACTTAATTTATGAATTATGAAGTATGTGTGTAGAGTTGATATTATGGAAGCATGGTCATGGTATTTCTTTAAGTCATGGTAAGTAGATTTTATTGATGGTATTTCTTTAAGCCATGATAAGTAGACTGCATTGATATGTATTTCTTAAGTATGATAAGTAGACCGTATTTAAGCAATTGATGTATGAGGAAAGGATGTAGTGTGACCAAGATACCCTTATACGACTAAGTCTCACGTTGCATGAAATTCAAGGTTGGAAAAGTTATGTTTTACGTTACATGTTTTAAAAAGTTCATATGCATATAAATGAAAAGTATGTTTCAAGGAAAAGACAATGTTTTGCAGTATGTTTACGACATGATTTATGACATGTATGAAAAGTATGGAAATGTAGTGAATAGTATCTACGAGACGGAAGTTTCTTAATGCGACAAATGTAAGGTTCTTGTGAATACCCTGTGAAGAACATGGCTCTTGAACCTTACATTACATGTTGGGTATCGGGTTGTACCTTGTGAAGAGCTTGGCTGTCGAACCCTTCTATGTACGATGAGTCGGGTGAATACCATGTGAAGAACATGGCTACCGAATTGTTTTGTGTTGAGTCTTGAACACCTTGTGAAGAGCTTGGGTTCATGGCCGGCGCGTCAACGTAAAGCTACCTACTCGGATGATGTACGGGTCATCGTTTACGTACCTTTACGGAGATGCTTTCCGGACGTTGCTAGATATTGTTCTTACATTTCAATGGCCATCACATATGCATGAAAAGTATGACCAAGGAAGTTTTGACACGTTATTGCATGTTTTTTTTTTAGAAAAGAAACTATGTTGAAAATTATGATCATGATGCATTACACGTTTATGCATGTCAAGACTCCTTCAAAGATGTAGTAGAATTAAGTTGTGATGAATAGAGTTATGAAGGTAACTCTTAAGCTAAGGAAATCGTGAGGCTAGAGTTTATGGATTTTAGCTAGATCTGGAAATTTTTTTTTCTTCCTTGTATGTGCAGTATTACTTGCCTGACACAGTCTGTTGATGATGTATGAACTATGGTGGTGATATTTAACGCTGAGTATATACGGAAAGACAAACACTATGTTTCTTTGTCTACCTACTTCTGGTTTACATTTATACCAAGTTATTTACTTGTTTAAAAATGGAGACGTGATTATCTAATTTATATATGTGGTTATTATGTTTTGACACCCCGTCTCCCCATGTATGATCCACGTGTCGTATCCAGTAATACTACTTGCTGAGCGATTAAAAGTCGGTGGCTATCGCTCATACTTGCCTCATTTATCATTTTCCAGATAACAGGTGTCACTATACAGATTTGTTGGAGACATTGTAGATAGACCCTTGATAACGAAGAACAAACCGAGATATTCTTGAAAGCGCTAGGTCTCGATCTATGAAGTATTTCAGAAGATTTCAATATTCAGTATATGATGACTTGTACAGATTATGACGTAGTGGATTGCATGTCGATTATGATTTGTTTATGTTATGATGCTTCCGCCGATCGATTCATTATTCATGTCGACATGTATATGTATAGTATCGACGCCTTGTACTTTATGGAGTAGAGTACGGCGGGTGCACCGGGTCGGAACCCTGGTTTCGGAGGGGGCGCTACAGGTGGTATCAGAGCAAAGGCTCTAGATCCACAGCGGACAACATAAAGAAAACAAAGACATGTATTAGGCTATGATTGTAGAACATAAGTTATGATCATAGATTTAAGCAGTGATCTTAGAATTTAAGAGATGATCATAGATATAAGAAATGATCTTAGACAAGGCTGAAGTAAGTTGAATACCGTAAGCATGAATAAGTAGGAGTTGACATAATATAAGGTTTAATCGGATTAGGATTAGAGGCCGAAATTATTAAGCTATGATACCAATATAAATTTAAGTTGAAGGATATTAAATTAAGCAATGATCCTGAACATAGGTCGCAATCTTAGATATAAGTGATTATTTTGATTAAGAGTTGATCTGAGCATCAGACGACAATCTAAATGTAAGTATTGATTTAGTCATAAGCGACGGTTATATACTAGAAATAAGAAGTGATTTTCAAATTTAAGAAATGATCATAGACGTAAGAAATGATCTTAAATGAAAGTGACAACCTTAGTATAAAAAAAAGATATAATAATAAACTGTATTAGATTATGATCGTAGAACTTAGATTATGATTGTAGAACTTAAGTAAAGATTGTAGAGTCTAAGTATATGATCTTAGACTGAGTGCTGCAGCCCTAGTATAAAAAAAAAACAAAAACTTGAAATGTGATAGGCAGATACGAGAAGCTAGAGAATATAAGTAGGTCTTCTATGGCTTTCTGACATTTACATAGGTCAAAGTCACTGAAATACCTCAATTCCATCCTTCTGTTAATAACATAGTAGCCATAAACTATAATTTCTACAATGTCAGGTTTAGCTCTATTTCAGATAATATTTGGAGATAGTAATAGAATTTTGAAGGCTGATTAAGATATGATAGGTAGTAAAACTATAAGCATTGATTTATAAGAGTTATGACGATTAAAGTTTTGTAAATAAGTGGCACAAAAAGTATGAGTAGGATTGAGACGATGAATTTAGAAATTTTAAGAGTAGGTCAAAGATGTTAGTCGCAATAGGGATAAATTCATAGCGATAAGAGCACGATTTTAAAAGGATATAAGGAGTCATGTCATATCAAGAGTTAAATTATGAATTCTGAAGGACGTCGGATTATTTGGGGCGGATTAGTGTGCGTAAGTGGAATATGAGTAATCATGACTAGATTAGAATTGATATGATTTAACCGTATTAGGATTAGCAGTTGGAGTTGGTGAGTATATTAAAAAAAAAGAAGTTAGTATAACGCGCAGAAATATGAGGTTGTAGAATACTTAAGCGGATTAATAGAGGTATACGACAATAGTAAATTAAGAAAACTTTATCATAAGTCGGTGAGTACTAAGCTGAATCATAGGCGATTAAGAAATGACGCTAGAAATTAAGTGTTTGAATCATTAAGGGTAAAATCGACACCCTAAGTTTCGAGGACGAAACTTTTTGTAAGGGGGGAAGAATGTTACAACCCGCGTTTCCGAGTCAGTAGAAAAGTAAAATAAGATGATGAAAAATAGAACGCAAATGTGATGCCGATGAAATTTCGAGGAAATTTAAACTTTTAGTTAAGGAAAAAAAAAAGACATTGACATTATATCGGGGTTAGGAACGGTCAGAAAAATAACCGAAGGATAAGTTATCGGATACAGCGAGACTCGACGGGACTAGATAACAAACATTTCATACATACGTTACCGAGTTATTATAAATTAGTCGGTAACAACCTAAGGCGTTAGATATAAATTAAATCAAATAAAAATACCGATACGATAATTCCACTACTTACTTTTATCCCACTTATCACATTTTCTCCCACTTTACCTTACATGTCAAATGGGACAAAACCCCTCTCTCTCCCCTCCCTACAACCGTCCCCTACCCCCAAAAAGTAAAGACTTCCTTTATCTTTTCTTACACACTCTTTACTTTTCTTACACAATTACTTTTTCTCTTTCCAACTCACATGCAAGACAAAACTCTTTTTCCCAACCTTTCCCCTATACCTCGGCAGATGGGAGGAAAAGATAAGACAAACATTTCCTCTACCCAACACTCCACCCCCATACTTTTCTTACACAAATTTAGTACTTTTCTTACAACATTTCTTTTTACTTTTCCCACACATATCCTAAGACAAAATGTTCTCCAATGCTTGGGAACTTTCGGCTAGAACCAGTAGAGAGAGGGCCATTTCCCTTTTGTCTATTATACAAGCTTTATACCCTTAATGTAGATTTCCTTTCAAACTAAAAACATAAAGAATATTTTTTTTCCATCCACTGAAATTTTGGTCACAGGAGAAAGGAAAAGACAAAATGAGAAGCCTTACACACCACACTTTTCCAACCACTTAGCTTGCATGCATTCCCTTGAACCCCAAAAAGCCTTCCCTTCCTCTTCTCTATACAACCTAGCCAACCCTCCCTCTCTTCTCTACTAAGAACGGCCAAGGGCCAAGAACCAAGAAAGAGAGTTTTCCTCTTCAAATCTCTAACTCCATTTTACAACTTAGAAAAATTCCAAAGACAATCTACTAACCTCCTTCCATCCTCATCTCAAGGCAAGGATTTTTATTTTCTTCATTAAGCCCAAAGGTCGTGAGTCTCAAGAAGGCAAAGGAGAAGGTCCCCAATCAAAATCAAGGACATTCCAAGATCATCTTCCAATCCTTCAACACCTTAAGTAAGTTTCTAAGTTAGTTCTCAAGCATTTAGTTTTAAGATTAGAAATGAGTTCATCCTTCAACTCACCCTCAAGAAAACCGTGTGTTAACAAGGGTATAGGGTGGGATTTGCTCACAATCCAAGGCTTAAACCAAGTTTCTAAAGACCATCCAAGAGTAATCAAGCCTCCAAGGTAAGATCCTTTTTAGAGCTTTTCACCCTTCTACTTCTATAACAAACATGCATATACTAAAATCCTCTCCACCTCCTTCCTCTATTTCGGCCATGTACCTCTATGGTGTAGGAGGAGACACACTCAACTATCAAGCTCCTACACAAACTAGAAGGAGGATTCTTACTACATTCTCCAAGAAAAATCAAGGTTTAAAGGTAAGTATTCTTACTAAATACTACATGGTTTTATAAAATGTTTAGTATATATGTTTTTACCAAAGTTGGATCATCATGTATTATGTTCAAGATTTCTTTTCAAGAATATGTATAAATCTAACTCTCATATGATATAAATATGTATGTGTGTGTATATATATATATGCATGTGTGTGTATGGTATATACATGTTTGTGCGTGTATGTATTATGTATAGGTATATATGCGTGTATACATTATGTATATGTGTATCTATATATACGTGTATATAATATGTATGTGTATATATGCTTGAATAGGAAAAGTAAATTCAAATGTATGTATATAATATGTATATGTATATACGTGTATATATTATGGAGATGTATAAAGTGTATATATGGGTGTATATATTATGTACATGCATATATACGTGTATATAATGTATATATACATATTCGGTATATATATATATATATATATATTTCAGTTTTATATATATATATATTTTTGGCCTAATAACCTAATTTTGGTGAAAAGTATATTTTCAGGATTTAAGACGTGATATATTTATTCATATATGTGTATTATTTAGGAAAATATATATAGTATATCTATATATACATTTCGGCCTAGAGGTGTATTAGTGGCCTAAATGATTTTACTTTCATAAAAAGTGTATTTAAATGATTGTGACATGAATATATATATATGTATACATATATATAAGTGTAGCATTGAGCAAACATATATAAATAATATATGAATATTTCGGTTCTTTTATATATATACTTTTGGCATAATGACTCTATTTATATGAAAAATATATTTAAATGATTTTGGACAATATATATATATATATATTTATACATATATATATAAATTTCGGTTATAAAATACTAAGTGGTTAAAGAATTTTTAAATAACTATTTACACATATGTATGTTAAAATTATGGAAATGAGCAAACTTTTAAATAGTATATTATGTCTTGAAATGATTTTATATATGTGTGTACATTCACATAAAAATGTCAGCCATATGGCCTTTTGTAATAAATGATTTATTTATATTACATATGTGGGTATATAAGTATAAATATGTGTTAAAACATGAAAACGAATAAGTTTGGATATTATATAATATATATATCACGAAATGAATATAGACATGCCAAAACCTTATTTATTCGGCCATTAGGGTTCTCTTTGGCTAAAATGACTTTATTTTGTTTATGTAACCTTATTATGATCTATGTATTTATTACGAGATATAATAATATATGTTGTATTTGTACTTATATACATTTAAAGAATATTCACATGTATGGAAGTATGTATTATACATACTAATACACATATATCTATACATGTCAAATACGATGTTATGATTTTAACGATTTTATTTCATGATAAAGGTATTCTTATGAGTTATAGATTATTATGTGCAAGTTAAGTTATAAGTTATGAAATTCCTACATGGTATGTTAAGGGAAATAGGAAGTTTATGTCCTAGGTACTTAATTTATGAATTATGAAGTATGTGTGTAGAGTTGATATTATGGAAGCATGGTCATGGTATTTCTTTAAGTCATGGTAAGTAGATTTTATTGATGGTATTTCTTTAAGCCATGATAAGTAGACTGCATTGATATGTATTTCTTAAGTATGATAAGTAGACCGTATTTAAGCAATTGATGTATGAGGAAAGGATGTAGTGTGTCCAAGATACCCTTATACGACTAAGTCTCACGTTGCATGAAATTCAAGGTTGGAAAAGTTATGTTTTACGTTACATGTTTTAAAAAGTTCATATGCATATAAATGAAAAGTATGTTTCAAGGAAAAGACAATGTTTTGCAGTATGTTTACGACATGATTTATGACATGTATGAAAAGTATGGAAATGTAGTGAATAGTATCTACGAGACGGAAGTTTCTTAATGCGACAAATGTAAGGTTCTTGTGAATACCCTGTGAAGAACATGGCTCTTGAACCTTACATTACATGTTGGGTATCGGGTTGTACCTTGTGAAGAGCTTGGCTGTCGAACCCTTCTATGTACGATGAGTCGGGTGAATACCATGTGAAGAACATGGCTACCGAATTGTTTTGTGTTGAGTCTTGAACACCTTGTGAAGAGCTTGGGTTCATGGCCGGCGCGTCAACGTAAAGCTACCTACTCGGATGATGTACGGGTCATCGTTTACGTACCTTTACGGAGATGCTTTCCGGACGTCGCTAGATATTGTTCTTACATTTCAATGGCCATCACATATGCATGAAAAGTATGACCAAGGAAGTTTTGACACGTTATTGCATGTTTTTTTTTTAGAAAAGAAACTATGTTGAAAATTATGATCATGATGCATTACACGTTTATGCATGTCAAGACTCCTTCAAAGATGTAGTAGAATTAAGTTGTGATGAATAGAGTTATGAAGGTAACTCTTAAGCTAAGGAAATCGTGAGGCTAGAGTTTATGGATTTTAGCTAGATCTGGAAATTTTTTTTTTCTTCCTTGTATGTGCAGTATTACTTGCCTGACACAGTCTGTTGATGATGTATGAACTATGGTGGTGATATTTAACGCTGAGTATATACGGAAAGACAAACACTATGTTTCTTTGTCTACCTACTTCTGGTTTACATTTATACCAAGTTATTTACTTGTTTAAAAATGGAGACGTGATTATCTAATTTATATATGTGGTTATTATGTTTTGACACCCCGTCTCCCCATGTATGATCCACGTGTCGTATCCAGTAAGACTACTTGCTGAGCGATTAAAAGTCGGTGGCTATCGCTCATACTTGCCTCATTTATCATTTTCCAGATAACAGGTGTCACTATACAGATTTGTTGGAGACATTGTAGATAGACCCTTGATAACGAAGAACAAACCGAGATATTCGTGAAAGCGCTAGGTCTCGATCTATGAAGTATTTCAGAAGATTTCAATATTCAGTATATGATGACTTGTACAGATTATGACGTAGTGGATTGCATGTCGATTATGATTTGTTTATGTTATGATGCTTCCGCCGATCGATTCATTATTCATGTCGACATGTATATGTATAGTATCGACGCCTTGTACTTTATGGAGTAGAGTACGGCGGGTGCACCGGGTCGGAACCCTGGTTTCGGAGGGGGCGCTACATGTTAAGAATTTGGGAATCGAATTTCTTATACAATCTCTTGACATCTTGAATCCCTATGGCTGCTAGATGATCCACCTCGTCTTGGTAACGCTCATATAGAGCTGGAAATGTGGCTACTAGCAGAAACCCTTCAAAAACAATCCAAACACAGGTACATGTTAGGAAAATTCCCTTTTTTACCTTTTTTTCTTTTGGAATTCTACCAGTTGGCAAGAAGTATGTAGTGGTGTTGTGAAAATTTAATCTAATGAGTTACAAAATCATATTTTCGTATTAAATCAATGGAAAGAGAGGACGATGTATAGTAAACTTACCAATGTACATTAAATTCAAAGAGCTGAAGTAACTAGCCATGGTCATTTGTTTGCGGACTTAAATATCTTCCTAACTTCGATGTTTCGTAAACCAACTCATTCAAATCAATCATATTTGAAACATGAACGCGGAACAGCCTCTTGCCCAGAAAATATAGGGTAATGTTGCGTACATCAGATCGCCAAACGATCCGGCTCCCCCTCGGGTCGCCTTTTATATTTGAAACATGAACTTGTCGTCAAAAAATGTTTAACTTAGAAACAACCCGAAAGAAGAGTTAATTGCACCTGATATCTATACTTTTCTATAAAGTTTTAAGTAGCATCTATACTTCCATCTAATTTGGTTAGCAGCCATACTTTTTGGTGAAATTAACACCTGACATCCGGATGATCTGCTGGTTTACCGTTGACTGCTCAAATTGACCATTGACCGGATTTAACTTCACTTTTAACCCGACTTTAGCCAAGGTTGTGTATCACTACTTTCAATAATAAAGGGAAAAAAATTAAAAAGCCCCTTTTGCATTTTTTCGTTAATCGTCTGAAACCATGAAAAGAGCACAGGCCGAAAGTGACGAATTTGTGCAAAATTTCTTGAAGAATCATACAATCTGACTATTTGTTGGAACAGTCGAAGTTGATCGGTGTGGATTTCGAAGCATTACCTGTGTTGGTGGAGTTGTAGCAGCGAAGAAAAAAAGGGGCGGAGATGACTTTAAGGCTTACAGAAAAACCAAAGGACGTGCATCCTCTGTACAGTAAGAAAAAGGACATTTTTTATTTTGAACATATAGTATAATTTTTGATTTTATTGATGTGTTCATTCTTTTGTGTTTGATTGAATAAAAACGAAGTTGCATGTCCAGATTGGTGGCTTGAATGACATGGATGGTGTTTTGTTTTTGAGTATATTACTGTTCTTGTTGATGAGCATGACTAGTATGTAGGTTTAAAGGCGTGCTTTGTTGATTGTAGTGTATGTCCAGAATGATGGAGTAGTATTTGACGTGAAGTACGATTTTGTTGCTGTGTTCATTCTTTTGTGTTTATATACAAATCCCACAAGTGATGAGATAACTGTTGTTTTTCATTATGGTGGATTATTACTTAATATTGGTAAGACAAATTACCTAAAAGGAGACACTTGCATATATGATTATGTGAATGCTGATGAGATGTCCTTAATGTATTTGGATAAAATGTGCAAAGAAGCTGGAGTATTTAGTTTAAAGAAGTTTTACACACGTATAGAAGATAAGTTTGTGCAAATGCAGACAAATAGTGACTTGTATAATGCAGTCAGAAGTTGTATAGCATCATCTAGGGTTATGCGCTTGTATGTGGAGCATATTGTTCCACATAATAGGCTGGAACATGACGTTGGTGATATGTAATCTGAAAAGGTAAGTGATGATGATGTAAAGATTGATATTGAGGATGTCAGAGTCAATGAAAACAGTGGTGATCATGTGGGTAGTGATGATGCTGATTCGAAAGGAAATGAAAAGAATGAGGATGGAGGAGTCAATGTTAATGAAAACAGTGGTGATCATGAGGGCAGTTATGATGTTGAGTCGGATGAGAATGAAAAGAATGAGGATGGCGGAGTGAATGTTAATGAAAATGGTGATGGTATGGATGCTCTGTTGACGAGTGACTCAGAGTATAGTCCTGAAACAAAGTTGTACAGTGATGAGAATGATGAAGATGAGGAGGCATATGATGTAAAAGTTGACAGGAACAATGAATATGATGGGATGGGTAAAGATGTAAATAATGTCGCATCTAAGAGTGTTGATGAAGCAATTGATGACGGAGACAAGGAGTTAGACTTGAGCGATGAAGAATCGGAGCACGTTGGCAATGTTTTTAACACTATGACAGATATGGAAAATCTTCTGTTTGCTTGTGGGATGTTGTTTAACAACTTGGAGACATTTAAAGAAGTCTTGAAGATGTATTCCATAAGGAATGGTAGGCTAGTTGTCATTTACAGAAGTGATAAGATGAGATGTTGTGCAAAGCGTAAAAACGGTGGCTGCAATTGGGGCATACGTGTGGATTTGAATAGGAAAACTGGGTTTTATGAGGTTAGGAACATGAACTCAATTCATTCATGCAACTTCAGTGTGAAAAATGATAACATATCTTTTGGATGATTAGGAAAGAAGTATATGGAAGATTTCGCTGCCAACCCAAAATAAAGTTTGGAAAGTTTTAGAAAGAGATTGATGAATGAGATGAAATGCCATGTGAGTAAACCTCAAGCATTCAGGGCAAAGCAAAAGGATTTGCAACTTGTTAAGGGAAAAGAGAAAGATGAATACGGTTTTATATGGAATTACATTGATAAAATGAAAAGGATTGATCCGGACAGTAGTATTACGATGAAGACAGCGACCACTACAAATGAAGACGTGCAGTTGGGGGAGGAACACATGATCCTTAGGTCAGCTAACATACCACTGATTATAGACCAACCGTAGTTTCAACGGATGTATTACTGTTTAAGTCCGATGAAGAAAGGGTTTGTGAATGGATGTAGAAAGATATTTGGCATTGATGGATGCCATGTGAAGTCTAAGTATGGTGGTATGTTACTCACGGCTGTGGGTTTATATCCGAACAATAGTTTGTTTCCTATTGCCCATGCAGCCGTTGAGGGTGAGACAAAAGATTCATGAGAGTGGTTTCTTGTAAATTGAAAGAGGACTTATGTATACTGATGGATAACGAGTGGACAATAATTTTCGACAAACAAAAAGGGCTTATTCAGGCATGCGAGGAAGTGTTTCCATCAGCACAACATCGATTTTGTGTTAGACATTTGCACGCTAATTCGGTTTTGGCTGGATACAGCAACATCTCACTCAAACGAGCCTTGTACGAGGCTGCAATGGCAACCACAGTTGTCGAATTTAGGACAACTATGAAGAAAATTGAGCAGCTTGATAAGAACGCGGCAAAGTGGCTGGAGGACAAACCCACTTATCAGTGGAGCAAGTCTCATTTTAGCCCAATGTCTAAGTGTGACACAATTCTCAATAACTTATGCGAGAGCTACAATGTTGTACTTTGTGAGCCTAGGGAGTTGCCAATTTTGTCAATGTTTGAATGGATCCGACACTATCATATGACCAAGTTTCAGGAAAATAGGGAAAAAGCAATTAACAAATGGGAAGGAATGAAGCTATGCCCGAGGATAATGAGAAGGCTCACAAAGGCGATGGAGGCCTTCGCATAATATATACCTTACAAGGCTGACGTGAAGACATTCCAATGTGAGCAATTTGATGGGAAGAAGTTTGTTGTTGACCTAAGAGAACTCACATGTTGATGCAGGAAATGGGATTTGACTGGCATTCCATGCTCCCATGCATGCGCAGCTATTTCATTTGATCAGGAGGATGCATTCGATTATGTGGATCGGTGCTACTATGTAAGCACGTATAAGAAAGTCTATGAGCTTGCAATAGCTCCATGTGTGGGACTCACCCAGTTACCTGATTGTGGACGTGAGCCGATTGTGCCACCAATCGTCCGAAGGAAAACTGGCAGACCTAAGACACTGAGGAAAAGGTCTGCCGGTGAGCCACATTTGATGACATTGCAAAATGTGAGGAGGGCGAGAGTGCAAAAGATGAGCAAGCACGGTCAGCTACACATTTGCAGATTATGCCAGAAGGAGGGTCACAACATCGACTGAGGAAAAGGTCTGCCGGTGAGCCACATGTTCTCATGCTGTGACCCTCCTTCTGGCATCATCTGCAAATGTGCAGCTAACCGTGCTTGCTCATCTTTTGCACTCTCGCCCTCCTCTCCTTTTGCAATGTCATCAACTGTGGCTCACCGGCAGACCTTTTCCCCATTGTCTTAGGTCTGCCAGGTTTCCTTCAGATGATTGGTGGCACAATCAGATCACGTCCACAATCAAGTAACTGGGTGAGTCCCACACATGGAGCTATTGCAAGCTCATAGACTTTCTTATACGTGCTTACATAGTAGCACCGATCCACATAATCGACTGCATCCTCCTGATCAAATGAAATAGCTGCGCATGCATGAGAGCTTGGAATGCCAGTCAAATCCCATTTCCTGCATGAACATGTGAGTTCTCTTAGGTCAACAACAAACTTCTTCCCATCAAATTGCTCACATTGGAATTTCTTCACGTCAGCCATGTAAGGTATATATTCTGCGAAGGCCTCCATCGCCTTTGTGAGCCTTCTCATTATCCTCGGGCATAGTTCATTCCTTCCCATTTGTTAATCGCCTTTTCTCTATTTTCCTGAAACTTGGTCATATGATACTGCCGGATCCATTCAACATTGACAGAATTGTCAACTCCCTAGTCTCACAAAGTACAGCATTGTAGCTCTCGCATAAGTTATTGAGAATTGTGTCACACTTAGACATTGGGCTAAAATGAGACTTGCTCCACTGATAAGTGGGTTTGTCCTCCAGCCACTTTGCCGCGTTCTTATCAAGCTGCTCAATTTTCTTCATAGTTGTCCTAAATTCGACAACTGTGGTTGCCATTGCAGCCTCGTACAAGGCTCGTTTGAGTGAGATGTTGCTGTATCCAGCCAAAACCGAATTAACGTGCAAATGTCTAACACAAAATCGACGCTGTGCTGATGGAAACACTTCCTCGCATGCCTTAATAAGCCCTTTTTGTTTGTCGAAAATTATCGTCCACTCGTAATCCATCAGTATACATAAGTCCTCTTTCAGTCTACAAAGAAACCACTCCCATGAATCCTTTGTCTCACCCTCAACGGCTGCATGGGCAATGGAAAACAAACTATTGTTCGGATCTAAACCCACAGACGTGAGTAACATACTACCATACTTAGACTTCACATGGCATCCATCAATGCGAAAAATCTTTCTACATCCATTCACAAACCCTTTCTTCATCAGACTTAAACAGTAATACATTCGTTGAAACCGCGGTTGGTCTATAATTAGTGGTATGTTAGCTGACATAAGGATCATGTGTTCCTCCCTCAATTACATGTCTTCATTTGTAGTGGTCGCTGTCTTCACTGTAATACTGCTGTCTGGATAAATTCTTTTCATCTCTTCAATTTATTTCCATATAAAGCCGTATTCATCTTCCTCTTTTCCCCTAATAAGTTGTAAAGTCTTTCGCTTTGCTCTGAATGCTTGCGGTTTACTCACATGACATTTCATCTCATTCATCACTCTCTTTCTAAAACCTTCCAAACTTTGTTTTGGGTTGGCAGCGAAATCTTCCATATACTTCTTTCATAATCATCCAGAAGATATGCTATCATTTTTTACACTGAAGTTGCATGAGTGAATTGAGTTCATGTTCCTAACTTCATCAAACTCAGTTTTCCTATTCAAAGCCACACATATGTCCCAATTGCAGCCACCGTTTTTACACTTTGCACAACACCTCATCTTCTCACTTCTGTAAATGGCAAATGCTCTACCATTCCTTTTGGAATACATCTTCAGGGCTTCTTTAAATGTTTTCAAGTTAAACAACATCCCACATGCAAACTGTGGATTTTCCATATCTGTCCTAGTGTTAAAAACATTGCCAACGTGCTCCGCTTCTTCATCACTCAAGCTTAACTCATTGTCTCCGTCATCAGTTGCTTCATCAACACTCTTAGATGCTACATTATTTACGACTTCACTCAGCCCATCATATTCATTGTTCTTGTCAACTTTTGCATCATATGCCTCATCGTCTTCATCATTTCCATCACTGTACAACTCTGTTTTAGAATTATATTCTGAGTCACTCGTCAACAGAGCATCCATGCCATCACCCTTTTCATTAACATTCACTCCGACATCCTCATTCTTTTCATTCCCATCCGACTCAACATCATAACTGCCATCCTGATCACCACTGTTTTCATTAACTTTGACTCCGCCATCCTCATTCTTTTTATTCCCTTTCGACTCAGCATCATCACTTCCCTCATTCTCACCACTATTTTCATTAACATTGACTCTGTCATCCTCAATATCAATCTTTACATCATCATCACTTCCCTTTTCATCTTGCATATCGCCAACGTCATGTTCCAGCCTATTATGTGGAACAATATGCTCCACATACAAGCGCATAATCCTAGATGATGCTATACAACTTCTGACTGCATTATACAAGTCATTATCTGTCTGAATTTGCATAAACTTATCTTCTATACGTGTGTAAAACTTCTTTAAACCAAATACTCCTGCTTCTTTGCACATTTCATCCAAGTACATTAAGGACATCTCATCAGCATCCACATAATCATATATGCATGTGTCTCCTTCTAGGTAAATTGTCTTACCAATATTACGTAATAATCCACCATAACGAAAAACAACAGTTATCTCATCACTTGCGGGATCTGTATATAAACATAAAAGAATGAACACAACAACAAAATCTTACTTCACATCAAATACTACTCCATCATCTGGACATACACTATACTCAACAAAGCACACTTTTAAACCTACTTACTAGTCATTCTCATCAACAAGGACAGTAATATACTCAAAAACAAAACACCATCCATGCCATTCAAACCACCAATCTGGACATGCAACTTCGTTTTTTCTTCAATCAAACACAAAATAATGAACACAACAATAAAATCAAAAATTATACTACATATTCAAAATAAAAAAAATGTCCTTTTTCTTACTATACAGAGGATGCACGTCCTTTGGTTTTCCTGTAAGCCTTAAAGTCATTTCCGCCTCTTTTTTCTTTGCTGCTACAACTCCAACACAGAAAATGCTTCGAAATCCACACCGATCAAATTTGACTGTTCCAACAAATACTCAGATTGTATGATTCTTCAAGAAATTTTGCACAAATTTGTCACTTTCGACCTGAGTTCTTTTCGCAGTTTCAGAAGATTAACAGGAAAATGCAAGGGGGGCTTTTTGATTTTGTTTCGCTTTATTATTGAAAGTATTGAAACACAACCTTGGTTAAAGTCGGGTTAAAAGTGGGGTTAGGTCCGGTCAACGGTCGATTTGAGCAGTTAACGGTAAACCAGCAGGTCATCCGGATGCCAGATGTACATTTCACTAATAAGTATGGCTGCTAAGCGAATTAGATGAAAGTATGGATGCCATTTAAAACTTTGTGGAAAAGTATGAATACCAGGTGCAATTAACTCGTCAATTTCCGGTTGCCGGATGTTAGGTGTTAATTTCACTAATAAGTATGATTGCTAACCAAATTAGATAAAAGTATGGATGCTACTTAAAACTTTGTGAAAAAGTATGGATATCAGGTGCAATTAACTTCCAAAAAGAATGCTTTGGGATCTTTTTCGGACAGATGTAGTAGAGGTGCCCTAAGAGCCAATTGATCTTTGCAAATAGTCAAAGGAATGTTGGTTCAGATAGTGTTAAAGACTTAAGAGAACCACTAAATCTAAAACAATTTGTTAAAAGATACACAAGATTTGAACTAATTTCTCATGTGTGGGTGAGGGGTGGGGGTGGGGGGGAGGGAGGTAGAAGAGAACGAAGAATACGATAACTACATTACCTTTTCGTCCTCCAAGAACATCATGCAAGGGCCTTTGGCGATCAAATAGCATATAAGATGGCACGATACTAAATTTCCATTGTTTAAGTGTCTTTTTATGCGGATTTTTCCCAATCCAAAGTGTTTGTTATCTTAGAAACTCACCTTTTAAGAAATCAAAAACATCAATTATCTATGTCTTTTTTAAGAGATTAATGTACATGTCGATCAATCGATGTTACTTCTTATTTGTTATAATCATTTGTTATTTTTAAAATATAAAAAAATATTTTAACATCTTTTTACATTTCAACAACATTTTATCATTCAATAAAATCATGTTTTTAAAATTATTCGAATCTATACGTAGCAATATGGGGGAAATAATTCGTTTTGGTTGAAAGGTTCAAGTTTTTGAACTGTCTCTTTCTCCATCGGTGGCCATGACCGAAGCAGTTGATCAAATAGTAATCATGTAGAGTCAAAGAATTCGATCAGAAGAAATGACGATAGGTAGAAATAACAAAAAAAAAAAGGTCAGTGTTTGCTAACGATAATAATGTAGGGGAGAAGCAACAAGTAGGATACAACACCTACAAGGATCAACTTCAAGACAACCAACCAAAATGCTCTACCAATTCACCACAATTGATTCACCAAGCAAATATCAATCACACACCAAAACCTCAAGCAAATTAACCAAGATAAAGCTTCAAACAACACAAGAGATTTATACGTGGAAAAACCCCTTCAATGTGAAGGATAAAAAACCACGGAACTTGTAAGGAGTCCACCCTTCTTCTTCTCTTATTATGAAAATTGAGGGTAAAAACACCCAAATCAGTCTACAAGGATGTTACAGCCCACCACCAACAACATACATAAGAGACAACAATTGAGAAAGTATAAAACTGCACAAATTTCACCAAAATTGCGTCTGACACCAGCAGCGATTAAAACCGATCCAGGGCTCGGATTGAAATTCTGAACGGTCAGAATGTAGCCCTGTGTGTTCCGAAGATGCTCTCCAAATTTCAGCAAAATCCAACGGTTGGATCTCCGGCGATCGTCAAAGAAGCGGAGGCTGCCCAGAAAAACTGAAATCTGCGAAAACTTCTCTCTCACTATGTTTTTCCCAACCCTCAGATGTTGTACAGTGCTTCTTTTTTTCAGCCTCTAAAAAACACATTTCCAAGGGTTGCTCAAACACATTTGGGCCTTACAAAATAAGTGATTGGCCTATCACTTACAAAATGTCCAATAACAAATGGACTGGACTAATGCCCCAACAATCTCCCCCTCCAGTCCAATTTGGGGAAGACCATACGCACAGCTCATCAATAGGACATACCTGCAAGCTTGGAACAAAATTCAAGCTTGCTTCCTGGAACTATCTTTGTCAACATATCAGCACCATTCTTGTTGGTGTGGATCTTCTTCAACTTCATTAGTTGCTCTTCAATGACATCACGCAACCAATGATATCTTACATCAATATGCTTTGTGCGAGCATGGTACATGCTATTTTTACTCAAATCCATAGCACTTTGACTATCACAAAACACAACATACTCCGTTTGATTCAAACCCAACTCTTGAAAGAAACGTTTCAACCAAAGCATTTCTTTGCATGCTTCCACAGCTGCTATATATTCTGCCTCGGTTGTAGACAATGCTACACACTTCTGTAGCTTGGATTGCCATGAAATGGCTCCCCCTGCAAATTTAAACAAGTAACCAGAGGTAGATCTTCTGTTATCAATATCACCAGCCATGTCAGCATTTGTAAATCCCTCAAGAATAGGCTCACCACCTCCAAAACACAAACTCAATTTTGAGGTGCCATGCAAATATCTCAAGATCCACTTTACAGCTTCCCAGTGAACCTTGCCAGGATTAGCCAAGAATCTGCTAACCAAACCAACAGCATGTGCAATGTCCGGTCTTGTACATACCATAGCATACATCAATGAACCAACAGCAGAGGAGTAAGGAATATGTGACATACTTTCCTTTTCTTTCTCAGTAGTAGGACAACACCGCTTGCTCAACTTGAAATGACCTGCAAGTGGTGTATTAGCAGGCTTGGCATTCTTCATATTGAACCTTTCAAGCACCCGTTCAATATACTTCTCTTGTGACAACCAAAGCTTACCAGCTTTTCTATCATGAACAATTTCAATGCCAAGAATTTGTTTTGCAGGACCCAAATCTTTCATATCAAAAGACTTTGACAAATCCTCTTTCAACCTGCGAATCATCTCAACATCCTGTCCCACTATCAACATATCGTCAACATACAAACAAAGGATAATGAAGTTACCTTCAGAGAACTTTATAAAATAAACACAAGGATCTGCAGTAGTCCGCTTGTATCCATTAGTACCCATAAAGGAATCAAACTTGCGGTACCATTGCCTTGGTGCCTGCTTGAGTCCATATAGACTCTTTTTCAACTTGCAAACAAAATTCTCCTTACCTTTGACTTCAAATCCTTCCGGCTGCTCCATGTAAATCTCCTCATGCAAATCACCATGTAAAAAAGCAGTTTTTACATCAAGTTGTTCAAGTTCAAGATCCAAACTGGCAGCTAGTCCCAAAATTATACGAATGGAAGTCATCTTCACCACTGGTGCAAAAATCTCATCAAAGTCGATGCCTTTCTTCTGGTGGCATCCCTTCACCACTAGTCTTGCCTTCCGTCTCACTAGCTTGTGGCCATCTTTCTTGTTCTTAAACAACCACCTGTTCTTCAAGACTTTCTTCTCTTTTGGACGCTTCACCAAGTCATATGTTTCATTCTTCTGCAAAGAATCCATCTCCTCTTGCATAGCCTTGAGCCAATGGTCTTTGTCTGGATGTGACAACACCTCTTGAAGGCTCTCAGGTTCCCCTTCATCTGTGATTAGAATATAATCTGAACTGGGATAAAGTCTTGAAGGTTGTCGAACTCGGGTTGACTTTCTAACTGTTTGCTCTTCCACCTGTGGGCTGAATTGCTCTCCCTGATTAGAAGACTCTCCGTGTTCAATATCGACATCTTCATCATCAGGTTGTGGTACAACAACTTCTGGTTGTACCTCTTCAATATGGTCATGTTCATGAATGTTGTCATGACCATCCTCGGGAGCATCACCTGTTTGTTGATCATCTGGAACAGAAATAGGAGACATATCAATAGCATCATGCGAGAAATCAGTAGAATAAGTCTTACCAGCACCTAAGAGATGAAAACTCATCTCGTGCTCATAAAAGATAACATCTCTACTCCTCACAACTTTTTGCTTTGCTGGATCATAAAGTCTGTAACCAAACTCTTCATCACCATATCCAACAAATACACAAGGAGAAGTCTTGAAATCAAGCTTCAATCTCTGTTCCTTCGGCACATGCATGAAAGCCTTGCATCCAAACACCCTTAAATGAGAATAAGAGGGATCTTTCTCGAACCAAACCCTCTCAGGAATCTCAAACTCCAAAGGAACTGATGGTGCTCTATTTATCAAGTACACAGCGGTTCCAACCGCTTCTCCCCAAAATGACTTAGGAAGATTGGACATCCTAAGCATACATCTCACTTTTTCAACAATAGTTCTGTTCATCCTCTCGGCAACACCATTTTGTTGTGGAGTACCAGGTTCTGTTCTTTCATGCCGAATACCATATCTTGAGCAATATGCTTTAAACTCATTTGAAGTGTATTCACCTCCATTATCAGTTCGGAGACGCTTCAATTTGCAATCTGACTCCCTTTCCACTATGGCATGAAACTTCTGAAAGATACCAAAACACCTCGCTTTTGTTCTTCATCATATAAACCCAAGTTCTCCGAGTAGCATCATCAATAAAAGTAACAAAGTATTTGTTACCACCAAGTGATTCCACCTCTATGGGACCACACACATCAGAGTAGACCAACTCAAGCTTCACTTTCTTTCTTATGGATCTCCTCGGAAAAGAAACTCTATGTTGCTTTCCTGCTAAACAATGATCACAAGGGTCAAGAGAGATGGTAACATCAACAGGAATAAGAGACTTACCAGCCAGCAACTTTATACCCTTCTCACTGACATGTCCCAATCTTCGGTGCCATAAGTTGGTGAAGTTTTCTCCTCAACAGCATTCAACTCACTAGTACACACTTTCAAGTGTGTCTTATACAAGGTGCAGCAGAGCTTGCCACGAGCAACAGTCAATGAACCCTTAGACAATTTCCATTTACCCTCACCAAAAGTGTGCTTGTAACCTTCTTGATCAAGTACATTAACAGACAATAAATTGAGGCGTAAATCTGGAATGTGGCGAACATCTCTCAATGTCAAATTGCACCCAACACTGGTTTGTACTCGGATATCTCCAATTCCAACAATACTAGCTGAACTTTGGTTTCCCATCTTCACACTACCAAAATCTCCAGCTCGGTAGTCAATAAAGTACTCCTTAACAGGAACACAATGATAAGAAGCCCCAGTATCAACAAGCCATTCAGAATCAGAATTGTCAACATGACAACAATCCCCAGTAGTACAAATCAAAGAAACAGAATCATCTGAAGTAGAAGCTGTCGCAGCTGTATTCTTGTCCTCACCCTTTTTGTGATGATCACTTTTCTTCTTTTGTTGATCTCTTTTCAACTTATATCAAAACTTTTGAAGGCTTGCTACAATAGTGACATATCGTGGGTCTGAAACTATCGATATCTTGAAAGTCACGTAGATGCTCTGAAACTGACTTTCCTGGCTTCAACTTGAGATTAACAAGTCTCTTAATCAATGAGGCCTTGTTGTGAGCAGTCTTTCTTTCATAAAGGCCCTCCAATTTTCTCCACAACTCAAGTGGCTCATTCTCTTGGGACACATGATTGAATATGCTAATGTCAATCCACTGTCTAATTGTTCCCAATGTCTTTCTCTTTAGCTTTTCCCATTCTTTATCCGACATCTTCTCTGGTTTAGTGGGCGTGTCATCTTTCTTGGTTTTATCCACATCAATTGGGTCAAACAAATCTTTACAATATAGCAAATCTTCCATCATCGGACGCCAAATGGAATAATTGGTTGATGTCAATTTAACCATAGAATGATTTTCAGATTCCATATCTACGGTTTAACCAAATGCTCTGATACCAGTTGTAAGGGGGAAGCAACAAGTAGGATACAACACCTACAAGGATCAACTTCAAGACAACCAACCAAAATGCTCTACCAATTCACCACAATTGATTCACCAAGCAAATATCAATCACACATCAAAACCTCAAGCAAATTAACCAAGATAAAGCTTCAAACAACACAAGAGATTTATACGTGAAAAAACCCCTTCAATGTGAAGGATAAAAAACCACGGGACTTGTAAGGAGTCCACCCTTCTTCTTCTCTTATTATGAAAATTGAGGGTAAAAACACCCAAATCAGTCTACAAGGATGTTACAGCCCACCAACAACAACATACATAAGAGACAACAATTGAGAAAGTATAAAACTGCACAAATTTCACCAAAATTGCGTCTGACACCAGCAGCGATTAAAACCGATCCAGGGCTCGGATTGAAATTCTGAACGGTCAGAATGTAGCCCTGTGTGTTCCGAAGATGCTCTCCAAATTTCAGCAAAATCCAACGGTTGGATCTCCGGCGATCGTCAAAGAAGCGGAGGCTGCCCAGAAAAACTGAAATCTGCGAAAACTTCTCTCTCACTATGTTTTTCCCAACCCTCAGATGTTGTACAGTGCTTCTTTTTTTCAGCCTCTAAAAAACACATTTCCAAGGGTTGCTCAAACACATTTGGGCCTTACAAAATAAGTGATTGGCCTATCACTTACAAAATGTCCAATAACAAATGGACTGGACTAATGCCCCAACAAATAAGAAATAACGAAAAAAGTTGTGTTGTCTCTTATACCATGTTAAAATTCAATAGAATATACAAGAAAAGTAAATCAACCGGATATTTACAGCAATGATGAGATATATGGGAATATATTTTAGAAGGAATCCTAATAGTTATGCAATCTAATTATCCTTCGGATTTCTTAGATTATGCCCTTATGGAATATGTACCTTCATTTGGTTCAACATTTACAGGGTATCAAAGTAAAAAAAAAAGAAAAAAAAGAGGCAAGTAAAGAAAATAATGTTTTTTGTGCTTGCAAATAATTTCATTATTTTAGGAAATTCGTTTCTCTGTAATTAAAAAGGAAAAAAAGGAAAAGGTGATAAAAAGTATCATTAAAAAATATGTTGTAATTTAAATCACATAAACAAAACACAATGTTAAATAATGAAATTATTTGCAAGCCTTGTATGGTACAAGCCTTGTATGGTACCTAGCTATAGTTGGAGGGGATCCAAATCTCCTCACCGCTCCCCTCCTCACCGTTTGCGTCACCGTGCGATACGTGGCACCAAAGGGGTGGTGATCCTCATCTAGCCTCATCACCCCCACTACTGCCACGTATCACGTGGTGGGGAGTGCGGTGACTCACTGCGCGGTGAGAGGATCCCATTCGAGTTCGAAGGATTCTGTTTTTTTTTGGGGGGGGGGGGGGGGCGGCGGCTCATAGACAAACGTGGCAGTTGTGATGTTTCCTTCTTATACATTTCTCCTCTATGAAACAGAGCTCAAACAATTAAGAGGAAGTAATTCTGATTCTTTAAGTATATAAAAATAGAGTTGCAAACAAGAACCATATATTCGGTTTGATTTGTTTAAGACTCAATTTGAGTTAGTTTAGTGTAAGCTCCAGCTTAATTTCCAATATAGATTTCAGCTTGAGTATTCAAATGAGCAAATGAGCCAACTAATTTATACTTAATATAATTTTCTGGAAAGAGATATTAGATTAATTCTTAAATTTTAAACAATTATATTTTAATTATTTATATCATTTTCTTATTCAATGATCTTTTGAAAACGATTAATATTTGAACTTCAATCGAGCTTTAATCAAACTCGAAACTTTGACGAATTGAAATTCAAATATTGTTTTTCAGTAATCCAATCGAATTTGTATTCAAACTCTAAGCGAAATGATATTCACTAATATACCCTCGTTACTGGATTTTCATAACTTAGAATATAAAAAAAAAGAAAAAAAAAACTAACTTAACATACGTAGTTCACCGGGATGACGTAACGGTGACTTCATGACAAAGGAAGAAATAACTAATTAAATAAACAAAGAACAGTTTGCCACATATAGAGCTGTAAATGAGCCAAACCGTTCGATTGTTTGGTTTGTTTGGCTCGAGCTCAGTTCAACTCGGCTCGGATAAAAGGTTAATGAACAGTATTTGAACACTTTTTTCTGTTCGAACTTGGTAAGTGACATCGTTCGTTTAAAGTATTCGGCTCGTTAATGTTGTTCGTGAGTTAAACGAACCAAACTTGAATAATTAAATATGTTCGTTAAATAAACGAAGAAGCTCAGCTCGTTCACTAAGTTAAATGAACCAAGCTTGAACAACGCAAGCTCACTGCCTTAGTCACTGATGAAGAATTAACCAAAACAATTCTAAGCGATTAGAATTGTAACAACGCAAGTCCGGTAGCTGTGCCGCCCTCAGGCCGATCAATTAGGGATCCGGTAGAAAGGCTGAAAAATTGCGGCTTCACATTTGCTTGTAGGTTTGTTCTAATCACTGTCATAAGCCTACTCCCTTTTTCCTTCTCTGCCTGATATCATCTGGATGCTATTCTTCGTAATGTTTATTAGGTTATCAAATTAATTTCTGTCTGATCCTAATTTTTTTTGCAGAGGTGAGTGAAACAATAATTCAAATTGTTAACTTTTCCTTCTGCTATTATGTTCTTCACCAACTCTTTTCAGGTCCCGGGATATCTTTACTGTTATTTCTAGCTTTTTCCTGATTGAATTTCTGTTTTACATAAATTAACGATGAAATTCGCGAACCCGTTTAGGAGGAAATACAAAAAAGAACAGAACATCAAGAAAAGTTGGTAGCTTTGGCAGAATGATCCTGTTACTTCCCAATGGCAGTAGATTATGTGCTCAAATGTTGGTCTCGACTAGAATGTACAGTTCAATACAACTGGTTCAAGATTCCTCTGATTTAGTAAGAAGGGTATGTAAAATAATGATGTCTTGCCCAAAATCTGGCCTTGATACATTGCTTAACCAGCATGGCATAAGGGTTCCACCTGAAGTAGTGGAAGAAGTACTTCAGAGATTTGAAAATGCTGGAATGCTGGCATACCAGTTCTTTGAATGGTCCGGGAAGCAGCATAATTATGAGCACAGCGTTAAAAGTTATCATACCATGATTAAATCTTTAGCCAAGATAAGGCAGTACCAGATAATGTGGGATCTGGTGAATTCTATGAGAAAGGCACAATTGTTAAACATCGAGACCTTCTGTATAATGATGAGGAAGTATGCTAGGGCCAAGAAGGTAGACGAAGCCGTGTATACCTTTAACGTCATGAGTAAGTATGATGTGCCTCCAAATTTAGCAGCTTTTAATGGCTTGTTGAGTGCCCTATGTAAGTCAAAGAATGTGAGGAAGGCTCAGGAGATTTTTGATGACATGAAAAACCAATTTGTTCCTGACGCAAAAACTTATAGCATTTTGATCGAGGGATGGGGTCGAGATCCTAATCTGCCCAAAGCAAGAGAAATGTACAGAGAAATGGTTGGCGCAGGTTTTGATGCTGATATTGTGGCCTACGGAATCATGGTAGATGTCCTCTGCAAGGCAGGAAGGGTTGATGAAGCACTTGATATAGTTAAAGAGATGGAATTTAGTGGTTGTCAGCCTACGTCGTTTATATATACTGTTCTGATTCATGCATATGGTGTGGACAATCGGATTGAAGATGCCGTCGATCTCTTTCTTGATATGGAAACGAAGGGAGTGGTTGCTGATGTTGCTGCATATAACTCATTAATTAGTGCTTTCTGCAAAGTTAACAAATTCGAAAATGTCTACAATGTTCTAGAGGAGATGATGGTCAAGAAGGTGATTCCCAATTCAAGGACTTGCAATATTATTTTAAATAGTTTGATTGGTCGTGGGAAGACAGATGAAGCTTTTAAAATCTTTCGCAGGATGAGGAAAATCTGTGAGCCGGATGCAGACACATATACTGTTATGATAAAGATGTTTTGTAGCAGAAATGAGCTTGAAATGGCTTTCACAGTATGGGATTACATGAAAAAGAAGAAATTTGTTCCGAGCATGCACACCTTTTCTGCCCTTATCCATGGGTTCTGTGACAAAGCTGATGCTTCCCAGGCTAGTGTTTTGATGGAAGAGATGCTAGAAAAAGGACTTCGCCCAGGAAGAGTTACGTTTAGTAAGCTTAGACAATTGCTCCTGAAGGAAGGTAGGGAAGATGTCCTTACTTTTCTTCAGGAGAAAATGAACCTTTTGGTCAAAGAGCCTTTATGTGACTGAGCGAGTTTTCCAGCATCTCAACAGCTTCTGCGGATCGAAAGCGCACCAGGAGATTCAGATCAAAAGCGCACTAATACATCATATCATTATCATTTTGTCATTTATGCAAGTATATATAGAGCCGGGGTCTCACTGGAAGCAAACTTCTATCTCTTGAGATAGAGGTATTGTTTGCATGCCGCTCATCCTCCCCAGATCCTAGCGATAGTTTTTGCTGCCGTTGGAATATACTGAGTATGATCGATTGATAAAAGTTGACACAAAGATCTGCATGAAGGTATCCAGTTGCGACAGACTTCCACGTCAACCGAAGTTTTCCATGGGAAAGACCCTGAACCAAACCTCAGAAAATGTTGAAGTTTTCCATGGGAAAGACCTTAAACCAAACCTCAGAAAATGTTGAAGTTTTCCATGGGAAAGACCTTAAACCAAACCTCAGAAAATGTTGAAGTTTTCCATGGGAAAGACCCTGAACCAAACCTCAGAAAATGTTGAAGTTTTCCATGGGAAAGACCCTAAACCAAACCTCAGAAAATGGACCTTTGACAGTAGGACCCAAAAACGGACCAACTAGAGGATTCAGCTTTAGATCCTTGTATAGTTTGTTATAAGTGAACGATTGTTAATGCTTGGCTTATGTTGCTTTGATAAGGCAATTTTTTTTGTAAAGGTGGGCACTGTAAGCCACCTATATTTTGCTTCCGTCAAGACCCCATATTGCTACTTTAGCTTGGAGAAATAATCCAGTAGCACTGCGCATGAGATTATGTCTAGCTTGAACCCTCAGATGGTCTCCCATTTACAGCCTAATTTAACAGGTATTGAGCTCCAAATGCTTTGAATATTGTTCAGCATTCTTGTTATCTTCCTTGTTCTTGACTTGTTTCGGTGTTCCAAATGCTTCAGTTTTGTAGGGAACCCAAGCAAGTTTACACAAAAGCCATCTGCAAGTTTACCGGTCTCAGGTGAAGTTGATACTTCAATCCTTACAAGAAGTAGCAGTGATTTAATCCACATGGTATTTTAACTGCGAAGATATATTCTTATATTAGAAAAGGCTACTTACGCTACAAATCCTGTATTGCAGATCTGGCTTGTGTATCCATATTCGCGCTGATGCACCCTGTTTAAGGTTTATGACCGGAAATCCCAACCGGACCCCTATCAGTTTGTCCCACGGCGCGATAGAGATGAAAGTCAGGTGTCCAAGGCCGGTATGGCAGACTGCTCAGGCAGTCACACAAGAAGCCACTGTAAACTGTGGAGCTCCAATACTATGCGCGTACCTGGAAAGAGAGTCGAAGACCTTGCTTGGGACATGAATCGAACTCTCGCCACTCTCTCAAGTCTCCGCCACCAAAACCATTAGACCATGTCATTGGGATATGATACACCTTGTGTAAGGTGCTAAATATCTACAAAATGGAAGGAAGAGGAACCATCATCCTTGCTTTCCTAGAATTATGTCATTTTCATTCATTCCCTGGTCTGTGTACTATTAGAGTATGTCGTGTCACTCACATTTTTTTTCTCTTTACCCCAAGTAAACTGATACATGTTTAGCATAAATACATTTTCTCAAAAGATCTCTTGATAACAGAAAGAACACGTGAAGGACAAAAAGAAAGACACGGAAGAAAATTAAAGAGAAAGACAAAGGACATTGTTAAATCTCTTGTTTAAAAGTAGCTTCCCAACGAACTTAGTTAGATTTGATGTTTATCCACGTTCAACAACTCTCGCTTAATTTATAACCTTCGAACCAAGAACCTTGGTAGATTCTTGGAAAGCTTTTTGAACAACTTAAGGGATGAATTCAAACTATAGTTATTGTTACAAGAATTGATTGAATTCAATAGATCAAAGCTTGCGTAGACAAACTTCAAAAATCAAACACACGGCTGCTGAACATACTTTTATTCATGAAAAAGGTGTTGCAAATAATGTTTAAGATATCGTATTTATAAGCACAAAACAAATCCTAAACTAGAAAGAAAAACAAAAGAAACTCGATCCAATTATGGCTATAAAAATTAACCGCCAAGACAATAACGTAACAATAAGTTGTCAAATTTCGATGGACAAACATGATTAGTTTGCTTCTAACTCCACCAGAATCAACTATCCATATGATAAATATCATGTTTGATAAGGTTGAAAGAGACTTAAATTCAAAGTATAAACTTCTCTTTAACTTCAAGCTTTCCATAAAATTGCGTTGCCTCTTTTTAACATATTATAGATGCATTAAAACATGCACCAAAATGTTACTAGGCACAACAGTAAAGAATATAGAACTCGTTAGGAGATTCGTGTTCAGCATTTGTAGTCTATGTTTCCAAGCTAAGCTATGAAGCACGAAAGATGCTAGAGTACTTTGAACGTTTTTATTGAAAGAATTCTCTCATATCTATAGTGTTAGTATCAGTTTGAAGCTATGTCCCATATGTTATGAAACTCGAAAAATAACATGCACTTCATTATTAATGTTATGAGGATCCGCACACATGTACAACCAAACACAAGTGCCTGGATCAAAGAATTGTTAGCACATCAAGGTTTTTGGGATGAAATTGCTATATTTATTCTCACATTGTTTCTGAACAAACCAAACAACAAAAGAATGACTTCTGTGAGACACCATTAGCACTGGTTAGTCATTCTCTTTGTCCATATGCTGATTTGTAGAAATTTACAAATAACACAACTCATAGACATACAAGGACGACAATGCATTATGCAATAAAATTTTAAACATCATGTTTGTTTCATTTATCGCTTTTCTTTCATCTATAATTGCAACCATAGATCCTTCTTTTTGCTCAATTTCAGCTTCAGTCTCATGTACACTCCTAATAATATCGAACAAATTCATAACTTCATGACACAAATTATGCAAACCATCATCTTTTTTTTGGCAATTCATCTACAACCTCATGCACAACAGTCTAAATAGCATTCAAATTATGATTAGGAATAGATGAACCACTAGGAATTTCACGCATATCATGCAGAACATCATTTATGTAAGAATTCAAAGCAGTCACTTTTTCTTTAATTTTTTGTATTGACATCAGAATTTCTGTATTTCTTTCTGTTTATCACATGTCAACTTCTTTTCATAAATGTTTGCAAGATAATACATGGGTCCAAGATCCTTAAATCTCATGTTGTACATTTGGTCATCAATATTCTTATTCATTTTTTATTAAGAAAACGAGTTTGATTTTATTTTCATGAGAAATCCAACAACGTTACAAGGGATTCAATTGGGCTTCGACCTAAGGCTAAGTAAAGCTTGTAACTAATAACTCGGCCTGTTTGCTAGAATCTCCTAGAAACATTTGGGACAGTGCCTACTGTAGTAAAAAAACTTTTGGGAACCTAGGGCAGCTTTTTTTCGAAATCTGCTTCCTCTCCCTTCTGTCGATTCATTTTCCTGGTTTCAATCGCCTGGAAAAACTAAAATCTTCTTGCATTCAACTGATTTTCCATTGAGATTCTTTGAGATTCATCACCAAAGCTGAGAATGTCCTTCCACTTGGACTTGTTAGTTTTTGCCAGGTGTGTTTTATCTTATTGTTTCTGTTGACTCCGGATGTATGTTGCATATTTTGCATGTGTATTTTATTTTTGCCAGCACTGCTGTTGTTTTGTCAGTTGTCATGCATCCTTTCACATATGGTGGGAGACTTTTTTCCTCTTTGAAAGTTGTGAATTTGTTTTCCATCATTCCGAATTGTGCTAGATTGTGTGTTGTTGCGTTGGTCTCCCTTTGACAGTATTTTATTTTTACCCCATTTTTCCTCCATCAAATTCTTTGTCCGAGCTATGGTTTCTTCAAATTGAATCTTTGATGCCCTCGGTTCTGCTTTGATTTCATCCTCTGTGTTCTGTAGTCTTCTTACCACTGCTTTGCAGTCCGTTTCCATTTCAACATCCTTTAGTTCATATCTCAATTTTTCTTTGAAGATGCAGAAATATATTAGAGATATCATTGCAGTTTGTGCTTCTGCATTTATTGGGTTTCTCACCGGTAGATGAAATGAGATTGCATGTCTCATTTCTCTATTTGAATCTCTCATTATTGATCCTCATGCATCTAATCTGCTCCCGCCTGCTGCATCTGTGTTGATTTTGAGTTTCTCCGTGAGTGGTTGCTCCCATTTTAAGATTTTTGCTGCTTTTGTTTGCAGTCTTGGTGTGATTCCCGCTTCAATTAGTGTTTGTGAGTTGCATGTTATCTTTGTTCCATTTATCGTCAGACACCAGTCTTTGATATTTTCTCTGATTTTTTCCTATGTCCTTTCAACATTCCATTATTTTTCTGCCTTCGTTATTTTGTTTTACTCCTTCCATATGTTCCACATTATTATCCCCAGTATTATTCACTTGAGTATTCCTTCCATTTTCTTTTCTGATCCCTGCATCCACCATGCAAGAAGGTATTGTCTGATTTGTTGCTTTTCTGGTGTAGGCCCGTTTAATATGTTTGCGTAGTATGTCCAGATTGCTTTGGTTTCTGGGTATTGTAGGAATATGTGTTGATGTATTTCTTCATTTTGCTTGCATATTGGACATCTTGTTGGGTGAATGGCAATGAACTTTGATAGATTGTCTGCTATCGGCAAAGTTCTGTTTAGTAGTTTCCACAAGAAGATCTTTATAATCCATCTCTCTTTGTTATTCCATAGTAATTTATGGGAGATCATCATTGGTTCAGAATGTTTCCACCGAACATATTCTCTTCCATCCTTGAGTGTCATTGGGTTGAATTGTCTTTTCCTCTCTTCTTCCATATTTGATGTTCATGTATCTAGCCCATAGACTTGTGTTACTTTGATATTTCTTTTATATTTTGCAGGAATATGCTCTTTGTATGTTTTCTAGGCTTCTGATGCATAGTCCTCCTTCTTCTGATGGCATGGTAAGAGTTTTCCACTTCTTCCAATGGTGTTTTCCTGGTCCCCATATAAATGTTGCCGTTCTTTTTTCCATTGCTCTTGTTATCCTTTTTGGTATCTGTTCAGCTGCCAGTGTGTGTAGTGGTATTGTAGCCAGTACATGTTTGATGATTACGAGTCTTCCTGCTGCGTTCAGGTACTTGTTGCTCCACGCGTTGAGGAGTTTATCAAAATGTTGTAGTATATGTGGCAATACTTTGCTCTATTGATCCCTTTATGTAGATTGCATCCTAGATATTTCATTGTCTGCTTTGTATGGGTCATTTCTAGGATTGTGTGGATAGTGTGCAGTTTTTTAATGTCACTTTTGTGCTGATCTGAAATTGGCTTTTTTGTAGTTTATATTCTGTCCTGATGTTTTTTGATATAACTCCAGGAAATTCTTGAACCTTTTTAGGTTTGGTTCAGCCCCGTTTATGAAGATCAGTAAATCATTTGCGCATCACAAGTGTGTTGGTATGTTTTGCACTCTTCCTATTGAGTAGCCTTCTATAATTTTCTCTTGATTCAATGCTTTCATTCCTTTGCTGAATCCTTCTGATGCTATTATAAACAGCAGTGGGGACAGTGGGTCTCCTTGTTTTACTCCTCTAGTTGGTTTGAAATATGGAGTTTGTGTTCCATTTATGAGGATTGATAGTTGCGTAATCTCCAGGTGGTTGTATATTAGTTTTAGGAAGAATTGGAAAAAATCAAATCCCTCCATGATTTTCCTTAGGTAGCTTAATCCACTCTATCGAATGCTTTTGTCGTGTCTAATTTGATTATTATATTTGAGCCCCTGCATTTTCCGTCAATGTGTTGCATTAGTTCAAAAGTTAGCATTATTTGGTCAGAGATTTCCTTACCTTTCATGAAGCCTGGTTGTTCTTCTGAGATGATTTTTGGTAGTCTCGTGGCTATGATTCTGGTGTTGATTTTGCTCGTGAAGTTTGATAGGGATATTGGTCTAAAATTAGCGAAGGTTTTGTGTTTTTCGTCTTTGATATTAATGTAATTGTAGTGCTTGCCATTGTCTTTGTTGGGGGAAGCCCAAAAAATACTCTTGTGATGCTTTTAATATATCCATTTTGATGACTTCCCAGAACTTGTTGTAGAAAAAGCCATTGAATCCATCTGGACCAGCTGCACTGTTTGGGTCTAGATCCCACACTGCTGTCTTTACTTCTTCTAGTGTTGGTTGTTGAGTTAGCGTAATGTTGTCTTCTGTGTCTAGTATTTTTGGGATGTTTCTGGTGATGTCTTCTTGATTTTCTGTTGGTTCTTTTATGAATAGCTTTGTGAAATATTCCGTGGCTGCTTCCTTGAGTTCAGTCTCTGTGGAACATTTGATCCCCTCATTGTTCTTGAGTTCTCTTATTATTTGTTTTCTTCTTCTTTCCTGGACTTTGCTATGAAAGTATTTTGTATTTTCCTCTCCTTCTTTTATCCATTTTATATGGGCTTTCTGCATCCAGTAACTTTCTGCCTTTTTGTTCTCTGCTCTGAGCTGGGCTTGTGTTAATGAGTATTTCGTTCTAGTTTCTTCCGTTGGCTCTGCTTCATATTCTGTTTCATTCCTGTCTACTTCTTTTTCAGCTTTCTCTACTGAATCGAATATATTCCCGTATATCTATTTGTTCCATTTTTTGAGTTCCTTGGTTATCTTGTGGAGTTTGTTATATAGTCCCCTCATTCCGTCTATTGTTTCGTATTTGTTCCATGTGGAGGTGACAAATCTGCTGAAGTCCTCATGAAGGGTCCATGCGTTTATGAATCTTGCCTTCTGTGAGTTTTCATCTGTCCCTTCAGCAGTAGTGGTGCGTGGTCCGAGGTTGTTCTATTTAAGTGTTTTACCATTGTGTCTTCAAATCTGTCTTGTAGTTTTTCATTTATGAAGTATCTGTCTGGCCTTCTCCATAGTCTTCCTAGTTTTATGTTGTCTGACCAGGTAAATATTGATCCTTGATATGGGACTTCTATGAGGTTGCATTGATTAATGCAGTCTTGAAAGTCTTGTATAGATTCCAATGATGGTATGGAATTTCAAATTTGCGACGACACTTGTCGTCGGTAAATCGTCGGCGCTCGTCAGTATTTGAAAAAAAAATAATACAAAATATAAAGTACTTCCCGACACACATTATGTATATACATGTGTATAAGTACATCAACACATACACACATTCACATAAAGAGATACATAAAAATTTTGACTAACGTCAATCTTCATTGTCATCCGCATCCTCATACGCATCTTCATTTTCATCTTCATTTTCATCTTCATCTACATGCTCATGGTCCTCTTCATCCTCGTATTCGTCTTCGACTACATCTTCAATATTGTCAGCCGGTTGTATGTTGAGATGAATTTCGATGAAACCACCGTTGGGGTCATTTAGAGAGACATTGTGCAGTTCAACATGTGTCGTATTCGCAACACGCGGGTTTTCTTCTTGAAATGCGGTATCCATGCCATCTGAACCTGGCTAGATACTGACATCGAACTTGCTCGATTTCACTTTGCACACGGCTCGCCAGTCTTTTGAACTCGCATTCATCCTCGTCGTCGGATACGATAGATAGTACACCTGGAACGCTTGACTAGCCAAAACGAATGGATCGTACTTTCTGTACCGTCGCCCTTGGTGTATGTCTACCAACTTATATCGGTCGTGAACCTTTGTGCCAGCGCGATAACCACCCCAAGTTGGATCGTACCATTCGCATTTGAATAGCACCACCCGCTTTATAGGCAGTGCGTGATATTCGAGCTCAATGATGTCAGTAAGGTAGCCGTAGAAGTCATCCTCGTCCGGGCTATTGTCATACCGCTTGACACACACTCCGCTGTTCTCCGACGATTTTCGGCTGGCATGGGAGACTGTGTGGAATCTATAATTGTTCACAAAACACATGTCGTAGTGCGTGACTCTACTGAATGGACCCTCGGCTACTGGTGTCAGAATGTAACCGTATTCTTCGTCAGCCAGATGACCTTTGCTCGCCTGTAAAACAAGAAGTATACATCAGCGGGCCAATAAATGCGTATCACATGACATACACATAACCAGCAAATATGTAAACTTACATGCCACCTGAACCAATCAGCAAACTTGGCATCTAACTCATTGTTTATTGGATCGCTCGATATACCCAGTGAACGTTCTTGCAATAAATCAACGAACAAGCTGATGCAAATTACGAATGAATACCATGTATACCTTTGTAATATAATGGATAGAGTAGCGCAAGGTATTTACAAATTAAAATTGGATATCGTTTATACCTCTGGAAAAAGTCAACTTGACGGCAGTTGCGCAGAACATAAGAATGAGCAATCTTCAGATCGCTGTCCCCCAATATTATTTCCTTTCCCTGTCCGTGAAACCTGATCGGATGTGTGAATATCGGGAGGACACCGGATCTGGAAATGCCGTCGTCGTTCCGGGGAACATCTCTGCACCTCGACGGGACATCTGGCTGGAAGTAATGAGACACGAATGTCGAGGCTTCCTCCGTCAGGTAGGCATTGCACATCGAGGCCTCGACTTTGGCCTTGTTCCTGATGTTCAGCTTCAAATGCCTGAGATATCTGTTCATATAGTGAATACTCCAACGTCACATGATGAAACAAATTGGTAAGCATGCACGCGGTTAGACACATAAGAACGTCACGTAATAAATAAGAGTACCTCTCGAACAGATACATCCACCTGTACTGAACAGGACCACTAACGCGTGCCTCGTATGGTAGATGAATGGTAGGTGTTCCATTGAATCAAAGAAGGCCGGAGGGAATACAGTTTCCAGCTTGCATAGGATCACTGGGATTTCGCCCTCCAGTCTTGACATATCATCCGCCCTGAGTCTCGTGGATGTAAGACATCTGAAGAACAGACTCATCTCGGTAAGTGCTTCCCATACATTGGTTGGAAGCAGCTCGCGGAATGCAATGGGCATCAACCGTTGCATGAGCACGTGACAGTCGTGGCTCTTCATCCCGTGCAAACCGCGTTTATTCACGTCGATGTTCTTCGACAGGTTCAAACATGGCCGTCAGGAAATCTAGCCGTCCCCAGCCACGATAACAACGCACTGACCTGCTCCGCAGTCAGCGTGTACGAGGACTTCGGCATGTAGGATGTTCCAACGAGATGCAGCTCTGGTCGCATTTTAAGGTCGCGCATATCAAGTCGTGCCTTCAAATTGTCTTTTGTTTTTCTAGGCACATTCAGCACTGTATTGAAGATGTTGTCAAACACGTTCTTCTCAATATGCATGACATCCAGGTTGTGTCGGATCATATTGCTCTTCTTGTACGGAAGCTCCCATAATATGCTTCTCTTCTTCCACCATATACAGTATCGGGCCAGGTCTGCGTTGTGGCTGCCGTCCGGATCATCAGCGACCCCCACGAATCCACAACTGTCTATCTCCTCCAACACCTCCGCACCCGTGAGAAGCTCGGGCTTCGTGTCCTTCTCGACGATGCCAGGCATGAACGCCGTCACGTTCTTTCTGTACAAATGACGTCCGGGCAGGAACTTCCTATGGCTGTCGAACCAGCAAATCTTACGTCCATGTTTCAAGGACATCGTCTTCGCTTGCTTCATGCAGTAAGGGAAAGCGTATTTCCCCGCTGTACTCCACCCCGACAACATAGAATAAGTCGGAAAGTCGCTGATCGTCCACATCAGCGTAGCGCAGAGCTAGAAGTTTTGTTTGGTGGATACATCGAACGTCTCCACGTCACTCCCACAACCACTTCAGCTCCTGTATCAATGGCTGCAGGTATAGGTCGATCTTTTGTTTCGGATTCCTAGGCCCCAGTGCGATCACAGTCAAGAACATGTACGGCTTCTTCATGCACATCCAATGTGGTAGATTGTACGGCGTCACGATGACAGGCCACGACGAATACTGCTCTCCTGACTGTCCGAACGGGTTGAACCCGTCGGTGCATAACCCCAACCTAACGTTCCTTGTCTCTGACGAAAAACCCGGATGTGTCGCATCGAACGTCCTCCAAGCTTCACCGTCAGATGGGTGGCACATCTCACCGTCTTTCGTGTAGTGCTCCGCATGCCACCTCATCTGGCTAGCTATGGCACCGGATGCGTAGAGCCTCTGCAGTCTAGGGGCGAGAGGTAAATAGTAGAATTGCTTTCTTGGCACGTTCCGGTTTCTTTTGTTCGTTCTCCACCTGGGTGTCCCACAAACCCTGCACTTGTCTTTATCCTCGTTGATGCCCCAGTATATGATGCACCCCTCCGAACAACAATCGATCTTCTGAACCGGCAGTCCTAACCACTGCAGCTGTTTCTTTGTCGAATAAAAACTGTCGACCATCGTGTTCCCTTCGGGAAGAGATTCCCTCATAAGCTGACACATCCCATCGTACAATCTTTCCGTCATGCGGTGCTCCGTCTTCATGCTCGTCATCCGACCGATCATGGACATCTGTGTGTGACTACCGCAACCGGGATACAACGGCGTGTTGGCGGCGTTCAGCATCTCAAAAAACTGTCTCGCCTGAGGGTTCGGATCTTCCTCCGCGTTTATACGTGGCTGTTCGTCCGGATCCTGTGCACGTTCATACCCGACATGAGACTGTAAGCACTGCTCTCCCATAAATGCGCCGGCGGCTGCGTCTTGCACCATCTGCACGTATGAGTTGTGAGATCCCTCGCCTATTTCTTCGACATCAACCTGACCGGGTCCCCCTTCGAAGTGAACAGTTGCAGATGTAGACGCCCCCTCATATTCGCCGTGGCAGTACCATGTATGGTAATTGTGCACGAAACCTTGTTTCAATAAATGAACCCTCAAAAAAACAAAATCTCCTTTATAATCATAAAAACAGCCTGCCGCGAATCCCGTAACAAAAAAACAAAATCTCCTTTATAATCATAAAAAAACAAATATGGTTCGTACTAAGTCCCAGGCACGACGTGGTAGTGGACGTACATACCCAAGACGGGGTCTTCAACCACCGGCACCTGCATCGGTTCCTCCACAATCACAAGCACCACCGCCGGCTGATTCCTCCGAACCCACTGTGCAGGGGCCAAGGAGGCAAGAGGATCGCCAAATTGGCGATCCTCGTGTAGAAATACAAGAGCTGTGGAAAACAGTAGAGAATATGAAGGAGGTGCTTAACTATCAGGATGAGCGTCTCCAATACCTGCACACAAGGCAGATGCACATCAAATCCAAAGCTGCGCAGCTGAGACGCCTCCTGAAGGCGTGCGTGGAGAGTGTTGCTACTCTCTGTTCGGATGACGAACAGTGAACGGCTCCTCTCCGCTATTGTTATAGATTTTTTTTTCGTTTTTTCCTTATGTATATTGTAATTTATAATTCTATGTTAATGAAATTTTTTTCACAATCATCGCCTTCGTTTTCTTAATTTAAACACGTGTTCAATCCCTTACGAATCTCGACGACGATAAAATACCAACGAAATGTGGTTCGAAAAAATTTGGGACGACTAATTCACCGACTAAACAGCGACTATATACCGACGAAACTTAAAACGAAGAGAACCTGGTAACCCGCGAATATATAGAATTTAGCGACGATTTACCGACGAACTAGCGACACACGACGTCTCTTCACACCATTCGACGCTTTTCGTCGCTACGGCGTTGCTAATGCGTCGCTATTCGGCAGTGTCCGCACAGTGCCCTATGGATACAACGTACGATAAATTTACGTCGGTACGGCGTCGCTAAGTCGTCGCTAATTCAAACCAAGCATCACGCCCGCACTTATTCCCATCTTGATTAACGGTCGAAAAAAGCGTCGCAGGTTCGTCGCTATGTCATCGCTAAATTTCCCTATTTATACCCCAGATCCCATCCGTGCATTACATATAAACAAATTTATAAAACTTCAAAGTATGCCGCGTCGTTATAGAAGAACCCCACGGCGTGAAGGGGCAAACAGTGCACCTCCACAACGGCCTCCTCCTCAACCACAACCATCGGTTGAGCGGGAGGGTTCAATATCTGTGCATGGCCCAATGCCGCCAGAGGATCCTCCCGAAGAAATCCCAGAACCGGATATCGACTACCGTATGCTTATAGCAAACATGCAGCAGCAGTCGAGGCAACTGCGCAGCGTGAATAGAAGGCTGCGTAAGTTAAAATCCAGATATTACAAGCTGAAGCGCCTCCTCAAAGAGTTCGCAGAGAATGTGGCGGCTACTCTTTCTTCCGATGACGAAGAGTGAACAGCCCCTCTCCGCCTCTCTTTTAGATTTCTTTTTTTAATTTTTCGTCTTCATAATGTAAATTTTTATTACTAAATGAATAAATTTTTTTCCCAATCACCGTTTTCTTTTTTCTTAATTCATACACGTGTTTATCCGTGTTTATGTTTCTGGAATTTTTGCGACACATTACCGACGATATAGCGACGAAACGTTACAAATTAAATAGCGACAAACAAAAGAGACATAGTAGCGACGAATTACCGACAAAACAGCGACGACATTTTAACGAAATGATTAACCTGACTACTTTTTTGTTAGCGACAATGCATTTCATCGTAATTTTGTCGTAATTAACGACGAAAATGCGTGTATCGCAATTGCGTCGCAAAATACCGACATACCCTATTTTGTCGGTGACTTTTTCATCGCTAAACCAAATTCTTTTTGTGGTGATTGCTTCAAAACTCATCCAATTCTTTGCTCAATATATTCAAATATATATCCCCGCTAAAAAGGTGCAAACTTAAGACCCTCTTTACACTTTTTAGCACTTAACGGAACCGGTCCGGTTCGCCTCATTTCAAAAACCGTCTGGGAGTATCACAGTATGTGACCATGCAAAATAAAAAGTTTTGTTGGATCTGAGGACAATTTCAATTCACCCAAGATTCATCTCGTGTAATAGTCATGGATTCATGCAAAGATATTGAGTAGACGACTCTTGTATCAAACCCTCATTTTCTTAACATGCATTCCCATCTGTGTTAACACTCATTATTCTAAAATATTGAACATGCCAATAATTGCCCATATAGGTCTATGCATGTATATATATTTATTTATATAAAGGACGTTCTCGGTACAATAGAGTCTCGTATTTGTGCAAAGTTAGATAAAACATGAATGGAGATGTATTTACATACGTGTCTCATATCTTATCGAGAGCTTTATATAGAAATAAGTCCAGCTGAAGTAGGCCGAGCTGAGCTGAAGCAGGTATGCCGAGCTGAGATGAAGTAGGCTGACCTGAGAAAAGTAAGTGACGAATGGAAGAAAGTGATCAAGTTAATCAGCCGAGCTGACTTGAATAGAGAAGCTGAACTGAAGGAAAGAATGAGCTGGACTGAAGAAGATAAGACGAGCTGAGGTGAAGAAGATCTGAAGAGATGCTGAAGGATGAGCTCACCTGCAGTGAAGAAGAACTGGAGATGCTAAACAGATCAGAATTAAGTGCTGAACCGAGATGCCGAGGTGAAGCACAAACAAGGCAGCAACGCTACAGCCGAGCTGCTATACTTAGTCTTTGTAAATATTATCTTAGAATGTTCTATTGTACATAGCAGGGTAAAACAAGTAACTAGCCGTTACTTTTAACGTTAGAAATTAATGTAGATGAACAGTGACCACTGTCCAAGTGGGAAAAACTGCCGTTAGAATTAGAATTTCTTCCCTATAAAAGGGAATCCACTGTGTAAATTTAAAATAACTTGAATGAATGCAAATTATTTTAATTCTCAACATGGCACCAGAGCAAATCCGATTCAAAATGCCTACATTTTCTGTACTCTGTTCTCTGTCATTTTTTAAAACTTCTTCAAAATGACTACTTCTTTCAGCCCTGCTGAATACACATGCCACTTCTACTTCTGATCAACCATCAGGAGCGGCGCGTGGTCCTTAACTTACTGATGATTCCTCTATAGTCATTACCAGCCATAAACTTAACGGAGACAACTACCTCTCATGGTCTAGAGGGGTAGAAATGTATATCACTGGTAAAAGCAAGGAACAATACTTATATGGGATAGTCCCTGTTCCATCTGAAACTGATGCAAACTTCCGACTATGGAAGTTAGAGAACAGTATGATAATGTCTTGGCTGATACGTTCAATGCAGCCAGACATTTATGACGACTACATGATGTACAATACTGCAGCAGAGATCTGGGCTGCAGTCAAGGAGATGCATTCTAAACATGATAACATCTCAGAGTTATATGAAATCGAAGCTCATGTTCATGAGCTGAAACAAGACAATCTAGCTATCCACAAATACTACACACTTTTGACAAAGCGTGGCAGAAGATTGACTCATTTGAAGCGCATCAGTGGTCCTACGTCACTGATGCTACACTTTATAAATAAATAACAGAAAGAAAACGAGTTTTTTGCTTCCTGAGTGGACTGAATCCAGAGTACGACTGCACGAAGTCGGATTCTGGGTACAAAACCACTACCTATCTTGAAGGCTGCTTTTGCTGAGTTTAAACATGAAGAAAGCCAGGAGAAGGTCATGATGAGATGATCTACAACCGTGGAGTCCACATCACTGCACTCTGAACGGCCAGCAGAAGCCTCTGGGCTGGCAGTTAAAAGACACTTTGCCTCTACTGGGGGTAAAGTGTGCAAGTACCACAAAAAAGAAGGTCATACAGTCGATGACTGTTGGAAATTACAAGCAAAGCTAGTTCAAGAAGGAAAGCCACCTCTGAAGATCATCAATGCACCCTGAGGCCACAACAAAAATCATTCACTGCTGGACACAGTGCTGCACATCAGGTGAGTAGCACCCCTCAACTTAGAGCAGCTCGGCCAAACACAACCCACCTCAACTCAGTCCGAAAAACCGATGCTGAGATCATTACAACGGATCAGATTGCCACTCTGATCAATATGCTGAACATAGGTAGCCGAGTTGAGCTGCACCAGGCAACTACGACAGGCTTCATCCAGTCGAGCTCCAGCAGTTCATGGATTATTGACTCTGTGGCAACTGACTACATGGACAATAATGGTACCCTTATGAACTCCTACTCCTTATTTTCTGTGCCTAAGAAGGTAAAAATAGCAAATGGAATTACCTTAGAAATTGTCAGAATATGCTCTGCTATACACTGAGATAAGTCTTTCATGTCCCTAATTTAGGTTTTAACCTATTATCTATTAACAAAGTCACTAGGGATAATAACTGCATAGCCTGCTTCTCATTCACAGAATGTTGTTTTAGGAAAACAAAGTGAAGAGGATGATTGACAGTGCTAGAAATATAGAAAGACTATACATAGAGTCGGAAAACAGAGCATTAATAAGCTCATCCGAACTGCCAAGTGACCAAGACATTAGTAGTAATTTGCACCCTAGAAATACATATATAGGGGAAATTTTGTTATGGCATGACAGACTAGGACATCCTAATTTTGTATATCTCAAATGATTAATGCCAAAATTATTCAGATCAGCCGATCTTGAAAAACTGATTGGCGAAACTTGTCAATTAGCCAAACAGACCAAACAGAATTATCCTGCAAAAACATATAAGTCCTCAGCACCATTTAATCGTATCCACTCTGATATATGAGGACCCTCTAGAATAGCTAATATTAATGATTCAAGATGGTTTATAACTTTCGTCGATAATCATACGAAAGTTACTTGGGGTTACTTAGTAAAAAATAAAAGTGATGTAGGACAAACTATTGTGAGGTACATCTCATTAATTAAGAACCAGTTCACTGCACTGTCAAAACATTAAGGCCAGATAATGGAGCTGAGTACTTAGACAAAACAGTTCAATTTTTTTTGATAGAAAATGACATATACCATCAAACATCATGTACCTATACCTCTCAGCAAAATGGTGTAGCCGAAAGAAAAAAAAATAGACATTTACTTGAAGTAACTAGATCCCTTATATTTAGAATGAATGTACCTAAGCAATACTGGGGATATGCCCTACTTACACCAACCTACTTAATAAACAGAATGTCATCTAGGACTTTGTTACTTAAAACTCCTAGAGAAATACTTATTAAGCTCTACCCGTATACCAACATACTTTCTAAGCTGCCTAAGCTATTCAGATGTACATCTTATGTACATGTTCAACCCAGCCTTAGGGAAAAATTGGATCCTGGGTCAGTTAAGTGCATTTTCTTAGGATATCTAACTCACAAAAGGGTTACAAATGTTACTGCCACAGTAAAAGAATGTTTGTACACTTGACGTTTCTTTCAATAAAAAACAGGCATTTTATAAATCTTTAACTGAAGGAAAAGACTTAAGCCCAAATGAGTATTGGCGAATAGTTGATAATACCAAGTCAAGCTCAATTCTGGAATCTCTACCAAGCACTCAGCCGAGCTGCACACAGCAACTCAGCAACATAACACCTCAGGACGACACATCCAGCTCCCAACCTGGAACTGATCTTCCATTAGATTCCACTGACCAGGTGGACTGCAGAAGAGATGGCCAACCTGATATCTACAAACAAACTCAAGGAATTTCAGAAGAGAATGCATTAGAAGAAGACACAGAATATGAATATGAACCTAACATAGATGACATACCCATATCTTTAAGAAATGGAACAAGGGAATGCACAAAGAATCTCATATGCACCAAATATCCTATTGAAGAATATGTGCCATATAATAAGTTAAATCCTAACTTTAAAACATTCGTGTGTTCACTGGATAACAAGAAAATTGCTAATAATATAGAAGATGCACTTAGCCGACCTGAGTGGAGAAGGGCTGTGTAGGAAGAAATGGATGCCTTAGAGAAGAACAACACTTGGAACTCACTCCCAGCTCAGCCATAATAAAACCAATAGAATGCAGATGAGTATTCATATTAAATATAATAGTGATGGAACTGTGAATAAATATAAGGCTAGATTAGTAGCTAAGGGATTCACACTGGCCTACGAAATAGATTACTTAGAAACATTTACACCATTTGTCAAACTTAATACCATAAGAGTAATTTTCTCTATAGCATTTAATCTTGACAGGGAGCTACCACCCAACAGATGTAAAGAATGCATTTTTAATGGAGACTTAACTGAAAAGGTTTATATAATTATACCACCAGGATTTAGTAATGAAACTAATGAAGGCCATGTCTGCAAATTGAAAAAGTCATTATATGGACTAAAACAGTCACCTCGGGCATGGTTTAAAACATTTACTAAAACAGTGGATGAACTGGGATTCAATCAAAAACATAGAGACCACACTTTATTCACAGAATTTCAGCTCAGTGGGAGCTGACTGTCATTATTGTATATGTAGATGATTTTATAATAACTGGAAGTGATAAACAAGGTATAGAAAGTATTAAGGCTAAACTATCACAACACTTCGAAATGAAAGATCTAGGAAAATTAAGGTATTTCATAGGAATGAAAATTGCAAGAAACAAAGATGGACTGTATATATCTCAGGAAAATCATATACTGGACCTTCTTAAAGAAACTGGTCTTCTCGGATGCAGATCAGCAAACACCCATGTTGAACCTGGATATAAACCCAGAGATCAATGGGATGACACCCCAACAAACAAACTAAGTTATCAAAAATTAGTTGGAAAATTAATCTACTTATCACACACTAGACCTGACATTTGCTACGCAATAAGTTTGTATCTCAGTTTATGCATGTCATACTAACGAGCATCTCCAAGCTGCACTTAGAATCCTCGGGTACCTCAAGAACGTACCAGGGCAGGGACTATGTTTCAGGAAGAATCTAGACCGAGGTGTCAAAATTTATATAGATGCAAACTGGGCTGGATGCAAAACTGATCTGAGATCGAAGACTGGCTGCAAAACCTTCCTATGGGGCAACCTGGTTACTGTTGGACCATGCACCTGCAATAAACACCACTAGAGGGGGGGGTGAATAGTGGTTAGCGGAAATTACACTACAACCCTTTGTTAAAATCCCCTTTGAAAACAGAATCTGAAACCACCTCAGATTCAGAACCCGTTTTTTAAAAATTCACAAATAATTGTACACAATTCCAAAAATTATGAAACTCTCCAGAATGTAACTTCAATGAGTTAGCAAGACTCTGTCCAAAAATCAGACAAAAATAAGATCGTTTGACCCTTCAAACAAATAAAAAGATTCAGATGGTCAATCTGGACAGAATTGGACAGAATGTTGCTGATTTTGCAAAACGTATTTCTCTTTGAATACTCAACCAAAAAGGTTGATCTTTATATCAAAACACTCCTTAGGATGTGTAGATGAAGTTTCCAAAAGGCCCTGACCTTAAAAAATTCTTGAAAAATACAGAATTTAAGTTTTCTCAAAACTGGTCAGATTGCAGCCAGATTGGAGCAGTTATATTGCAAAGACTGAAAGACTAACTTTCCCTTGCTCAAATCAAGTGATTCTTGTTGCAAATGAAAGCTAACAGTCTGAAGTATAACTCTACCAAAAATCACGAAATTTGAAAATGTTTAGCTATTTTTTCAAATTGTGAGAAGTTGTGTGAAAACTGCAGTCAAAAATGGGCAGAAAACAGAAATAAAGAAACAAGAGAAGAACACCGAGAATTTATCCTGGTTCGGTCAATGTGACCTACTCCAGTCCCAAGGAACACCTTTCCTTGGATTTCACTATCAAATGAACACCTTACAACAAGAGCCAAGCTTGATTCTTGGGTTATACACCAACCCTATTCAAGACTTGGATAATCACTTCTATGCAACTCTTGATTACAACACCTCTACCACCTATTGATGTAGCCTTATAAATTTGGCTAATCAATCATACAAATCCAACTCAAGAAGGTGTGTATAGTGTAGCTGGACAACAAAGAAAATTGGAACACCTTAGCTACACAAAGTATGAACAAAAATATGAGAAGAGAATAGCAAGACAACAATCTTCAATTTTGCTTTCAAGTGTGTGTCTTCTCTTCTTCACCTTGCCTCCTATTTATAGTGTGAATAGATGACATATTCTCTCCAACTTTTAGACCATGTGATGGCTGAGAATTTTGAATTAAAGCATCTCCATAATCATCTCCAACAACCTTGTCTCCATTAACTTCAAATTTGAAATTTCAAGTTGACAACTTTTGCCAACTAGCTTGCTTTTGGTTTGTCTTCTTGTCTCCAACTCATAAAATGAGAAAAACATCATCTCCACCTGTATAATCACGTTTTGGAGGCTGTGTATATGTATACCAACTCAGATTTTTGAGGAGAAATCAACAAATAATAGTTGACAAGGTTATGTCAACATATAATATCAAAATTCCCATTTTTCCTTGACATATTGTGATGAATCTTGCACCAAGGACACCTTGTAATCTCTGAAAGATGATGATTAAGAACCTCCAATAACATATATATAAGAGTCTTCAAGAGAAAATAGAACGTGACATCGAATACCGTCACATATCCCGCCACCGTCGATAAAATCATCAAATGAGAGAATAAAATAGAAAACCACCAAATAATCTTCAAGAATATATTAAATTAACTCCAGAATGAATATAATAAGATACTCAAGAGATTCCTTGAGTAAAAATACCGAAACTGTCTTCGGGGGTAAAATGACCAAAATGCCCCTAGTGAGATAAAACTCCAGAAATGACCTCGATGGTCAGAATTAAATATAATAACACCTTCTTGATAATAAATAAGATGATAATATCTTCTTGAATCATATTCACCATGTCGAGTACCTACAAAACTCAAAATACCATTTTTGCCCTTTTTGGTAAGTTGTAGAAACTTCGAGGGCATATTAGTAACAAGATATTATCATCATAAAAATCACATAATCACAACATGATAAACATATATAAATCATGTAAAAATAAAAACAACTATTTTATCACGTTTTAGAAAAATATTTCTAACAACCCTAGACATCGTGTCATTTTTCTTCACTTATTCAACTCTTTCATTTATAACACCATATGTGACATTTTTAAGTATTCATCACTTAAAATCATGACTTTGAAAATTATCCAAACATATTTCTCAACAGTTACGTGGTGGAGCAAAACACAACCAGTCGTATCAAGAAGCAGTGGGGAAGCAGAGCTGAGAGCACTTGCACTGGGAATATGCGAAGGCATTTGGATCAAAAGAGTTCTGGAGAATCTCTACGTCAAGGCAAAACTACCCATAAACATTTTTTGTGATAGTATCTCAGCCATAAGTATGACAGAAAAGCCAGTTCAACATGATAAGTCAAAACACGTAGAAAAAGATAGACACTTCACCCGTAAAAAATTGAAGGAAATGAGGCCAGCATACAATATATTCCCATTAAGGACCAAATAGCAGATATCTTAACCAAAGCAGTTTCAAAAACATTTTTCAATACTTAATGTCCATCCTTGGTTATATGACTATATACAACTAAGCTTGAGGGAGAGTGTAAAAATAAATCCTGCTGAAGTAGGCCGAGCTGAGCTGAAGTAGGTATGCCGAGCCGAGCTGAAGTAGGCTATCCTAGTCAAAGTAAGTGACAAATAGAAGAAAGTGATCAAGTTAATCAGCCGAGCTGACCTGAATAGAGATGCTGAACTGAAGGAAAGAATGAGCTGGACGGAAGAAGATAAGACGGGCTGAGGTGAAGAAGAACTAAAGAGATGCTGAAGGATGAGCTAAGCTGAAGTGGAGAAGAACTGGAGATGCTGAACAGAACCAGAATTAAGTGTTGAACCGAGGTGCCAAGGTGAAGCACAAACAAGACAGCAATACTACAACCGAGCTGCTATACTTAGTCTTTGTAAATATTATCTTAGAAATTTTTTACTGTACATAGCAGGACAGAACATGTAACTAGTCGTTTCCTTTAACGTTAGAAATTACTGTAGATAAACAGTGACTACTGCCCAAACGAGAAAAACTGCCGTTAAAAGTAGAATTTCTTCCCTATAAAAGGAAATCCACCGTGTAAATTTAAAATAACTTGAATGAATGCAAACTCTTTCAATTCTCAACATTTTACTTTTAGGACTTAACTCATGGGATTCGGTCTTGGCCACTTTAGCCCGTCCTCGTTGTCAACCTACCCGAGTTACAATTTCACTCGGCTTGGTGTCAAAGGAAGATAGGGAGATTAGGGCAACATATTTGTCCAATCAACTTCCTAATTTGACTCTTATGTGGAAAATGTTTTCGAACCCATCAAAACTAAAGTTTCATGCCTTCTAGTTTGTTTGTTTGTATGTTTTTTTTTTTTTTTTGCCCCTCTAGAATTGGAGATATAAGACCAAACGGATGCGATATAAAAGTATTAAGACTAACCACTATTTGGAGGGGGAAAATCTCCAAAGATAAAAACGACTAAAATATGGATGTCTTGCTTTCAACATTTTTAGTAGCCCATCACAAAAAATGAAAAGGTAGAACCACCAATTATTGGGATCTAAGTGATAGAAGAATAACGATAATTCCATGAACAAGCGGTGGGTGTTGGTTGCTGAGTACATGTCAAGGTGCATGGTTGATTAAGTGATTTAATCATGATTCATTGCTATCGAAATAAATATTACTAGAATAATTGCAACTCATCATCAATCACCATCAACACATACCCAGTATATTCCACCGACAGCAAAAGCTATCGCTAGCATCTGGAGAGGGTAAGAAGCAGTCAAACAATACCTCCATCCCAAATGACATAGAGTTTGCTTCCAGTGAGACCCCCGGCTCTACATGTACCTGCATAGATAACACTGTAATAGGGATATGGTGTGCTAGTGTGTTAGTGAGGGAATATAGTAAATACAAATAGACAAGTTTTCGATATTAAAATAATCATAATCGTGTATATAATTAAATGATGCAAGACAAAGCCAAAGTCAAAGACAAATATAAAGACAAAGACAAACACAAAAAGTGCAAAGTAAACTTTAGGTATAGAGAGTATCCAAGCCCCTAAATATAATATAAAGTGCCTATACATCCTGCCTAAACCTCATTAATCTTAATTCGTTGTCTCCATGAACTCATATCATGGATCATGTCTTCAGAGAGGTGCAAATCTAGTCGGTCATGTCTAATTTGCTTACTCCAAGTCAGTTTGGTCCTTCATTTACTCATCTTCCCCTCTACAATGAAGCTTTCAACTGCTCTGACAGGTGACGTAGTTTGTCTCCTCTTGACATGCCCAAATTATCTCAATCTTTCTTCCTTATCTTATCTACTATATTAGCCACACCCAATCTTTCCTTAAATACCTCATTTCTGATCCGGTCTAGTCTTGTATGCCCACACATCCACCTTAGCATCCTTATCTCTGCCACTTTCATCTTTTGCGATTGTGTCCTCTTGATGGCCCATCACTCTGTTACATATAACATTGCCGATCGCACTACCACCCTATAAAATTTTTCCTTTAATTTAGTTGGAAAATTCTTGTCACACAGCATCCTGATGCCGATCTCTACCTACACCAGCCTGTCTGAACTCGGTGTGCTATATCACTATCGATATTTCCATCATGATGTACAAATGATCTTAGGTACTTGAAATTACTTACCTGTGGTATCATTTGACCTTCGATGAAATATCGTTTTGCAATAATTTGTTCTATTTAGATGAATAGTATAAGGTATAAACTAGACCACGACCCCTTGTTTGTGGATTAGGTCTTTTAATTTTGAGCACTTAGTCTGGTTGTTTCCTCTCTTATCTTTTCTAATGAGCTAAAAATGATACCTTAACCGATAGGATGGCTGCTCAAATTATATCCAAAAAGTTCAGGTTGTAGCTTAGACCCCGATCCCTAGATTGAGCAAGTGTTTTTCTAGAACTTGCGAAAAGTCATATCCTAATCCGACCTTTACTATCTCAGTCTTAAAAAACTTCGTAGAGGATGTAAATGAGAAACTCAATAGTCTACTAAATTGATAAGGTTTTTTACCAGACAATACACAAGGTACTCATTGCAAACTTGGTCAGCAACCTTCTAACCCAATCAGACCGGATATTATGGACTAAGTCATTAATATCCCATATAGCAGTACTGTACTCACGCTTCATGTGTCCTGGTCCAAACCTTCATCCTTCTAGTCATAATTTCTCAACTAAAATATCAACTGACTTATGTATTGGAGGCGAGCATGTGATTGCATGGGTCAAAATAGATGTGTGCCTTTTTCATTTTTTTCTAAAATATTGGTTCATTTTATATAATTTATACTAAATATACTTCGTTCACATGTTCATCTACCTTATGGATAACCCTTCTTTTTATTTGTCATTTTCAAAAAGAACTTGGATCAGTAGGAAGTCAAAACAATAATCAAATGACTATTTAATCATTTTTCTAAAACTAGTTGGTAGTTTGACAAGTAAAATCTATTAACGAAAAAGGTATTATATACTCAAACACTCCAACGTCTCATTTTGCCCCCCCCCCCCCCCCCGGGTGTCTGTTTGACTTATTGTTCTGTATCTTTGTGATTTTATGTAAGGAAAAAAGGCTTAGAAAATACATAATAAAAAAGATTTAAAAAAAACACCCAAGACGTACAAGTCGGTGTGTTCTGAGAGGCAGCTTCCGTTTTGAATCTTTGTAAGGAAGAAAACCGTAATCTACATTCCGTTGCTGAGCTTAAAAAACAACACAAAATGACCTTTTCTTTCGTTATTTTTGTCTTTTTCTTTTTTGTTGTTGTTTGTTCTTTTTTTATTTTGGAATTTGCGGAAGCATTCTCTATCCGAAAATAATGTCTCTAACATATCAAGCGAACCAAGTAGACATCTCCTAACTTCATTAACACCGTCTCATAATAAAATAAAATAAAAAAGAATTTTTTTATACGAAAAGTTTAAATTGAGAGGAGGATGCTCTACTCCATAGCCATGTCATAAGTGTTACCGAAGGCTTACTTTGAAATTTACATATATTGACCATGAGGATCTATATTAGAATTTATAGATTACTCATAGAAAAAAATTGATGACATCCGAATTCGAATCTAATGCCTAATTGCTGACAATGGGTTTCGAATCTAATGGTTTACCAATCAAAATAGATGAATTTTACTAACTAAATAACATAGTTGGCAAGAAAAAACAACAAATGCATAAACATGTTCCGACTAAGAATTGTCTTCATAGACGATTTCCCCGGACACCACTTGGCCAGAAATGCATAAACATGTTCCAACTAAGAATTGTCTTCACAGACCCCTTGGCCACGGGATAGTATCCCCTCATCGTAAATGGAGTGCGGTAACGCGTGACCGCGCGACACGTGACAGCAAAGAGGTGGTGAGGCTAGATGAGGTTCACCAGTATCTAGCCTTACCATCCCTCTTTGCTGCCACGTGTCGCGTGGTCACAAAAGAAGTGAAGAAAGTGGGGTTAAAAGATCTCAACCACTTGGCCACACCCCTAAGATCACTACTCTACTTGTCGGTTTTGAAAGCCATAATAACTAGCTAAGTCTTCCCAACATATATAGGTCCTGGATAGGACACGTGGTCCCCCCCCCCCCCCTCCCAAAAGGAAAAAAAACTTTTGATATCTGTACGCGATTTCTTTCTGTCAGCTAATTGAATAGTTAATTAATCTTTAAACGATTATATCATACAATTACATGTTAGAAAGTTGGCTAAGATATTCCTTCAGAAAGATCTTCTTTAAAGTTCATTTTTACGCAATTTACCCAACTCCTACACGAATTTTCTTACAATTCGTGGAAGTTGCAAGAGAAACTTAGTTTCGTGTTCCATTTAAAAAGAGCGTTTTCAGTGCAGTAAGCTTCCTCGTTTATGCATGATTTGAACAGTTTTACCCTACACTGTTTTTGTGCAAGAGAATGTTTCTGCGTCACTATAACAACCTTAATCATTAATCAAACTTCAAGAAGCACAATTCAATAGTCAATCCATTAGAATATGTTAAAGTATACATTCAGCCCCCTTGGTGGAAGTTAATATTTAAAAATCAATAGTCCAAGATATGAGGCTGATATAGACAAGTCTCTTCATGGAAGTCTTGCAATCCACATATCTTCACACAAACACGCAATCAATACTTTCCCCCTCTCTCTCTTCATCATCCTAGTAAAACAACTTCAATTTCACCCAAAAACAATCTTTTTTTTTCCTTCTATCATAATTTTATCTGGGTTGAAATCCTACTAAGAGGTTGACTACAAGTGTATAGTTCTTTGGAGAGAAAAAAAGGAGCAAGAATTTTGTCATCAGGATTTTCTGATGATAAAGAAGGGATATATTGATCTCTATGTCATGTTCTTGAATTATGGTATTTTCTTTTTTATTCAATTGGAAAAGTCCTCAGCAATTGATCCAGACTATGTAGGCTGCCAGCCAAGGAACTGTGGCAATGGTCCAAACATAAGTTTTCCATTCTACATTCAAGGTGTACAAAGTTCATCATGTGGGTACCCTGGATTTCATCTCAGTTGCAACAAAGACAGAAATCCCATGATTTATTTCTCCGGAAATAATTATGTGATTGATCAAATTTCATATAGCAGCCAGACTTTTCGGGCACATAACGCTGATATTTTCAATGATAACAACATCTGTGACACTCAGCAGCTGAAAAACATTACACTGTTCACCCCTTTTGTGCATGTGGTGGACAAATCAAGCCTTTATTTCTTATCGAATTGCTCAAATTCGACATTAGAGAAGTTGAATAATTACAAGGTTGGTTGTCATGAAAAGAATGTGGTGGAGTTGGCTATGTTAGGCAATGATGAGAAGTTGAATTATGCATTGGAAGGGTGTTCAAAGAATGTGGTGGCGCCGGTCGAAACGAGCAAAGACGAAATCAACAAGAGCAGTGGAGATGTAGATTATGTGGGGTTGATGAAAAGAGGATTTGCAGTAAAATGGGATGGTAGTGATTGCAGTGAATGTGAGAGAAGTGGGGGGCAGTGTGGGTTTAATGTTACTAGTTACAGCTTCAGATGTTTCTGCAAGGACAGGGCTCATAGGGGCAGTTGCAAGAAGAGTAAGTTTTACTCTTGTCTTGTTTCAAAAGTTTTATCTTATTTCTGTTCGTGACACCATTGCTTTTGCTACCATTGCTTTTGCTGTCGTTTAGATATACTGAGTATGTGTTGTTGTTGTCTCTTCTTGACACCCTTGTCCCGTAATCCAGAAAAATTGTTGAATATGACATGTATATAAGTATCTGAAGTTAACATTTTTTGGATAGATCAAGGACTTAGTGTTAGGCTTGTAGTAGTATAACTGTAGCCAAAGGCAATGCATCTCTCTTTGGACACTGGATGAGTGGCAGCTTAATGTTTGATGTCACATGTTGCAGTAAATGAAATACTGACGAAGAATGAACTAAGTTGAAAATGTGTTGATTCAAGAAAATGAGCAAGGGGCTGATTTGATAATTGATATACTCCTATTTGGAAACTTAACACATGGGTATGATTACATACATCCGACCCTCTTACCCTGTCATAGGCGGGAGTTTCAAAGGGAATAGGGTAATGTTGTTGTTGTGGTGGTAGTGGTGGAAACTTAAACTAGTCAGTACGATTTAGTATAATTAGGGCATCTTGCAGTTTAAGGTCTTGTTTATTCGCCATGTCCAAGACTACTTGGAAGCTCCTTGGTTTTTGACAGGGTTACTTGCCTTAAACTGCCTAGTTTTTTTTTTTCTCTTTTTATTTAATTTGTAACTTGTTCAAATTATGAACTAGATTAAGGGCCAAGTTCTGTTTGAAATATAGCATCAGCTTCTATCACTTGGCAGTCTGTGTTTGTCGGTGTGACATTATTTAGATATTGGATATGAGACCAACAAGATAGAAGTTAATCCTATTTAGCATATTTAGCATTTGCAAGATATTTCATTATAGGTCATTGGGAAACAACCTCTGTGAATTTCTAACGCATGTGTATGGTTACGTACATCCGACCTTTCTTACCCGCCTTAAGCGCGAGCTTCTAAGACAATGAGCTAATGTTGTTGTTGTATCATTTGCAAGATTTGTTTTTGCCAATGCTGCATGGTTAATAGCATCGGTTAGAAACGTGATGCTGCTTGACCAGTCACTTAACAAACCACAAGCGAATTTGGAATATTCTTATCAAGGATTACTCTGATTAGTTTGGGACAATGGGCAGAAACAAAATATTCCATGATGATATTTGGTGATGTTAACAATTCATACAGAAACCATTTATTTGTTCCTCTACTGACCACCTTATCATCAGCTGTCTATTCCATTATTTGTTCCTGTTTCTGACCACCTTGTCCATCAACTATGACTGCAGGGAAATCCAAGTTGGGAATGATTCTTGGCACAGGTAAATATGAATCTCATTTGTCAATTTTGAAACTGTTTGAATCTTTCCTTGTGAGACATTGAATTTGCTACTTTCCATGCAAGTGAGCTTCTCTTTGTTTACTTTGTTTCTTATATAGCTGGAGCTGCCCTCTTGATCTTGGTGATTGCCCTTGCCATTTTTGTTATTGTATGGCGCAAGAAAGCTATTCATTCATACTTTCCCTCAAGAAGTATATCTGTTACCACGCCAAAATCAGACCGTGAAGATGGAAGTGTCTACTTTGGAGTCCATGTTTTCTCATACAAAGAACTTCAAGAAATCACAGAAAATTTTGACGAGTCCAATGAGCTTGGAGATGGAGGTTTTGGAACAGTTTACTATGGTAATTAAAGATCCCTTTTCCAAAAGAAAATGTTTTGAGGATTGCATATTCTATTTTGCAGTGATTTTCCATTTCCGATAGAGGCAAGGACACACGTTTCATTGACTTTGGAATATGATAGAATAAAGCAAAATGACTCACTAAATTGACTGCGGTTCTTATATCGTGAAGTAGCAGTTGATCGACATAGCTAGACGCATCATTATGGGTCATCCGGAAACAACCTCTGTGTGTTTCTAACACATGGGTATAGTTGCGTACATCCGACCCCCTATACCTCGCCATAGGCGGGAGCCTCTAAGACAATGGGGTGATGTTGCTGTTGTTGCTATATTCTATTCTGCAGTGAAAAGGGTATAACTTGTGTTGTTCTTTTTGACAAGCTAGGCAAGCTAAGAGATGGAAGAGAAGTGGCGGTTAAGCGCCTATACGAGCACAGCGTCAAGCGCATGGAACAATTTATGAATGAGGTAGAAATACTCACCAGGCTGAGGCACAAGAATCTTGTATCCCTCTATGGATGCACTTCTAGGCGTAGCCGCGAGCTTCTCCTTGTTTATGAGTACATCCCTAATGGCACAATTGCTGATCATCTCCATGGTGATAGAGCAAAAGATCATTCACTCACATGGCCAGTACGGATGAAGATCGCGATAGAAACCGCTACAGCATTGGCTTACCTCCATGCATCTGACATAATCCACCGTGATGTGAAGACTTACAACATCCTCCTTGATCACAACTTTTGTGTCAAAGTAGCAGATTTCGGGCTCTCCAGGCTGTTCCCCAACAATGTCACTCATATCTCAACGGTACCTCAGGGGACGCCAGGCTATGTTGATCCTGAATATCATCAAAGCTACCAGCTAACAGAGAAAAGTGATGTTTACAGCTTTGGCGTGGTACTCATTGAGCTTATATCATCAATGCCTGCGATTGATATAAGCAGGCACAGCAATGAGATCAACTTAGCTAACTATGCTACAAGCAGGATTCAGAGACGAGCATTCGATGAGCTGATTGATCCTTCTTTCAGGAAAGAGTCAGATACCGAAATAGTGAGGATGACTACTTGTGTTGCTGAGTTGGCGTTTCGGTGTTTGCAGCTTGAGAGGGATTTAAGACCTACCATGGAAGAGGTGGTAGAGACCTTGAAAGCAATCCAGAATTACAATGTCTTTGATGAGATACCAAAGGAGAATAAAGCTGCTAATGAATCCAGAAGCTCAAATGCCCCTTTATCACATGAATCAGATTTGTCAAAAGAGAACATAAAGATTATGCCCTCTCCTAATGCTGTGACTGATTTATGGGTTAGTGGTTCAACTACAAGTACTAGTCAATGAGAATTTTATGAAGTATACTCTGACAAGATCAGAAACAAACAAGTGAGTTATGAATGCTATCCTTCCATAGTTTTATTCTTGTCCATGAATAACTTCTTAACTAGTTGAATATACACAAGGAAGATTGTTGCATAAACAGGATGATTGTGCTTAAACAAGGATAACCTACTCCTGCCTTTTCATATCCACGAAACAAGGCCAACCCAAAAAATGAAGAGGAAAACACAGATTTCTGTCATAAGTAAAAATGCAGAGAATGCAGAGAGTAGGGGATCTTCTTCAAGGGACTTCATGGTGCTGGTGGTTAACAACTCTAGAGTAGACTATGGCATGGATAGAGAAAATCCCGAAGATAGTCCAGTCTACATGGTACGTAATCCAATTGTATATGAAAACGAGAAAAGCAAAAGTATGTTTCACCAACTTTGAACCAAAGACCTCATGAATCATGTACATTAAGTAATTAACCAAATCTAACAACAACAACAACATTACCGCATCGCCTTAGAGGCTCAGGCGGGGTATGGAAAGGTCGGATATATGTTACCATACTCATGTATTAGAAACACACAGAGATTGTTTTCCTAATTAACCAAATGTAAGGGTTTACTTAACAAGATAAGATAATACTTCAGAAATATCTGTTGAAATTTTGATACATAAAAAGTGGAAACACCATAAGTACTAAAGTTTCTCCACATTTCACAGGAAAGGGTCTGCAATTAAATTTTGATACATAAAAAGTGGAAACACCATAAGTACTAAAGTTTCTCCACATTTCACAGGAAAGGGTCTGCAATTACAGGAGGGCATAAATGACAAATTGAAATCATAACATTTATTATCAATAAGTTCCACAATGGTTAAAGTCAATTCCGTGATTATCTATTTTACATGTGAACTCAAAAAAGAGAGAGATGAAAATGAAAACAAAGAAGCAAAAAATTTATGTAAGAGGAAACAGATACAACAGATAAGGTCTTGCAATTGCTAAACTCTGCTATGGACATAAGATTTTGTTAGCCTATTATGTTAGACACAACAAAAACACTGTTTATTCTTTTGCCTGGGCAGTTCCCGAGAATGAATGGTAAGCTCTCTCTTGAGACAATTTTGGATACGATGTGAAACATTATCAATATCTCCACATCACTTCTATTTCTCATTCTGTAGATTCTTTTTCGCGTGAGATTTAGGTCTTCCTGTTGAACACGTCTCATGGTTGTATGGTGTGTTGCAAGAACCGGTGTATCATTTCGTAACTAGTAAATGTAATGACAGCAGATGGGGTTGTTCTCAAAAGATTAGTTGCACAACCTCGGTAAAATCCGGGAAGACCTTCTCTTCTGAAAACCTTCTGAACGCAATCTATAACGCCTCTGTACATGATCTCACCGTTCCTCACCTGTCCTTGCTCTTGCAGCCTTGAACGCACAACCTGGTATACTCGCCCACACACAGACAAAAGAGGAAAACTAAGTGTGTTGTTACACCATATCCAAGAAAAAAAAATTATAACAATAACATTATCAGTAACAAATTGAGCCTTTCAAAAGATATGAAGATGTCACCTCATGTGGATAAGTCATGACAGAGGCAAAAACTTTGGACAAGGAAGAGGCAATGGCCACTTCCCCAGGTCTCAGCTCATTGACTTTCTTATTACCTGAAGAACAAAATATCAAATAAATATAAAAATGTATCCCAAACTGGAAGAGTCTGCAACAGACCTAAAAGGTCTAACCCTTCTTTGCAAGGTGGGACTTGATACGTTCATATGCCGGAAATTGAATCGCAACATGACTTATTCCAGCTAGAGATGGTAAAAGACCGCTGCATTTAAGTACATGGAATAAACAGCTTTAGACATGATATCATAATCAGTAGCTTACATGATCATCAGTCCAGTACTTGGGAATTCACTATCATAGCCACAACTATACAGAAGGAAAGAATCACATTCTGAAACAACAGGCTGAAATTTCAGATGCTAAAGCAACACTAACCGGTATATTAATAAATTTCTGGAGGCACCACCCTCCTTTCTCGTAAAAATCAAAGACTAACCTGTACAAACCTCGAATACCTTCTTCATGTGTTATTCGCCTCAACGCAGATAGCATACTGTTGTAAGGAACCACACCTTGCCTCATGCCCTGTGTCTACAGAGAAGATAAACAATAGGATAGGAAGAAGAAAAATTAATCAGAATATAATTCAATGAATATAGATGCTATTAGATAGAAAAAGGTTAGCAGTTAATGTAAGTGACATGTAATTCACCAATTAATGTAGAAATTGATGTGTCTTTGCTAGCTACATGGCATGTATCACACCTTCATGATATCCAACAGAAAAGAAGACCATAACTGTAAAGCAGAATCCACAGTCAAACCTCCTACTCGTAAAATTCTGCATTTTAATGCTTGAGTAGTGTGCAAAGGAAATCATTATAGAGAGAGAGAGAGAGAGAGAGAGAGAGAGAGAGACCTCGGTTGCATAATACCTGTTCACTTTTATAAGACTTAATTGCTGTTTGACTCAATTTTAGCAGCTTAGTTATCCATCAGACATTTTCAGCGTCCAACATTACTAATATCCTCAGGGAATTTGCTGCTGTTCTAGAACTAAAAGTCTAAAAGGAAGGAAGCATTCGTTATACTTTTACCTCGTTATAACACTAACAGCAATAATGCCTTTATCTTGCGCTTTGCAAACGCTTAGGGTATAGGAACGGGGAGTTCACAACGCCGTTTAATTTCTATCTTGCAACTAGTTGGCTTATAATTCTTTTCTCTAGTAAAAATTTGTCTCACAATGAAATAATGCTGAGGTGATTCAATACCAGAGCATAAGCAAGAAACCTTCAAAAAAGGAAGTCTTACACACCTCATGCATGCCATTGACCATCAAGGTTTCATCTCTATGTGCCATTCTAGTGGCCACAAGGGTCAATATGGAAGAACTTCTACTTGTCTTTATAGGTCATTGCCAAATGGATAACCTTCACCAAACCTATGTGCTACCTATTAGGCATGGCAAGAGCTCGGTTTCTCCTTTTGAAAAGCAAACTAAACTTTTTATACTCGGGATAACATACTCGATATAACTATTGAAAAGTTTCTTTGTTTAATTATTTTGTTTTTAGACTTGACCATCTCTCAGTTTTTAACTTGTTGGGTTCACAATTCAATTGGATTATCCACTGCACAACCCATCCGAACAACCCCAGTCCTCCAACCCACTGGTAGGCCTCAGGGAGACATTTTATCGAGAGAAATACTATGAGGAATCTCTGACTATGCCCCTTGCCAGCACTAGTATTTAAACACAAACTCATTCCAAATAAAAAGAGCGGGGGTGGGGGGGAGTGGGGTGAGAGGAGGTTGTGCAGACAAGTGAGATATGGCTACCCTACTGGTCAAAGTAGAAGAAAACTAATTGACTGGTTAAAACAAATACTTTTGATCAAGTAACCTTTGCCCATAATAAACTACTTCCAAACGAACCACAAATTAACGCAAAGGGACACAGCCTATCACCAAACGCAATGTCGATATTTATGTTTTAATAGGCCTGCACTGCTGCAGTTCCTGCTCGTATCAACATATACAAAGACGATTATCAATTTTTCATGGGGTCTGGAATTGTCTCCATACTTCAGCAGAAGTATCTGAAAGTAGGCAGATTGAGTATCTAGGATAACCGATTGTTATTAAGATTTTTTGTTTCTTCTAACTTTTCTAGTCACACACACATTAGAATAGGGATTCACACCATCGTTTATAGCACGACGTGCAATGACCTAGGCCCAATTTGAATCTCTTGTGATTAAGAAATTGAACACACATGAGTGACGTTCTTGTTTAGAAAAAAGAATAAGAATGCGCAGAGAGAGAAAACAAACCTTTCACTAGAGATCTGAGTGAACGAAAAAACACCATCAAAAAATAGAAAGAAACAGAAAGAACTTCCAACCTACTTGGAGTCGGGTCTTAACAACCCACAAGGGATTTGTAGCAATTGAAGTTGCGGCTCCAGCACCAGAAGCAGCAATCATATTTGCCCCAACTGTAAGCTCACCTTTGTCATCTACTGCACCTAAAGGTTCATCAAACAAAAATGCATGTCAAAGGAAAAAAGTCATGCAAAATGCTTCCAGCAGTCCCAAAATACTTATGTAACTGTAGGATATGAGAGAAAAATGACACACAAATGTAATTTTGGTTGGTCAGGTCATATAACATGTGAGTGACAAAACTAACATCGCAATTGAACCCTACACAAACATGATAATATGCTTTCTTGAGCTGATGTTCAAATTAAAATAATTAGTTATTATTACATTTTCTTTCTTTGGTGGGTGAGAGATGGGGGAGCTATTGAGGAAATAACCTCAACTTTTTTCAAATTAATAAGAAGTTACATGTTGTTCAAGCCAGTTGATTACAGAAGTTTGTGCATGATAAGTCACTTATTTAGCTTCCATTTACTAACCATCACCATCCTCAGTTGTATCAGGGTGTTCTTGTCTGGAATAAAGAAGATCTGTTCATCTTTGGCTGCCATGACCTTACTTTGTGAGGTCTGATGTTATATATCACCAGTAAGAGCATTTATTCTCAGCCGTTCTCGATCAGTTTGGTATTTCTGTGAAGTAAACTACTGTGGTGAAGGTGGGAATGGTGAAAGTGGAGGCAATTAGTTTAAGACAGGAAAGCTCGCGAACGAGATTAGACCTGCATAACCATCCCCGTTTCTGAGCATGGATGTACACATATAAGTCCAAGAATGTAGGCAAGTCAACATGACTTGTATATCATCAAAGCATTATATCTGTGAATAACTGACAGCAGCAAGCAGTCTGGAGAAGATCATGGTCTGAAATGGTTGAAACTGGATACAAAGAGCAGCCTAGGGTTGCCTCTTCAATTAAAAAGGAGAGCTCAGAAGCGAGAATGACCAAAAAGGTTCCTCGGTTGAACTAGAGAAATAGTGTGCAGTAATTGGAGTCATGCTATGTGAAGTTGTTGCCTTGACAAGACCTAAAGTTACAGTTCTTGCAAAGGCTATCACCCTTTGAAGGAATGTAGTGGTGCTTGCAGCAATATGATGTGCATCTACTCTTAAACCATTTGATATAAACATAGATCTTTTCCGCTGCTCACATGCAAAAGCTGCTAAACTGCAGAAGTGGGTGCTTATAGAGAAAGATGATTCAGTGAAATACACTGTTAGATGTCAGATGGAAACACTAAGGCTCTGTTGGCCATGACCACCGACCAATGTTTGGCAGATGAGGCATCAAAGGTTACACCAGCAGGCCTGCAGCAATGCTGCTATCGAATCAGAGAAAAACAAAAGCATCCATCAGGATGCTTGTTGGTGGATAGAAAATATTGTGAGATTGAAACAGAACCAGCTACTCCATTTCGGGCAATTTTTAACCAGAATGCAATGCAATGATATAGGTTGACATTAAAATCCTTATGTCGCTGACAGATTATTATCACTGATGTACTTGCATGATAGATCTTGAAGAAGGTAACATGGATTACACCACTCCCCCTCCCCAACTCAAACCCCTATCCAAAATAAAAAGGAAAAGGAGAAAAATCAAACAGAAATTATCTGAACCATAGGAATGCAGCTGGCTTTTGAGATGTCCATAGACGGTGAAGTAGACCTGCATACAAAAATCAGACTTGCCATTCAAAAAGATAGGTATTGCGAGGCAGAAATGGGTGGCTCAGATGATTATTATATTAAAAAACCATATATTCAGTCCAGGGAAGGGTGGGTTTTCTGAACCTAATGTACACAACCTTAGGATAAGAAGTTATTTCACAACCTATATCACGACTCAAACATGCCAGCGTCAATATATGCAGTTACAACAAAGCTCCCTTTACAACAGGCAAAAACCACTTTACCATTTAGATCTCTCTCTCTCTCGCAATAGTATATATGAAAGTATTGATGTAAAATAAGCACTAGGAAAGAACACCACAAAAAGGTTAATTAAAGAGCTCAATAACCCAGTAATATAAAAGTTCTGGTATGTCCCTTGTCATTTATCTTGACAGAAAAGGAGGGACAGTAGAACTGAAGGGAAGAGCGGATATTTCCTCCTCGTCTCCATCATGAGAAGAGGGACAATAGTGCATTGGTCAAATCTGATAACCACTCGGAAGAACATCAGCAATAGAGAAGTACAACAGTATGAAAGGACGGCAAGAAGCCTCTACACCAAGCCAATAAGCAAACAATTAATTATCCCATAGGAATACTAGATAACAATACTTACAGCCCAATTAGGAAGTAATGCAGCTAACGTGGGTGAAAGGCCCCGATATAATCCCCGAAAACCTTCACTCTTTACTATAGACTGTAGATTTGCAATAATAATGCCGCCTGGACAAAGAATGAACAGGTTAAAGAGCGCACAGGAGAATGCCACTAGAAAAAGTGTAAAATGTCTAAGACGGAAGTGCAAACCGAATAGGATGAACCTATGGCTTGGAAACAAATACAAGCAGTGCAGCACATATCTTTGGTCAATGAAACTCCAGATATTCACAATGATACTTAAGAAGTAATTTTATCAACGTGGGCTGTATCCAGATGGTAAAGCCAACAAGATGCTCCAAAGAAAAGTAGAATCATGAAGTCTCTCTTGGTAAAGATCGTTCCATTAGAAAAAGTTCACCAAGCAAGTTCTTAAAGGATCACAGTAACCTTTAAATCAGTCACAAAAAACCATGCATCACAACCCAGTTAGACATATTAAGGTTAGCTAACAAGTAATTGATGAAATGAGGCTTTGACCGGCACAAGTGCAAGGAAGACCCTTTTACATATGTTCACTCTATTTCTTTTTTCAGACAAAAGGAAACAACTCCCACAAGAAAAAAGAAAAAGGAAAGGCTTCAACGACTGAAACAAATGATGATTTTGCAGGACTAACATGCATTAATACTGTAGTGACATTAAAGTTCTTGCTGGAGATAAACGCTTATGCTAAGACAAAAGAAATACGTACAGCCGTAATACCACCTTTTTCCTTTTTATTTTACTAATGATCAAGAAAACGACGAGACCAAACCAATTGCAATGTAGTACAATACCTCCCTCTATCATCAGTCCTTAGGTCTCTTTATGCAGAATACATCAATTAGATGAGTGAATTGCATGAATTTTCCAACTATTTTGGCTAAATTTAAAATCTGAAAATCTTAAAAGCAAAAAAAAAAAAAAAAAAATTGCCACACCCTATTTCCTGACCTGACCTGGGGATGCAACAAGCCACAATGCCTGCAAGGCCTCATTCTGCTTCTTACTATACAATACGTGGAATTCTTCAGTACGAATGTATGGAAATTGTTCAAACTTGTACTTCTGTTTTACCAACTTTCATGAATTGTACATCATCATCAAAGTTTCTGTTTCTAAATTTTACCACACAGGGAAGAGGATAGGGACTTGAACACTAGTTGGTACCAATAATGCTATGACATTTACCACTAGGTCTAATTTGAATACGTACATCATCATCAAATGTTAAGAGTATGATAACTATTCTAGATTACATAAACATCAAGAAAACTTTTTTTGTACAAGGAATATCAAATGCCCAAACAATATACAGATCTACACACTAGAAACCCTATTTACTTTCCAATTATACATTTATTTGAGGAGCAACAGAAGAGTTAAATGAATAGTCCAATTATACAGGTTCATTGCTCACCTCTATGAGCAGGCAGTTCCGGCGAGCCATGAACTTGCAACCTCGTTTTTATAACATCCAATGGACAAACAAATGTAGCCGCTATTCCACCTACAGTGAAAGAAGAATTAACTACTTTGATGGACTAGGCAGAACTCAAAAAAGAGTGAAATTGAGAATGGACCAATGATTTGTCAAGTAAAAACAAAAGGTGCGAGCTTACTCACCTGCAGCAGCACCAGCAGCGGCGTCGCAGACGATATCCATGGAGGGCCGACGATCGCCGGTGGTGCCGGGCATGTTACGAGTCTTTTATTAGAATTCTTGAAGTTCAAGGAAAAAAAAAATTGTTTCTGAAATTCTTTGGAATTGAATTAAATGCACTTAAGAAATTGCAAGTTGGAGCATCATGTTTCGTAGTCCTTTTTCCCCTTTAGATAGAATCACAGAGCAGACGTATTCGTCGTCACTTCAAAATGACAGATTATTAGCTGACCTCAGGCAAAAATCAGTTATCAAACAGGCACCCATTCCAAAGTTGCAGACCACTGAAAATGATTCTTCCATGAAAAGAAAAGTTTGAATTCGAAGAAATTTGAGAAAAAGATAAAAATATATTAGTTTTATTAGTCAAAATTTAATTTTCTCACATATTTGGGAGAAAATTCAAAATTATGCATCGAGGTTTTGTCTAAACTACAGAATCGCAATATACTAATTTGATTTTTGGCAGTTCTACCAAAACCGCGATGCACAACGCAGTTCTGTCAAAACCACGAAGTACATCGCGGTTTTGACAGAATGGGCATGCGCCACCCTTATTTTTCTTGTAAAAACATCTCAATTTCTGCTACATAAAACAAACACCTCATATTATTATCAAGAAAATATTTTTACATCATATCTAATCAGATAAAATAACAACTCTACGTATTCATGTATTGTTGTATTTCTAAGGTAAAATTTTGCCATTAATCAATGGAGTTGGTTACAATATGAACCCAACCAAAATAATGAGGGTTTCGCATGGCATATCATACTCGAAGTTTCTCCAACAAGTTATAACAATGTTCGGATCGGATGTAGATGTGGAAGCGATTGATCTGGTGTGCCATGTTCATTCATCAGCACCTACAGTCGGATACTTTTACAATGCTACTCGTATTTCATATCATGGAGATCTCGAGTCTGCCTTGAAAATCCCATGTTGTTTAAATATTCCAGATGTGGAGAGTAACACAGGTAAATACATTGATATTATAGGGACGTCTGGAAGTAACAACGTAGGAGGGCGCAACTCGTCACATGCGTTGGTGGAAATTCCTGTGGATGTTGAAAATGATGGTGACGATGTTGATGACAACTATAACGAAGACGATGAGGAGGCGATGACAATGAAGACGAGTGTTTAGATGACCTTGAAGAGGAAGAAGATATTCTAGAGGGGTATGAGACAGCATTACCTCATATGGACGCAAACGTTCCGTTTCTTGAAGATTGTGGCCAGCTAGAAGACAGTGTAATTCATGAATGGGGTGGGATTAGAGAACGGCTATAGAAGGAGAGTAGAATAGATAAATCAGAGTTGAATACACTGTTCAAAATCAAAGATGAAGTAAAATAAAATGCGCAATTATGGGTCATGAAGAAAAACCGGTTTTACAAAATGGTGTCCAGTACGCTGGAATTTCGTTATGTTAGATGCGTAAACTAGAAGACATAACATTGTCAATGGCGTCTTCGAGAAAGTTTGAGTCAAACACATAATTACTGAGAGATTGACATGTTCCAATTAGTTAGGAGAATAATTTTAGAAAATATTAGTTAGAATATGAACTTCAGAACTCAAGATATTTGAAAAACTATAAAGTGAAGTTTGAATATGACATCAACTACAAGAAAGCATTAAGGGATAAAAGAAAGCAATGGCAATGGTGTATGTTGATTGACTCAATTCTTTCCGTGAGTGGTCTCGTTATCTAATTACCCTTGAAGCATCAATGAGGAAATCATAGTCCGGAAGAGGCACAATCCATAATTGAAAACTGTTGATATGGAAGTGTATGGCTTAGTTTCCTAAGCATTCAAATCATCGGTTCTTGGGTTTCAACATTGTCTTTCGCTGACATCAATTAAGGGTATGTATTTGTATGCAAACATGGTGAAAAATTATTGATTGCTGTTTGGGTTGATGCAGCCGACCTTATAGTTTCACTTGCTTATGATATTCTTCATGAAGAGAGCAAACAAAATTAGGGATAATTGCTTAAGAACATTCGTTAGTATCTAATCGGTGACATGAAAGATGTATGTTTGATTTCGGACCGATCCGCCAGCCTTCAAGCAGTGATTCGATCAGATCCTACATAGCAACCACCTTATGCATATCATAGATATTGTCGTCGTCACATCAGATCAAATTTCTCATGTCAATATTTAGACAATGAATTTATACATTTTATAGACAGTGTATTCCTGTTGTTGAGTTCATGTATAATCAATTCATACAGATAAGTTTCTTGGTAAGGCCTTAGCAACTACTCTATAGGCTGCTACATTAGAACAAAAAGTGCACAAGTTTACAGAGTCTATGGAGAAGATGAAGGCGCAAAATAAAGATGCGTACAAATACCTTATTCGAATTCTGCTTGATACACGGACATTTTCGTACAACGGTGGTAGAAGGTATTATATAATAACAACCAATTATTCAGAGTAATGGAACAGTGTCTTCAAGGGGGCTAGGTATTTATGGGTGACTGCTTGTGTTCAAGTAGTTTTTAAAAGAACGATAAAGATGTTTGACGAAAAACAAGAAAAGGCACTTGCTCATAAGCGCTAAGGACAGATGGCCATTGAAAGTGCAACAATAATTTATTCACAACGAGATCAATACCAGAAAACATAGGGTTCAGGCTTACGATAGACGAGAAGGTGTCTATCAACTTATGACTCGATTGACACCAGGTGGTGGTGGTGTTACACATACTGTCAATCTACTTGAAAAAACATGCATTTGTGGTAAATTTCAGCTTTATCACATGCCTTGTTCATACGTTATGCAAGTGTATAAGAATATGCACAGATAGGCAATGGAGTTGGTTGCTCCTTTTTACTCATGGCTAGCAATGATAAACGCCTACAACAGTTCATTTCATCCATTGTAACTCTCCACATACTGGTTTCCACCACCGTTCTGGCCTGAAATTAACTCAATTCGTAGATAACGTGCATGCAGAAGGCGTAAATCAACTCAGATTCACAGTGAAATGAACCGCACTTATATGCAAATGTGTGGTGTATGTCAACAAACAGATCACAGTCGTAACACTTATCTCAGTGCAACACATCTTTGGAATAATCAGCGGTGTCATTATGTATCTATGTATTGTTTTAGTGTCTTTTATACCATTATTACAATGAGTATTTCTATGTAATATTTGTTTTCATTAATGTCGTTCGTATTTTAGCCTTTTAATCATTATATTGCTGTTGTGTTTTTTCTTTAAATTTCGGTATCTTTTTTTTTGAATTACTAAATCCATGATTAATGGTTAGGGTCAGGGCTAGGGTTAAGATTAGAGCAAAGGTTATACTAAAAAAAAAGTAAATCATACAGTTAATGAGACACAGATACAGTATGACGGTTGTAATACAGTATAATATAATAATGGTACCGCAAATGTTACTATTAATGAGACAACACACAAAACATAGACTAAACCCTTCTGGCTATAATTGCACTTCAACTAGAGGGTAATTTTTCGAGTGTCATAATTTTTTTGACAGTACATTTGCCTTTGGGAGCGCCATCTCCAGTGCTGCTTGAACCCCTTTTAGGAGCAGAATGTATGGTGAACGTTGTCGGCTGTGGGCAACATGTTAGTTCTTGTCTCAAATTTTCATTATTTTATATTGTGACAGCATCTCAATCAACCCTTCACATTTGTTCGGACCTGAACATAGCCATCTACAAACAAATTCAATGCTTTTTATGTTCATCTTTTCCGACGGCCACCAATGCACGCTGAGTAAATTCTTCCATTGTTGTGTATTTTGAAACTTTTAGGATTATATGATCGGACTCCTTCCTAAATACACAAAACAAATGAACATCCATTTTCTTGCTAGATGCAAAATTCAGAACGCCAATGTTGAATTTAAATATGTTGCCGCACAGAAGATTATATTAATGCATAGGGTAGATGACGTTTTGTATGAAATTGGTTGTATTAAAATCGCGGCATGTCAAAAATCAAATTGACACACCACAATTATGTCAAAAATGTGGTCCTTTGCACAACGCGATATTGACATAACTTCGGTGCATAATTTTAGTTTTTCTTCTAAACCTATGATAAAGCTAGGTTTTCTTAGTTAAAATAATATACATGTCTGGGCATTGATTGATCATTACATTTACTCACATATATCTACGAATTTAATTCGTTGGAATATCTGTTTATACTTACTCTGAGACTACGGTAAAATTTCACAATATCTTAGGGAGAGAAACTTATGGAAGATATAAATCCAAAAATATAACATCCCAGTTTGTCATGTACTTTAGCAAATAAATTTCATAATTTAAATTCAAGTCACTAAAAGAATATGAACCTCACATCAACAAACGTCTATCTTTAATGTCACTATCATGCCACGCTTTCTCATTTAATATATGCCACAACATTCGTTGTTCTTCAAAGGAGATGTGTGTGTATATATATTCCTTCGGTCCCAAATTGATAGTGTATTTCTCAATTTATATATATAATATGTGTATTTATCTCTCTCTATATATATTGGTAGTATATTTTTCAATTTATATATATAATATGTGTATTTATCTCTCTCTCTCTATATGTAGGCGTGCGCATGTATCAAAGAAAGGCGTTTATCAATTCTTTTGATTGAATAAGAACTCCCATAAACTGAACTTGCGTTTGTACATTTTGGATTTTTCTTTATATTTATTTTTATTGTACTTTTGTATGTTTTGTTTATTATTTTGTATCTTGAAAAAAAAAACATACAGATAAATAGATAAATCATATAAAAAAACAGAGATAAGTATCTGAAACATATTAAAAAGAACAGAAAAATTAACTACACTTGAAATGAAAAATCATCAAAGGATACAAATTAAGATTCACGAAAGTAAGGAAAAAGGGGAAAAAAAAGTTCATATTCTTATATGAAGGCCGAAAAGAAGTCCATCAAAGAGAAATTTATTATTTGTGGTTGTGGGAAGAATTTACTCCATTTCATGTTTCTAAGGGCAAAACAGTATTAGCGTTCTTATCCCGAAAAATTAAAGAAAATATAATTATAGTACAGAACAAACCATTGCTTTTCTAACTGACGTATGAATTATTATAATCTTAATTTATATAATAACTGTGAAACTAAAAGTATACTTCGAATCATGATCTTTAACATCTACGTTCAATTTATGTAAGAGCACTAATGAAATGGTAAACTAGTGAAAAAGAAAGTGCAATATGGTCATTTAAAAAAACCTCTTCAACTTTAATAAATTTATACTCATTCTGACCAAAAAATATTGTCTTTTGACTTGACCATAATTTAGGAAAGTCAAACTCGTCTGTTTTTTATTCATATTTTGTACTTAGTTGGTTAATTGATGCAAAGTAGAGAAAATTATAAAAGGCGTTTCCGGTGTAATAGACTTCTACGTTTGCGCAGGGTCCGAGAAGGGGTCGGATCGCTTCGCGATCTGAGGTACACATTCTTACCCTACACTTTGTGCAAGAGGTTGTTTCTGCGTCTTGAACCCGTGACTTAATACTAGTTGGTCCAAAGGCCGCCCTCCAGAAAAAATTATGCAAATACTAATTAAAAGAATAGTATAAAAGCTATACTGCATTTTTTAAAAATAAATAATATTTCTAAGACAAAACAAAATATAAATTATGATAATATTCTTAAGACATAGCATATATATATATATATATATATATATATATATATATATATATGCAAACTTGAAAGGACATACACCTAGTAAAATAATCGGTATTCATCAGATGAACTCGAAATTTTTGAAATTCGACCTTTTTCTTACAGAAAAAAAAACAGAAGGTTTTCCATCCATATTAAAAATGCAGAAAAGGAGAAATAGAAGAAGCTCTCACAATCATCTGTATAGTATATTCCTGTTTTCAAATAACTCTTGGTGAGATTTAGATGAAAAACAAAAACAGCATGGTTTCACATCAAAACGCGAAGCGGAGTTTATAGCACTTAATAAAGATGTGGAAGAAGCTGAATAGCTTCTGAATTTTCTGGAAGATGTGCCCTGTTGGCCTAAGCCAATCACTCCTATCAGCATACACTGTGATAGTCAGTCGGCTATAGGACGAGCAAAAAGCAGCATCTACAATGGTAAGTGTCGACACATGCGTCGAATACTCAATACCATTAAGCAATTGATCTCTAATAAGGTGATTTCCATTGATTATATAAAATCAAAGGATAATCTTGCGGATCCTCTTACAAAAGGCTTGCCTAGAGATCGGATGTCAATTTTGACAAATGGAATGGGACCAAAACCTTTAATGCATTAATCTTTGTAACGGTAACCTAACCTTGTTGACTGGAGATCCCAGAATCTTGGTTCAATGGGACAACTAAGTTATGGAGTTCAGTAAGCACTTATCTATTCTGTTAAATTAAAGCGTTGTCTGCAGAGGAATGACGGTAATCTGAGGCTTTTAATGGTTCCTATATCTTGATATGTCAGTGGGGTATGACAAAATACTCTTGATAAGAAGCACATATATAAGTGTGAAGTGTGGCCGCTTCTATGAGAATTTTGTAAGGGCAAAGTTCTCTAACACACTTTCTGAATCCAGGCGGTTCATGGTCAAAATGAACACAATCATGAGAACCAAAAAAAGGTGTTAAAGGAAATGTTGTGCGAGTACTATTTGTCTAGGTTCACACTAAAGGCCGGTTAGTTCAAGACATTAAGTTCACTAATTAGCCGAGTGGATCCGATAATCTATCGCTAAGAAAAGTTCAAAGCCAGAAGCTACCTTTTCTGATGCAACATTTTCTTATCTGACTTCTTCGTAGAGTATGCATAAACACTTGCATTAATTCTCATTCATGCGGGGGATTGTTGGAGAAATTGGAGATAAATTGAAATGGGCCAAGTTACAAATTGTGGTTAGCAACATACTTTAAGCTGAGTTATAATTAGTTTTCATTAATGACAAGTGAAAACTAATAAACTCTTGATTATCTAAGTAACGAGTAGATGATTTTAGGGTTTGAAATCACTCAATCACGATAGCGGTTGAATGTGAAATTAATGCTCAAAATAGGGATAAAAGAATTTGAAAAATCAGTTGCTTAACTGTAACTCAAATTTGAAAATCGGTTGTCTGATCTAACAGTATCAATCTAATCTGACGGTTGTGGTTAAACTGTCAATTAACCACCCTAGTCGATTTTTCCCCTACAAATAGTGGTCTAGCAGACCTCTCTGGTCACTCACTCAGAATCTGATTTTCTCCTCCTCTCCTCCTCTACATACACGTGCTCTTCTCCTCTCTTCTCCTTCTTTATTTGCATCAAGTCCCAGAAGTTCAGGGCATCATACAGGTTCGTAGAATTCATACACTGCAATGCCGCTCGTCTAAACTGACTTCCATTGTATCCTGGGAGACGATTGCTCCATTCGGACGGGCACAGTATACCGGAGCAATACTTCTTAAGAACAGAGTCCTTGACTCACCTCAGATCTCTGCTCAGTTGAGCTATGAAGGTTATTGCTATGCTGAGCTCTGCTTTGTGCTAAGCCCAGCTGACTGGGGGAAATCGCACCACTATTATTGTACAGTGTTGCTGTACTGAGCTCTGCTGTTTGGATGATGACATTCATTGTTCTACAACATTGCTGTGTTGAGCTCTACTCGGCTGAAGTGGCTGAAAGCACAACTGTTGGTTGTTGTGCTGACATGTCGAGGTCGGCAAGTCGGTGATTAGCCCAGAATGCAAATGCAATTGCGCTGACTGGACTGTTCTGATCTGTCTGATCAGTTTGAATTTAGTTCAGCTCGGCTGGAAGGTTGATAGCACAGAACCACTGTTTTGAAATGTTGTTCAGTTCAGGTCGGCAGGTCGGCAGGTCGGCTGACTGTTTAGGACGCAAACTCAATTGCACTATCTGAACTGTCTTGACTCTGCAGATGACTCCAGCCTATCTTGAGTTTGGCAGGTCGGCCATTATTGTACAAAAGTCAATTTTGTTTGACTTGAATTATTTCCAACATGTTGATTATTATGGCAGGATAAAGAAAGTATTGGATGAATTGGTCGATTATGATCAATCACCCCTTTGTATGTGCTTGTGCGGATTGACTGCAGTATTATACAAGAAAAGGCAGAAGAGAAGATATACAACTTTTAATGGGTTTGGATAATTCGATGTTCATGAATATACGTTCGAATATACTGAGCCTTGATCCTCTACCTACCCTAAATCAAGTCTATCAGAAAATCATGCAGGAAGAGTGTGTGGGTATTATACCCACACAAAGGAAATTTGCTACCTTGGTCTACCAAACGTTTGGCGATCGACGTGATACCATGACCTACTCTCATTGCAACCCGACGGATTACAATGTTATCAGTGTTCTCAAATTTTGGGGTATCCCGGATTGTGGGGGGGGGGATCGCCCTATCATTACGTCCTAGTCTGGGCAGGAGGCGCGTGCGGATGCTATTCTTGCTGGTACACCACCTCGGTTTCTTGGTGTTGGTCCACCTACTCCTGGGAACACCCGATTGCCCAACTTAACCTCTAAAGAATGGCATGTTGTTCTAAATGTTGAATATTGAAAGCTTTTCATTCATTCAAGTTGAAATTAATTTACAAGATTTTTTCCCTTTTATAGAGAGTGAATTTTAATTCTAACTGTTGTTTTTCCACCACTTGGACTGTGGTTACTGTTATCTACAGTGATATACAGTGTATTCTAATGGTAATGGTAACGGCTAGTTACTAGTACAGTTCTGCTATGTACAATGAATTTATTCTAAGTTATAATATTTACATGTCTAAGTATAACACCTCGGCCTGTTGCATTGCTGCCTTGATTGTGCTTCACCTTGTTACCTCGGCTCAGCACTTCGTCATTTAGTCTTCAGTCTTCTGGATTGTGCTTTACCTCGTCACCTCGGCTCAGCACTTGTCTTCCCCAACATCTGTTCTTCTTCTTCAGCTCAGTTCATCCTCCTTCCACCTTTGTGTTCTGAGTCTAGCTCTCATCTAGTTCAGCTCGACACACCTTCATCCAGGTCTGCCTTCTTTAGTTCCGCTCGACACACCTCAGCTGCACTTATTTCTACACTCTCCCAAAGCTTAGTTGTATCTATTCATACAACTAAGCTTGTACATTAAGTATTGAAAAACCTTTGTTGAGATTGGCTTGGTTAAGATGTCTACTATCTGATTTTTCCGTGGGAATGTATTATATGCTGACCTCATTTCCTTCAATTTTTTCACGGATCAAATGTCTATCTATTTCTACATGTTTTGACTTATCGTGCTAAACTGGATTTTTTGACATACTTATGGCAGTGACAACAACAACAACAACAATCATACCCAGTATATCCCAACGACAGAACAAGCTATCGTTAGGGTCTGGGGAGGGTGAAAGGCAGGCAAACAATACCCCCATCCCAAGGGATAGAGAGTTTGCTTCCAGTGAGACCCCCGACTCTATATGTACCTGCACAGATATCATAATAATAGGAATATGTACTAGTGAAATTATTTTATTAAACATATACAAAAGTCTTCCGATATTAAAATTGTCATAATAGTGAACATGCACAAATAATAGAAAGAAAAGGATCGAAACAAAATATGCAAAGTCAAACTAAAGTGTAAATACTATCTAATCCTCTAAGTATGCTCTAAGGTGCCCTATATCCTGTCTATCCCTCCTTTACATTAATCTTCTGTCTCTATGAACTCCTATCTTGGACCATGAACTCAGAGAGGTGCAACTCTAGTAAGTCATGCCTAATCTGATCATCCCACGTCAGTTTGGGCCTGTCTCTATTCCTCTTCCCTTCTACAGTGAGGCAGAGACACTATCGTAAAAGATTTGTATGGGTAGTCTTGCCTGAATGCAGAGATCTTCCAGAACTCTTCTAATCCATATGTCTTTGTAGATTCCTAACGCAAGTGCTCTCAGCTCAACTTCTGCACGGCTTCTTGACACAACTGTTGTTTCTTACTCTGCTATGTAACTAGATTGCCCCATAAGTAAGGTCCATAACCGGTTGTTGATCGTAGATCAATTTTGCGTCCAGTCCAGTATACATTTATATAAATCTGGATGCCTCGATCTAAGTTCTTCCTGAATCATAGTCCTTGTCCTCGTGCATTCTTGAGATACTTGAGGACTCTAAATGCATGTTGAAGATGTTCATTAGTAGGACAGTGCATAAACTGCGATACAAAACTCACTGCGTAGAAAATATCAGGTCTAGTATGGGACAAGTAGATTAATTTTCCAACTAATTTTTGATAGCTTAGTTCATCTATTGGAGTGTTATCCCATTGATCCCTAGGCTTGTATCTCGGTTCAACCGGAGTGCTGGCAAGTCTACATCTGAGCAGACCAGTTTCTTTAAGCAGGTCTAGTATATACTTTCCTTGAGATATATAGAGTTCATCTTTGTTTCTTGTTATTTCCATTCTTAGTAAATAACTTAATTTTCCTAGATCTTTCATTTCAAACTATTGTGATAGTTTAGTCTTGATGTTTTCTATGTGTTTGTCACCGTCAGTTAGCATAATATCATTTAAATATACAATAATAGTGGTCAGCTCCCCCTGAGCTGAAACTCTGGTGAACAGAGTGTGGTCACTACGTTTTTGATTGAATCCTAGCTCAGTCATTGTCTGAGTGAATGTTTTAAACCATGTCCGTGGTGACTGTTTTAGTCTATATAAAAACTTTCTCAACTTGAAGACCTGACCTTTTGTTAGTTTCATTGTTAAATTATGGTGGTATAATCATATAAACTTCTTTAGTTAGATCTCCATTTAAAAAGGCATTCTTTACATCCATTTGGTGTAATTCCTAGTCAAGATTAACTGCAATAGGAAAAATTACTCTTACGGTATTTAGCTTACCACAGGTGCAAACGTTTCTAAGTAATCTATTCCGTAGGTCTGTGTGAATCCTTTAGCTAATAATCTAGCTTTATATTTATTTACTGTACCATCATTATTATATTTTATAGTGATTACTTATCTACATCCTACTGGTCTTATCATAGCTGAGCTGGGAGTAAGTTTCTATGTGTTGTTTTTTTCTAAGGCATCCATCTCTTCCTGCACAGCTCTTCTCCACTCAGGTCGACTGAGTGGTTCCTCTATGTTCTTAGGAATAATGTTGTTGTTAAGTGAGCACACAAATGTTCTAAAGCTTGGATTTAACTTATTACAGGATATATATTCTTCTATGGGATATTTAATGCAGGTCGGGTTTTTGGTACATTCACGGGTTCCTTTCCTTAATGCGATTGGTCTATCATCAATTTGAGTCCTATGATCATATTCAGTGTTTTCTAAAGAGTCCTCCACCTCAGTCAGAGGTGTTTGGTCTGATGTATCAAGTCAGGTACTGCATCTCAGATCTTCCTGATAATTTGAAATGATAGAAGAATCAAACCTGGGAAGAGTCTCAGTAGTGCCAAACTGAGGTGCCCCACAGTCGAGCTGTGGAGCGCAGCTCAGCTGAGCTGTTGAGTTTGGTGTATTTGGCACTAGGAATCTGGGCTTGTATTCATCACTCCTTAATTCTTCTATTCCTTCTACAGATCTATAAAACACGAGTTTTTCATCGAATGTAACATCTAATGTTACATACATTCGTCTATTAGCTGGGCAGTAACATCTGTAACCTTTTTGAGAATCAACATATCCTAGGAAAATACATTTAACAGACCTTGGGTCAAGTTTACTCCTATGGTTGGGCTAAGCATGCACATATGATGTGCATCTAAACAATCTAGGTGGCAATTCTGTCAGTAGATTGGTATGTGGGTAGTGATTAATAAGTATTTATCTAAGAGTTCTAAATGACAATGTCCTAAATGGCATCCTGTTGATTAAGTAAGTTGCAATAAGAAGGGCATCACCCCAGTACTGCTTGGGCACATTCATTTTGAGCATAATTGATCTAGTTACTTCAAGTAGATGTCTATTTTTCCTCTCAGCTACACCATTTTATTGGGGGGTGTAGTTACACGATGTTTGGTGATGTATGTCATTATCTATCATAAAATTTTGAACTATTTTATCCAAGTACTCAGCTCCATTATCTGACCTTAAAGTGTTAATTGTGCAGCCGAACTGATTTTTAATAAATGACATGTATCTTATAACTGTTTGTCCTACATTACTTTTATTTTTTAATAAGTATACCCAAGTTACTCTAGTGTAATCATCTACGAATGTTATGAACCATTTAGCACCGTTAATATTAGCTATTCTAGATGGTCTCCATATGTCAGAATGTATTAGATTAATTAGTGTTGGTCTCTTATATGCTTTGGCAGTTTAATTATGTTTAGTATGTTTGGCTAGTTGGCAAGTTTCACAAGTTTATCAACATCAGCCAAGCTGAACAATTTTGGCATTAATAGTTTAAGATACAAAAAATTGGGATGACCTAGTCTGACATGCCACAACAAAGTTTACACTATACAAGGATTTCTAGGGTTTAAAATACTAGAGTCTTGAACAATTGACAGCTCGGCTGAGCTTACTAATGCTCTGTTTTTTTGACTCCAGTATGTATAGACCTGCTATATTACTAGTACTGCTAATCATTCCCTTCACTTTATTTTTCCTGAAAACAACATTGTGTGGATGAGAAGCATGCTAAGCATTTATTATCCTAGTGAGTTTGCTAATAGATAATAGTTTGAAACTTAGGCTAGGGACATGAAGAACACCTTTCAGTGAGATTTTATTGTTTATTATTGCAGAGCCTATTCCGATAACTTCTAAGGTAATTCTATTTGCGATTTTTATCTTCTTAGGCATAGAAAGCAAAGTATAGGAGTTTAGAAGTGTACCATTATTGGTCATATAATCAGTAGCGTCGGAGTCAACAATCCATGAACTGCTGGAGCTTGGCTGGATGTATCCTGCCATAGTTATCGGGTGCAGGTCAGCTCGGCCACCTTGTCTGTTCAGCAAATTGAGAAGGGTGGCAATCTGGTCCTTTGTAATCACATCAACATCAGCTACTTGGACTGGGCTGAGATGGGTTATGCTGGTCCGAGCTATTCCAGGCTGAGTTGTGCAGCTTACCTGATGAGCAGCATTATGTCCAGCAGTAAATTGTTTTTGTGGTGGCCTCCAGGGTGCATTGCTGGTCTTCAAAGGAGGCTTTCCTTCTCGGACTAGCTTTGCCTGCAGTTTTCAACAGTCATCGGCTGTATGGTCTTCATTTTTACAGTACTTGCACACTTTACCTCCTGTAGAAGCAAAGTGCTTTTTAACAGCCAGGCCACAAGCTTCTGTTGGCTGTTCAGAGTGAAAAGCTGAGGACTCCATAGATGAAGATACTCCCATCATGACCTTTTTGCAGCTTTTCTCGTGCTTGATTACTGCGACGGGAACCTTTAAGGTCAGTAGTGGTTTAGTACTCAGAATCCGACTTTGTGCAGTGCCAAACTCTGGGTTTAGTCCAGTCAGGAAGCGAAAGACCCGCTTCCTTTCTATTATCTCTTTGTATAGTGCAGCATTAGTGATACATGGCCATTAATGTGCTTCAAAAGTGATACGATCTTGGATCGTATGGAAATGACGATCGCTTCCTTCAACTCCAAAAGACATCTTTGATCAACCCTTGCGTGGACAATGACGCAAACACCACCTTCTTGGACAAGAGAAGTCAACAACGTCTACGTCGAGCAATTCGAATCTCCCAATCCAACACGTCGTTTCGTATCCTTGGATTGTGATTCACCAACTAGGTTTGCTCAAAACTTGATTGGATCTATCCTTGATTTTGCTCTGTGAAAACCAAAGGAAAAACACAAGAATGAAGACAACACAAAGCTGCCGAAATTCTGGAATTCTGCTATTGAAAAATTCTGAAAACTCTAACTCTAGGACGCCGTTTTTTGTCATGATATCATGCCATATTCTTCTACTCCTAAAAGTTAACTAATCAATAAAAGTCCTAAGAATACTACCTATCAATCTTAATCAAATTTACATAAAAAATAAGTCAAAGCTAATCAAGGAAGATTACATAACTCAAATCCCTAAAATCTCGCACTGGAATTACACCCTGTTTGTTACTGGCTTATAGCCACTTCTAGACGCCGAATTAGGTTTGCATTCTACAGCAAAGTTGTAGATCACGACATTTCCTTGAATTTGGGCTTTTGAATCACCTCATTTGGACTCTTCTTGACAGAGATACGGACCTCAAAAGATTAGGTATCCATCCAGTGAACTTCAGTACTTTCCATTCTGAACTCCCAATTTGCACCTGATTTCGGTCCATCTTGTAGCCCGAATTAGCAAAAGTGTAAAACATGAAAATCGTCCCAAATTGAGTTATCTAAGACCTCCAAGTGATTTGAATCAAATTGGATCAATACTCTGACACGGGCATCCAAAATACCGACTGGTGTCCGGCTGCCTTCCTGAAAAATAAGGACTCTTCAAGCCACTTTCCTTATTTAGCCTTGCCTCCTTAGAAAACACTCAAACAGAGCCATTAGCACTAGAAACACATATTAAAAAGACGCTATAAAATATACTAGACCCAAAACAAAGACAACTCAAACAACTAGACTCGATACTACGACGACAACGCATGAAATGACCATCCTGCCCTCCCACCAACCCTTACATCAATAGACTCAAGGATAATCAAGTCACGGCCTCAATGATGAGCATCCAATTCTGCCCACCATGTGTTGGCATCTCTTGCACATGCCTTGTCAAGAAAGCCCCAGTGTCAAAACCTAGTCGTCTCGCTTGGCTTCTTGTAAAGGGACCCCTATGTGTCTCGTTGGAGGGTCCTTGTGCAAGATTATCATGAGGAGGCTCTTGAGCCTCATCAATCCCACACTCCTCAAAAGGATTCGAACTCGAATCAAAGTCATCAAAATGCTCAAAAGGAGTAAGATCGCTAACATTAAAAGTGTGAGAGATAGAACCATACCTGTCCGGCGGAAGATCAAGAACATAAACATTTTCACCAACCTTTTGTATGACCTTGAAAGGTCCATCTCCCCTCAGCATGAGCTTGGACTTCCTCTCGGTAGGAAACCTAGCTTTTCGCAAATGCAACTAAACAAGATCACCAGGAACAAAAGAAACATGTTTTCTATTTTTATTAGCCTTCCTAGCATATTGTTCATTTTTACGCTCGAGTTGCAATTTGACCTTAGCATGCAATTTCTTAATCATTTCAGCTTTGTTCTTACCATCCAGACTAGCACGTTCATTTACAGGAATAGGAAGTAAGTCAAGTGGGGAATGGGGGTTGAAACCATAAACAACCTCAAAAGGTGAATACAACGACCCACTATGCACTGTCCTGTTATATGCAAATTCAACATAAGGTAAGCATTCTTCCCAATGTCTAAGATTCTGTTTAATCAATGCATGCAACAATTGTGATAAAGTCCTATTAACTACCTCAGTTTGGCCGTTAGTTTGAGGATGGGCCGTGGTAGAAAACAAAAGTTTAGTACCAAGCTTTCCCCAAAGGACTCTCCAAAAATGACTCAAAAACTTAGTATCCCTATCACTCACGATTGTTCAAGGCATACCATGCAAACAGACAACTTCTTTGAAGAACAAGTGTGCAACATGGGAAGCATCATCGACTTTCTTGCATGCAATAAAGTGTGCCATCTTAGAAAATCGATCTACGACAACAAACACACTATCCATCCCAGTTTATGTCCTAGGTAAGCCTAAGACGAAGTCCATAGACAAGTCTACCCATGGTGAAAAAGGTACGGCCAAGGGAGTATAAAGTCCATGGGGGTGCGTGGTTGATTTTGCTTGCTTACAGGTGAGGCAACTCCCACAAACTCTCTCCACGTCCATTCTCATGTGGGGCCAAAAGAAGTGCTCTTTTAGGGTTTCCAAAGTTTTAAAAACCCCAAAGTGTCCCATTAGTCCTCCTCCATGAGCCTCTCTCACAAGCAACTCTCGCATAGATCCCCTCGGTATGCACAATCGCTGTGCTCTAAACAAATATCCTTCATGCAAATAGAACTTACCGAAGGGTGACTCAAGACTTGCATCGTAAATGGATCCAAAATCAATATCATCCTTGTACATTTCCTTAACGTGCTCAAACCCAAGCAAATGTGACAACAACTTAGTGATTATAAGTGTATCTCCTGGACAATGCATCTGCCACAATGTTGTCCTTACCTTGCTTGTATCTAATGACATAAGGAAATTGCTTAATGAACTCTACCCACTTCGCATGCCTCTTATTCAATTTTCCTTGGCTTTTAAGGTACTTAAGGCTCTCATGATCAGTGTGGATCACGAATTCCTTAGGTTGCAAGTAATGCTGCCAAGTTTGCAAAGACCGCACTAATGCATACAGTTCTTTGTCATAAGTGAAATAATTCAATGACGCACCTTTTGACTTTTCACTAAAGTATGCAATAGGTTTCTTTCCTTGTGTGAGAACGGCACCTATCCCAACCCCGCTAGCATCGCACTCAATCTCAAAAGTCTCTTCAAAGTCAGGTAATTGCAAGATGGGGGCTGAGGTGAGTCTGACCTTCAATTCGTCAAAGGCCTTTTGTTGAGCTTCTCCCAAATGGAACCCAACATCCTTCTTGACAATCTCGTTTAGTGGTGTGGCTATTGTAGAGAAGTCCTTCACAAAATGCCGGTAGAAGCTTGCCAGACCATGGAAGCTCCTAACCTCTCCCACGGTTTTGGGCGTGGGCCATTCTATGATGGATTTCGCCTTGTCCTGGTCCATTTCTATCCCTGAAGCACTCACTACGAATCCTAGTAACACAACCTTCTCCATACAAAAAGAACACTTTTTAAAATTGGCAAATAGTTGCTGTTTCCTAAGCGTGTCAAAAACGGCCTTTAGATGGTCAAGATGGTCTAGCAAGTGCCTAGAATAAATCAAGATGTCGTCGAAGTATACTACAACAAACTTGCCAATGAAATCTCTCAAAACTTCATTCATCAACCTCATAAATGTACTGGGTGCATTAGTTAAACCAAAAGGCATCACTTACCACTTGTACAATCCAAATTTTGTTTTAAAAACCGTTTTCCACTCATCTCCCTCCTTTATCCTCACTTGAAAATAGCCACTCTTAAGATCAATCTTAGTAAAGTACTTAGCACCGTGCAACATGTCGAGCATATCATCAAGTCTAGGGATTGGCTACCTATACTTCACTGTGATTTTATTGATGGCTCTACAATTCACACACATTCGCCAGCTTCCGTCTTTCTTATGGATTACTATTACCGATACAGCACATGGGCTCATACTCTCTCTTATCTTACCTTTACTCAAAAGCTCCTCTTCTTGTCTCTGAATTTCCTTCGTTTCCTCAGGTTTTGCCCTATAGGCTGGCCTATTAGGAAGTGTGGCCCTTGGAATGAAATCTATTTGGTGTTCAATGCCTCGCAGTGGGGGTAGTCCTGGGGGTTCTTTATCGAGAAACAAATCGGAATACTCCTCTAGTAAGGTCACGATACCACTGGGTAAAGAAGTCGGTAAGTCATCCCTGAAAATAGGCAGTCAACGCTCTCTTTGAACAAAAACACATAAACAATCTTCTGAGAATGCAATGCATGGGTAACTTCACTAGGTTTCGCAAAGAACGCTGAGTAACGAGTGAAGGAAATGGGGGTGTGGGGATCATGTCCGCAGGCCTGGTGCCCTTTGCGGAGGCCTTGGAGCTTTCTCCCTGGCTCCTCTTTCCCTTCTTGAGATCCTCTAAGAACCTCCTTTCGGCCACTTTTTCTTTTGGATTATTATGAGGTTTGTTTCTTGTTTGGTGGTCCTCAAAAACTTTGTGCGGTGGCAATGCATGAAGTTTGAACATCTTGTTGTTAAACTTAAATGAATAGACATTGAGATGACCATCATAAGTAACATGTTTGTCAAACTGCCAAGGCCTACCTAGAATGATATGACTAGCATGCATAGGTATAACATCACATAAAATCTCATCTTTGTAACCACCGATAGAAAAGGAAAGCATAACTTGTTTGGACAGACTTAATTCTCCACAATCATTCAACCAAGATAGCCTATACGGGTGGGGTGATCAATCAAAGGCAAATCAAGTTTCCTAACAAGTTCTACGCTAGCAACATTAGCACAAGATCCGCTATCAATAATCAAAGTACAACACTTACCTTTCACCATGCAGTGAATGTGGAAGATGTTCTCTCGCTGTAGGGCCTCTTCTTCTTCCTTTACATGGGAGCTCAAAATTTTTCTGACCACTAAGAAGTCCTTGTAGGCGCCCTCTTCTTCCTTGATCTCTTCTTCACTGACCGCTTCATCTTCCTCCTCGGACTTAGGTTTTTCCTCCTCACTTTCATCAGTGTAGTACTCTTGTGTATCGTCTAGGTACATGATCTTCTTGGGATTAGGGCATTCTCTAGCATAATGGCCCCTACCTTGGCATTTGAAGCACTGAATATCCCGGAATCTAGGGGTTGGGTTCCCTGCCTTTCTCTCTCCGGCCCTATTCTTCCCTTTGTCACCTCCCGCTGGAGAGGGATTCACCTTGCTTGGAGCTTGACTTGGTCCTCGGGTAGGCGTGGTTATGTTTGGCCGACTGTTTCCTCCACTAGCACTCGACCTAGGCTGCATTCTAGTGGAAGAAGACACATTAGTTCTAAAACCATAACCAGTAGCAGAAGAACATAACTTTAACTGTCTTTCGATCCGTTGAGCTTTGTGTACCATAGAGTCCAGGTCTACGTAGTTCGTAAGCTCAAGCTGGAAGCCAATCTTCCCGTTTAGTCCTCCTAAAAATCGTGCCATAGTTGCCTCCTCGGGTTCTATTGTGTTGTTTCTTATCATTAAGGTTTCAAGTTCTTTAAAATATTCATCAACACTTTTAGACCCCTGTGTGAGTCCCTGCAATCTTTTATGTAAAGTACGTTCATATGACTCAGGAATAAATTTTTTTCTCATTTCGAATTTCATTTCATCCCAAGTGGAAATCAGATCTCTCGTGGTTCTTCTTCTTATATTTTGAATTTGATCCCACCAAATTAATGCATATTCCATGAATTCAATACTAGCATAACGTACCTTTTGCCATTCGGAGTAGTTCGTGCATGAATAAATAAGATCAACCTTCTTCTCCCATTCAAGGTATGCTTCGGGATCACTCTTACCGTAAAACGAAGGGATGCTCATCTTGGTTTTGAGAATATCATCCTCTTGCGGTGGCGCTCTCCTTGCTTGTACTCGGCCTTGGGGCCAAGCTTGCGCCTCATCTATCTCTTCCTCGTAAAACTCTTGTGGTGGATATTCTTCTCTTGGCTCACGATGTCTCATGGGCGCTTTTCCTCGATCGGACCGTCCTCGACTTCCCATGGCAATGGATCCTCTGGCCTCTCCTCCACGCGAGGTCTGTCCGTGGCTTTGTAAAGGCGCATGTGCTGAGCTTTGGCTGGAAGTTCTTCGGTCCAACTCCTCAACCTTGCTAGAGATTTCTTGTAGCTTCTCCAGTACCTTTTCAAGAGACACTTCAACCCTCGTCTCTTCCGCTACGGCATTGGTTGACGACATATTTTCTCCTGAAATGAAATAAAGAAAACAAGAAAAGAAAGACTAACACAACGACAAAAGAGATCTCGTTACGTTAGTGAAAATCAAAATCAAAGTGTATGTTCCTTTCTCGCTCTTGTATAGTCACTCAAGTTTGTGCTTTCCTCGGCCAATCTTAGGCTAGATACAACCAAAGCGAGCTTCTCAAGTGGCTAACACAATCCGATGATCAATTGCACCTCTTTCTCCAATGTGTCACCCAAATTTCAGCAACTAATAGGCAAACGTATCAAGCCAAGAACAAGACAATTTAACACACTTAACCTCCTAAGAATCAAGGAAAATGAGACCAAAAATTATGTCAGAGGCTGAGCCAAAGAAAACTAAGGGTTGCCCTGGGCAATCTTTAGTTAACCTTAGCCTTATGCAAATTAATCACAAGTTGTTGATTCAGTTACAACAATCAAGTATCCAAGTGTAAAGACAATAAATGGTGTAGTGATTTGTGGCTTCAAAGGACACGGCTTTTTGGTCTTGGATGGAACTTGATATTCAAATAATTCATCAACAATCTTGGTACTTCTTTTAAGCAAATTGTCTCCTTTTTTTTGTTGTCTCGGCTTTTTGATATTTCGGCCGATTTTTTTTTTTGAATTTTGCTAAAAGAACACAAGGGAAAATATGTATTTAACAATGTATAGCCCGTGATTTAGGACTCAATAGGACGTCTCTTGATGTTCAAGGCACTCTTAGGGGCTGTTTTGCGCGAAGTAGCAAAACAGTTTTGTATCTCCACAATTAGTATCTTTGTGGCTTGATTTGGTTTGAAAGGTGATAGCTTTGTATCAAGAGTTTCAGCCGTGTGTATGGCGTGGGAGAACTATTCTTGGATACAAGAAAATTGCAACACAAACCAAGCAACAATGCAATCAAGTCACACAAGTCTAAGACCAACCAAAAGCTTCGTTAGCAACAGGATTTACGTGTGACTAGGTAGCACTTTCAAGCAATGGACTAGATTTATATGTTATGGCTGAATTTAAACCCTAACACAATGACCCTATTGTTAAGTGTGTGTAAAGATTCAATCTTGAGGGGTTAATAGCAAAAAGTATCTGCAAAGTCAAAACTTTTCTTTTGTTGTATGACTTTTTTTTTCTTTTTTTTGTTGTCCTCGTATATGAAAACAAAAACACACCCTTTTTTTTGAAGTGAGATGACAACCGAAATTGAAGAAAAAATTAGAGATAGAGATGGATGTTTGGGCGTTTGGGGAATGAGGAAGGAAATAGCAAGAAAAGACAAGAGAATAAAGGATATACGAAGTTGTAAAGAAGAAACCTTTACTCTGATACCACTTTGATACGATCTTGGATCGTATGGAAATGACGATCGCTTCCTTCAACTCCAAAAGACACCTTTGATCAACCCTTGCGTGGGACAATGGAGCAAACACCACCTTCTTGGACAAGAGAAGTCAACAACGTCTACGTCGAGCAATTCGAATCTCCCAATCCAACACGTCGTTTCGTATCCTTGGATTGTGATTCACCAACTAGGTTTGCTCAAAACTTGATTGGATCTATCCTTGATTTTACTTTGTGAAAACCAAAGGAAAAACACAAGAATGAAGACAACACAAAGCTGCCGAAATTCTGGAATTCTGAGATTGAAAAATTCTGAAAACTCTAACTCTAGGCTGCCGTTTTTTGTCATGATATAATGCCATATTCTTCTACTCCTAAAAGTTAAATAATAAATCAAAGTCCTAAGAATACTACCTATCAATATTAATCAAATTTACATAAAAGATAAGTCAAGCTAATCAAGGAAGATTACATAACTCAAATCCCTAAAATCTCGCACTGGAATTACACCCTTTCGGTTACTGGCTTATATCCGCTTATAGACGCCGAAATAGGGTTTGTACTCTGCACAAAAGTTGTAGATCACGAAATTTCCTTGAATTTAGGTTTTTGAATCACCTCCTTTGGACTCTTCTCGACAGAGATACGAGCCTCCAAAGATTAGGTATCCATCCAGTGAACTTCAGTACTTTCCATTCTGGACTCCCAACTTGCACCTGATTTTGGTCCATCTTGTATCCCGAATTAGCAAAAGTGTTAAACATGAAAATTGTCCCAAATTGATTTATCTAAGACCTCCAACTGGTTTGAATCAAATTGGATCAATACTCCGACCTGGACATCCAAAATACTGACTGGTGTCCGGCTGCCTTCCTGAAAAATAGGGACTCTTCAAGCCACTTTCCTTATTTAGCCTTGCCTCCTTAGAAAACACTCAAACACAACCATTAGCACTAGAAACACATATTAAAAAGACGCTATAAAATATACTAGACCCAAAACAAAGACAACTCAAACAACTAGACTCGATACTACGACGACAACGCATGAAATGACCATCCTGCCCTCCCACCAACCCTTACATCAATAGACTCAAGGATAATCAAGTCACGGCCTCAATGATGTGCACCCAATGCTGCCCACCATGTGTTGGCATCTCTTTCACATGCCTTTTCAAGAAAGCCCCAGTGTCAAAACCTAATCGTCTCGCTTGGCTTCTTGTAAAGGGACCCCTATGTGTCTCGTTGGAGGGTCCTTGTGCAAGATTATCATGAGGAGGCTCTTGAGCCTCATCAAAAAGTTTCTATATGCTGCCACACCTTGGTGAGTAATGTATAGTATTTGTGGACAACAAGAGTTCCTTGTTTCAACTTATTATGATGAGCTTCAACTTCATATAATTCTGAGATGTTATCCTGCTTTTCCTTGACTGCAGCCCAGATTTTTGCTGCAGTATTGTACATTATGAAGTCATCAGAAATATCTGGCTCCATAGAGCATATCAGCCAGGACATTATCATGCTATTCTCCGACTTCCACAAACGGAAGTTTGCATCAGTTTCAGATGGGACAGGGACTGTCTCATATAATTATTCTTCATTGCCTTTACCAGTGATATACATTTCTACCCCTCGAGACCATGAGAGGTAGTTGTCTCCGTTAAGTTTGTGGCTGGTAATGGCTATAGAGGAATTGTCAGTTAGTTGAGGAACACGCACCACACTTGATGTTTGATCAAACGTGGAGGTGGCCTCTGTGTATTCGGTGGGCTGAAGGGAGTAGCCATTTTGCAGAGTTTTTATGAGTTGCAGAGAACAGAGTATGGTGATTGTGGGTATTTTGAATCAGCTTTGCTTTGATACCATGTTGAATATTGAAAGGATTTTCATTCATTCAAGTTGAAATTAATTTACAAGATTGTTTCCCTTTTATAGGCAGTGAATTCTAATTCTAACGGTTGTTTTTCCACCACTTGGACTATGATTACTGTTTATCTACAGTGATGTACAGTGTATTCTAACGGTAATGGTAATGGCTAGTTGCCAATGCAGCTTTGCTATGTACAGTGAATTTATTCTAAGTTACAATATTTACATGTCTAAGTATAACAACTTGGCCTGTTGTGTTGTTGCCTTGATTGTGCTTCACCTCGTTACCTCGGCTTAGCACTTCTTTACTTAGTCTTCAATTGCCTTGATTGTGCTTTACCTCGTTACCTCAGCTCAGCACTTATCTTCTCCAGCTTCTGTTCTTCTTCTTCAGCTTAGTTCTTCCTCCTTCCACCTTTGTCTTCTAAGTCCAACTCTCCTGTGTAGGTCAGCTCGGTTGACGAACTTTGTCTCTTCCTAAATTCGTTCTGGCCTTCGTCCAGGTTGGCCTAGTTTAGATCGGCACACCTCGTCTAGGTCTGCCTTCTTTAGTTCAGCTCGACACACGTCAGCTGAACTTATTTCTACACTAAATGTTGGTGTGCTGGATGAAATTGCTTCTGGCTCTAATCTTCCATGTTTGACTAGTAAGTATTCTTGTTCCTCTTGGATCGTCAATACTAAGGCAACTCGTCACATGACGGGCCAGCTTTCGGTGCTGCTCAAACCCATCTATATTGACTCGTGTGTGGTAAGTTTATCAGATGGCACTCAGACTGCTGCAACAAAGCAGGGAGATCTTAAGTTTGGCCATTCTCTTGTCCTTAAAGAAGTCTTATTTGTTCCTAAAGTATTGAGTAACCTAGGATCAGTTTCTCAATTATTGGTTGATGAAGATTGTTTTGTGTATTTCACTAACTACGCCATGTGTAATACACGACCAACGTATGAGGATCCATATTGGAGTGGGTGAAGGAACGGGAGGGTTGTATCTTCTTCGGCTGGATGCTGCAAGTTATGCTCACAAAATAAACGACTTAGCGGATAGTGGTCTATGGCATCGACGCATGAGTCATCCATCTCTTAAAGTCCTTAATCTCTTGTCTCCTTTACAACATCATAATAATGTTAGTTTCCTCAAGAGTGTGATGTATGCTTTCAAGCAAAAAAACATGAGATTAGTTTCCTTTGAATATAATATTTCTAGTCATATATTTGATCTGATACATTGTCATCTATGGCGGTCTTATAAAACCCTCCCCTCAAGTGTGCTAATATTTTATGGCAAGTGTTAATGACAATTCTAGAGCAGTTTGGCTCTATCTTCTTAAAACCAAAGATCAAGTCGCATCATGTTTAAAGAATAACTTTTTTCATGATATATTGGCAATTTAATAAATATATTAAAGCTGTACGTAGCAACAATGACATTAAAGAAAGATTTTTTTTCTGCGTTGTATATCAAACCTCAATTCATAATACTCTTCAACAAATGGTCGCATTAAACGCAAACACCGCCATATTAATGAATCGTGGTCGTTGAGTTAGAAGCTTCTGTGCCTGTGATTTTTTGGGACGAATGTGTTTTAATCATTTGTTATCTCATAAATCATACGCCTTCTGTGTTACTTCATGGAACAACACCACATGAGAAATTAATTGGTATGCCTCCATCTTATCCACATATTTGCTTGGGTGTTTATGCTATATTTATAATGATTGTAAGGATGGTGATAAATATTTTTCTTGTAGCTGTAGGAGTGCTTTCGTTGGCTATCCTCATAATAAAAAAGTTGGCTCATTTATGATTTTAAGTCACATGTTTATTTTATGTCCCATGATGTCAAATACTTGGAAACACGATTCCCTTATACGGAACTTTCCTCTCCTCATCATCATACTTATGTGAGTCCATTTTCCCAAACAATTTCTTATTATGACAATTCTACGCTCCCCTTTGCACAACGACATGGAGAGTTTGAATTCCTTGATTCCTTCCATCCTAATTCTAACACTCCCTTTGCTCCAAGTCCTTCGGCCTTCCCAAATACTCCACCTCAGTTGCCTCTTTCTCCTTCATCACATTCACAGCATATACATTGTTGTATCCATTGATATAAAGAAAATAATAATCATAAAATAAAAACCTATAGTTCTCCACTTTTTCTTATAACTCTCACATACCTCCCATAACCCCCAAACCCCATAACCTTTTCATACCTCCCTATTTTTCCCTATAACTCTCATTGGACTAAATAGGTTATATTCTCTTCCCTTCCCCCATTTTCTCCCCATTCCAATCGGCGACATTTTAAGGAAAAAGAGAGGGTGACTACTGAGAGCTATAAGGAAGAAGAGGAGAAAGAAGAAGAAGAAGAAAAAGAGAGAGAAGAAAGAAGGAGAAAAACATAAGTACCCTATCCGTACTCGTTATGTTTTTACAAATCATATATTTATATTTTTGTATAAATCCAAGGATCATGCATATGTACATTTGATTGCATAAATGGATGTGTATATGTGTATGTATGGCCATGTATATATATGTGTATATAGTTGTCATATATGTATTTTATGGCCTTATGGTCGAAAATATAAATACGCATATTTAAAAAGGGTAGGATTCGGTCAAACCTATATTTTCGTATATGTTGATGTATAATTTTTATATGAATATAGTATATAGTGGATGGTATATGTATATTTTTCCATGTGTGCATGTGTGTGTGTGTATATATATGTATGTATGTATGTATGTAATTTGGAATTTCAGTTTTTGGTGTGAAATATATATATAGAGGCCGAATGGATATATATAGATGAAGGACATTAGCAAAATTGATTTTTGGCCTAAGAGATGATATAATTTGATAAGTGTATGATATATAATTCATGAAATATGTGTGATTATATTTGATATGAATTAGGGAAATTATAAGGATTTCGGAGGAATTTGATAGTGGTGTAAGTTGGGATTTTGCATAATTTGATGATGGAATAAGTTTGGAACTAGCATAAGGTGAATTCTAGTGGTTGGAGGCGGCAGCCAATGGCCGCGTGTGGCGGCGCATGCAAAAGGTGTTTTGGTGCAATGTGTTTGGCATGAATTGCACTTGCTGCATATGGTGTTAGATGTGAGAAAATATGAGTGGTGTGAATTTTAGAGGGAGACCGGGGGGTATGAAGTGTGGGGAAATAAAATTAGGATTTTGGGAGTAGGGGGAGGGTCTAGCTGAGGGACTGGTGTAGCGACACATCCCGAGCTCTAGTATTCGAAACGATTCACCCGTCGTATTATGCCACGAGAAACACAAGGCGTCGATACAAATCAATTACACTTCGAAAAAGTGACGTAAACTGATGTCCACGGAAGTCATAAAATTAAAAATACTCGGAATAATCATCAATCAATAATATATAAAGTCTAGGCAAATCCAAATCGATACAAATGTCGTAACTTACTACAAAATACTAAGTCTCAGAATACATAAAGTTAAAATCCATAAATAATTTTCTCAACTAAAATCATCAATAAATTTCCTCATTAAATCCTCGAATCAACGATAAGCCCACTCAGCCTCGTCCATAATCACGTCTCTGCAAAACAACATTATAGTATAATATGAGTGACAAAACACCGCTCAGTAAGTAGCCTTCCTCTACCTACTATGGGATCATACATGGGGAAATAGGTGTAATATATAATCAACGATATAGAAAAAATCAAGTTTCTAATTCGTAAATAAATTACCATAATACCCTTATAAGCAATCAATCATCAAATTCAACGATATTATACAATCACTCAATGACCAATCAATTGCTAGTCACAATCAAAATCCGATGATGCAATTTTCAAATCGATGCGATGCCAATTTCTAAAATCCAATTTTCGATTTTCCAATCCAATTTCTATATTTTCAATATGATACGATATTCAAATCCAAATACGATATCCAGTTCCACAACAGTATAAAATTCCAATGTCCAATATCCGAGCCAACTCGGTATGATATCAAATCCAAAACAATTTTGATGCGATGGCTATAACACTTTCCTTACAAGTGACTTACACCGTAAGACTTACAAATTGATCCTCCGATAAACAAATATACTATAGACACCCTGTCTTAGACCAGGTCGTGATGTCTATAGTGTTAAATATGCCTTTGCACCTAGTCTCAAGCATTACGCTCAGGTCAAATATGCATACAGAAGCCCTGCCGTAGATGAGGTAGTTACATCTACAGCACTCAATATCAAACATGCATACAGAAACCCTGTCCTGATGAGGTAGTTACATCTGTAACGCTCGATAAAATAGGAATCAAACTGGCTTACCGACATATTTTCCTTGTAAAGGTTAATTTCACAATATGCACGATTTCAAAACGATTTCAAAAATATTTGATTTTTCCAAAACGATTCCAACGCCAAATATTTTCCAAGTCACTTTCAAATGTCCAATCAAATTCAAATATCAAACACAAATATTCCAATATCAAATACCAATATACCAAATGTTGATTTACCAATTACCAACTTACGATATCCCAATGACTCCCACTCACATGTATCTACATACGTATACATGCTTACGCCTATACATGTGTATATGGATGTATATACATACACGCACCTCCCTCGACCCACTTTTTCCCCAACCCACTACCCAACTCACCTCACCCCTCACCCCTCACCTCAACACCCTCGGCCCACACTGCCCTACCCAACCAGAATCGCCGCCAGCACCCACTCCCTCGGTCAGCCTCCCCCATCTCTCCAAACCCTAATTTCACTCTCCCACACTTCTTACCCCTCGATCTCCCTCCAAAACTTACACCATCCAATTTTCTCACTTTTAATACCTTAGACATCAAGTATAATTCATGCCTAACACACTGGCTAAAAATACTCGCTATATGCACCTCCACGTGCCGCCCACGTGCCTCTACTTGCCGGCGTGTGTGGCCCATACGCCGCCACTATCCTCCGATGTCAACCACCAGAATTCACCTCACGTTATTTCTAACCTTATCTCACCATCAAGTCATACAAAATCCCAACCTACACCACTATCAAATTGTTTGACCATGCACCTGTAGTAAACACCACTAGTGGGGGGTGAATAGTGGTTACAGGAAATTACACTACTACCCATTAACAAAATCCCTTTTGAAAACATAATTTGAGACCTCCTCAAATTCAATACCTGTTTTTGCAAAATTCAAAAATTAGTGTACAAACTCCAAAAATTATGAAAATTTTTAGAACTTAACATCAATGTCTTTATAAGACTCTGTCCAACAATTAGATAAAAATAATATCGTTTGTCCCTTCAAACAAATAAAAAGTTTCAGATGGTCAATCTGGACAAAATTGTACAGAATGTTGCTGAAATCTAAAAACGTGTTTCTATTTGAATACTCAACCAAAAAGGTTGATCTTTATGTCAAAACACTCCTTAGGATGTCTAGTGTATGTTTCCAAAAGGCCCTGACCTTAAACAATTCTTGATTAAAACAGAATTCAAGTTTTCTCAAAACTGGTCAGATTGCAGCCAGATTGGAGCAGTTATCTTGCAACGACTTAAAGACTAACTTTCTTTTGCTCAAATCAAGTTATTCTTGTTGAAAATGAAAGCTAACAGTCTGAAGTATAACTCCACCAAAAATCATTAATTTTGAAAGTGTCATGTCATTTTTTCAAAACATGAGAAGTTGTGTGAAATCTGCATGGAAAAACGGGCAGAAAAACAGAAAAGAGAAATGAAGACAACGACTTAAAGACTAACTTTCCTTGGATTTCACTATGGTATGAACAAAATTACAACAAGAACCAAGCTTGATCCTTGGGTTAAACACCAACCCTATTCAAGAATTAGATGAACACCTCTATGCAACTCTTGGTTGTAACACCTCTATCAGCTATTGGTGTAGCCTTATAAACTTGGCTAACCAATCTTTCAAAGATAACCCAAGAAAGCGTGTATGTGTAGCTCAACAACAACAAGAAATGAAACACCTTAGCTACACAAAGAAATAATTAGAAAGAAGAGAATGTAGGACCTGTAAGGCACCATTAGACGAGGGGTCGAATAGTGGGTGCGGAAAATTTGGCCTTTAAAATGTTTTGATCCAAAAACCCAACTTCCTGTTTTGCAACATTTGAAAAACTAGGTTACAGGCCTTCAAAAATTCTGAAATTTGGAGATATTTTAGTCTCAGATGTTTTGAGTGTCTCCTAAAAATTTCAGATCAAAATTCAACCTTTAACCCTTTGAAAAATTGTTTGTGGTCGGATTGCACAAATCTGCCAGAAACAGTAGTCTGATTTGAAAATTTTATTCCGATTAATCCGTGGCTCCAAATGGTCTGAAAATTCAATGACAAACCCCTTACTATATTTATTTAAATGGGTTGAAACAGTTTTGAAAAATTCCTTTAGTAAGTATGTCAAATACGTTCAAGTTCTCAACCTTTGCAAATCTAAAAATAAGATTGCACTAGTCTCAAAATTATTAACGTTTGAATGACTTATACTTGTCCAAAAGGGTTGAAATTTTGCGCAAATTGAAACTTAGGAGATGTGGTTATGTTTCTGCAAAATTTTACAATTTTTGAATTTCGTTTACTATTTTTAAGATTGCGACGAAATGGATGCAATGTGCTGGAAACTGAAAGAACTGTGCAGTAAAGTAAAGAACACTAGGAATTTTATACTGGTTTGGTTATATCAACCTACTCCAGTCTTCGAGGACACCTTCCTCGGTTTTCAATAAACAAAATAACACCTTACCACAAGGATTGCTGGATTTACACACCAACTCCAACCCTTTACAATCGAAACAAGCAATCACACCTTTCACGAACACCACCACCGAACAAATGAAGGATTGATCACACCTTAATCAAACTTTTACAACAATGAGCATGTATGGTGGTCTATACAAAGCCTATTCAATATATTTGAATATAAGAACAATAGGCTTGAGAGAGAGGAAGAAAGAAATGTGGAAGAAGAAAGTAGAAGACGCCTTTTGTACTTGGAAATTATAATACTTGTCTTGCATTTTTGTTTGCTCTTTTCTCCTTTTTATTTTGCTTTGGCCGCCCACTCTAGGGCTTCATCCCATCTTGAGAATTCTCTTTTAAGTCCTTGGAAGAATGCTGTGTATAGATGTGACATCAACTTGCTTACTTGGCACAACTTGATTGGATGATTGTCTTGGCCTTGCTTACTGGGCACTCCTTGATTGGATGAGATTTGTAATCACTTGATGACTGTAAAAATCTGAGAATAACATTCAAAACATGTACCAAAATAGTAGTCAAAAGGTTACCAAGCAATCACACATCAATCCCCCTTCAATTTTGGAAGACAATTGAAGACAAACACATGCTAAATTCGTCCATAAAAAGGAACATGTGCTGAAATTTCAGCATGTGTTGTATTTTGAATTGTTTCTTTGTGTATTGCCCTCTTCAATGTCACCAATCATGTGTGGCTTATTTTCCAACAATTAAAGTATCAAATAAGCTCCATCATGGCTGAAGTGGCGTGTGATATGGCTTGTACACGTGCTGAATTTCACTTTTGTCAACTTTGTCAAATATTACACAATAATTACACATATATGGTATATTCCAATCAGCCCTAATTTGAATATTCTATAACACTTTAATATATCTTGAATATGTAAAAAGTGTCTAGATACATGTTACATGTCATGCCAAAAATGTTCCATGTGTTGTGTTCGTAGAAAACCGAATTTTCGACTTTTGTCGATTACGCGATATTTCTCCGATTAAATTCAAACTTTTTGCACATGATATATATATTATGTCACACATAATATACATAATATAACTTTAATGTTCAGCTCTAATGGCTGATCAAAGTGGCACCTACATGTGACAAAAACTTGAATTCGGAATCTCCACAATTTGGCCTTAATTGGGGGTGATTTGTGTGTGCCAACATGGAATGATTTTATGGCTGAATATACCATGTAAGCCACAAAATTTGTGGCTATTTTTGAAGTGTATGGGCTAGCCATCTATATATGGCAAGTACGAGACACGTTAGCGAAGTTTCGGTGGTCACTCGATACGACAATTTTTGTTTTAGAACCTTGTAACGTGTCGTAATAATTTTGTCATCACCATGACTTATATCATATGATATAAGACCTGAATATACTCATAAATATGAGATAAGTATAGTGGTGTGACGTTGACGTACGTTCGTAATATATATAACGTGTCGGTAGTACGTTGGAATATATGTGTATAGTGCCTTTTAAAAAAATCTGAATATATATATATATATATATATATATATATATATATAAAACGTGTGGTTTAAGAGGGGAGAGGAGACTTTCCATTTCCATGTTTGTTGCTTTCATGCCTTCTCAAAATATTTCTCCATTTAACTAAGTACTTCACTTAATGAACTAATTTAGTTCATTAATGGTGGCACCTGAAAATAGTTCAAACACAACAAATATTTTCCATTTGATGTAAGCTTTAAAGTGTCATGTCTTGTTAGTACGGCAACATTATATATAAAGTATATAAGGCAGGTTTGTCTTAAAAACGTGTCAAGTCATAAGATGTGTCATGCATTTCTTTAGCACACGTTATTTAAATCATGCATTTTTGTGAAACACTCAAACCCTTTTTCTCAACAATCTCCCTCTTTTGATGATTTACAAAATAATCTTAGTACATGATTTAAATTTAATTGCTCCCCCTCCAATCGTGTATAAATTCAAATTTTGAATTTTGAATTCTCTCCCCCTTGATTTTTGCAATCAATCATTCTCTCTCTCCCTTAAATCATGCATTATCTCCCCCGTTATTTTGAAAATAAAATCAAATTTGCATATAAGAAAGAAGAAAAAAAACTCATGCATTTCAATTTCGTTCTTAAGGGTTATTTATTCAACCCTTTGTAAATGTCCTTTTTAGTACCCAAATTTGGGTGACCTTTCTAGGTCTTCCAAAAGGTGAGAAAGGAGATGAAGATGCAATATAATAGACGTTCGGTGTAAATCCGTTTGGCATTTGGCCGAGAATGCCATCATGCACATAGTATGATCTTTGTTTTTGATAAGCATTTCGGTTTGCATGCACGGGGCGTGATCTAGATGCATTTTTATGATATGGATTTCTCATATGCATCAATGGCTTCTTTTCATACTTGTACGGCACCAAATTATATCTCACAAGATATGAAGATGAAACACGTTGAAATGACATAGGGGGGATCTAGACGTCTTCTTAGGCGCCACATATGTCTTGGATGCATCTATTTTCTTAGATAGAATGACTTTGGTTGCCTTATTTAACTTTAATTTTTCTCAACGTATGGTATCATGCTTTTGTGAAGAAATGATGCGATCTAGCATGTTTTTACCTGTGTCGGATTGTTTCACAATTTTCTCTAAATCCGTATTCCTTGATTTCAAGTTTGAAATTTCGGATTTCATTTCATTATTATATGTAGTTAATGATGAGATCTCTAATTTTAATGCATTGATGATGCATGACGACTCTTCTTTTGAATCGTTTAATTGTGAAACAAGATTCGTGTTAGAAGATTCTAACAACTTCTTGTCTTCAATTAATCGTTTCTTTTCTTTTGCAAGAGCCTTTGAGAACTTATGCAACTCTAAATATTGACTAAATAAATCAGCATAAGAAGATTCAGAATCACAATTAGAGTCAGAAGATACCTCATTTGATGCCTTAGATGTAAAGCATACTTGTGCCTTTTGTTCTTCCGTATCGTCAGTCTCAGAGTCGGATGAATCACTCCAAGTGGAGGCTTTGAAGGCTCTTCTCCTTTGTTGAGGTTCTGAGACGAGTCTAGTTTTGATCCGATCCTTGTCAAGGTATTTTTTCATTTGTTTGTCCTTGTTCGGGCAGTCATATGACATGTGTCCAAGTTTCCCGCATTCATAGCACTTTACGTCTTCATTATTTTTATTTCTATGATCCTTAGATAAAGTAGGCTTATGTTTGTTTTTAATCGATTTTCTCAAGATCTTTCTTAATCTTTTAGCCATCGTGATTAAATCTTTATCATCGGAATCTATGTCACTATCATCTACACTATCATAAGAGGTAGAGACGTATTCATTTGATTTAAACGCTATAGCTTTATCATTTTTAGAAATAGATTCAGAATTTCTTAAAGTGAGTTTGTTTTTATATACCTTTAATGATCCGATCAATTCCTCCATTTTTATCGATGTAGTATCTTTACTTTCTTCGATTGTAGTGACTTTTGAATCCCATTAGGATGGGAGACTTCTTAGCACTTTTTGCACCTTCTCCTACGAAGAGAATACCTTTCCAAGAGACTCAAGAGAATTGTAAATGTTAGTCAATCTTAGATCCATATCAACAATAGATTCATTTGGCAATAATTTAAAAGACTCAAGTGTGGACATAAGCATATTAATCTTATACTCCTTTACTTGGCTAATCCCTTCATGTTTCATCTCAAGAATTCTCCACATCTCTTGGGCACTAGAGCAATTAGATACATAAGTAGATTCACTTTTCCTTAGTCCGTTTAACAGTATTGCATGCCTCTGGCATTCATACTTAGTCTCTTTTTGTCATCACTAGTATATTCTTGTTTCGTTTTTTATAACATCTAGTGTGACACCATCAACAATAGACAACTTAGAAGGGATGAAGGGACCATCTTCTATAATGGACCATAGGTTTATATCAATGGCCATAAAGAAAAGTTTCATTCTAAGTTTCCATTGAATAAAAGACTCACCATCGAAAAGAGGAGGCCTTACGGTTGACATTCCTTCTTGTTCGGTTTTAAAGCTAGTTGTTGTCATCTCACTTAGATCGTTGGATCTTCTTGTTGTGAGTGTGCCTGCACTCTGATACCACTTGTAGGACCTGTAAGGCACCACTAGAAGGGGGGGTTGAATAGTGGGTGTGGAAAATTTGGTTTTTAAAATGTTTTGATCCAAAAAACCAACTTCTGAAAACAGTTTCTGTTTTCAGGTCCTGTTTTTCAACGTTTGAAAAACTAGATTACAGGCCTTAAAAAATTCTGAAATTTGGAGAGATTGTAGTCTCAGATGTTCTGATAATCTCTTAAAAATTTCAGATCAAAATTCAACCTTTAACCCTTTGAAAAATTGTTTGTGGTCAGATTGCGCAAATCTGCCAAAAACAGTAGTCTGATTTGAAAATTTTATTCCGATTAATCCGTGGCTCCAAACGGTCTGAAAATTTAATGAAAAAACCCCTTACTATATGTATTTAAACGGGTTGAAACTGTTTTGAAAACTTCCTTTAGGAAGTATGTCAAATACGTTCAAGTTCTCAACCTTTGTAAGTCTGAAAATAAGATTGCACTAGTCTCAGAACTATTAACGTTTGAATAACTAATTCTTGTCCAAAAGGGTTGAAACTTACGCCAAATCAAACTTAGGAGATGTGGTTATGTTTCTGCAAAATTTTACAATTTTTGATTTTCGTTTACTATTTTTAAGATTGTGACAAAATAGATGCAAAGTGCTGGAAACTGAAAGAACTGTGTAGTAAAGTAAAGAACACAAGGAATTTTATACTAGTTTGGTTAAATCAACCTACTCCAGTCTTTGAGGACACCTTCCTCGGCTATCACTAAACAAAATAACACCTTACCACAAGGATTGCTGGAGTTACGCACCAACTCCAACCTTTTACAATCGAAACAAGCAATCACACCTTTCACAAACACCACCACCGAACAAATGAAGGATTGATCACACCTTGTTCAACCTTTTACAACAATGAGCGTGTATGGCGGTCTATACAAAGCCTATTCAATATATTTGAATATAAGAACAATAGGCTTGAGGGAGAGGAAGAAAAATGTGGAAGAAGAAAGTAGAAGAATGACTTGTATAGATGTGACATCAACTTGCTTACTTGGCACAACTTGACTGGATGATTGTCTTGGCTTGCTTACTTGGCACTCCTTCATTGGATGAGATTTGTCATAACTTGATGACTGTAAAAATCTGAGAATAATATTCAAAACATGTGTCAAAATAGTAGTCAAAAGGTTACCAAACAATCACACATTATTCCCCCTTCAATTTTGGAAGACAATTGAAGACAAACACATGCTAAATTCGTCCATAACAAGGAACATGTGCTGAAATTTCAGCATGTGTTGTATTTTGAATTGTTTCTTTGTGTATTGCCCTCTTTAATGTCACCAATGATGTGTGGCTTATTTTCCACCAATTAAAGTGTCAAATAAGTGTCAAATAAGCTCCACCTAAGCTCCATCATGGCTGAAGTGGCGTGTGATATGGCTTGTACATGTGCTGAATTTCACTTTTGTCAACTTTGTCAAATATTGCACAATAATTACACATATTTGGTATATTCCAATCAACCCAAATTTGAATATTCTAGAACACTCTAAATGTCTTGAATATGTAAAAAGTGTCTACATACATATTACATGTCATGCCAAAAAACGTTCCATGTGTTGTGTTCGTAGAAAACCGAATTTTTGACTTTTGTCGATTACGCGATTTTTCTCCGATTAAATTCAAACTTTTTACACATGATATATATATATTATGTCACACATAATATACATTAAATAAGTTTAATATTCATCTCTAATGGCTGATCAAAGTGGCGCCTACATGTGACAAAAACTTGAATTTGGAATCTCCACAATTTGGCCTTAATTGGGGGTGATTTGTGTGTGCCAACATGGAATGATTTTATGGCTGAATATATCATGTAAGCCACGAAATTTGTGGCTATTTTTGAAGTGTAGGAGCTGGCCATCACACGTTAGCGAAGTTTCGGTAGTCACTCGATACGACAATTTTTGGTTTAGGTACTTGTAACGTGTCGTAATAATTCTGTCATCAATGACTTATATCATATGATATAAGACCTGAATATACTCATAAATATGAGGTAAGTATAGTTATGTGACGTTGACGTACGTTCGTAATATATATAACGTGTCGGTAGTATGTTGGAATATATGTGTATAGTGCCTTTCAAAAAAAAATCTGAATATATATATATATATATATATATATATATATATATAAAATTGTATAAAACGTGTGGTTTAATAGGGGAGAGGAGACTTTCCATTTCCATGTTTGTTGTCTTCATGCCTTATCCAAATATTTCTCCATTTAATGAACTACTTAGTTCATTTAACTAAGTACTTCACTTAATGAACTAGTTTAGTTCATTAATGGTGGCACATGAAAATAGTTCAAACACAACAAATGTTTTCCATTTGATGTAAGCTTTAAAGCTTCATGGCTTGTTAGTACGGCAACATTATATATAAAATATATAAGGCAAGTTTGTCTCAAAAACATGTCAAGTCATAAAATGTGTCATGCATTTCTTTAGCACACATTATTTAAATCATGCATTTTTGTGAATTACTCAAACCCTTTTCTCAACTGAGAATACCAAGAATGATCTTCAAGTTTGCTTGAAAGTTGTGTGTTCTTCTTCTTCACATTTGCCTTCTATTTATAGTGTGAAATGATCGTTGAGGATAAGAACTTCAATGTGTCACTATCTTCATCACCAATGCCTAAAAGTGTCTTCACACCATTAGTTGGTCATATAATCACCTTGTATATTAGGAAAAATGAACCAACATAATTGGTCCACCTTGGACACTCATTTGGCCGAAAATTCCACCTTATTTTGTCTTGAAAATAATGAAGATAATATAGTAAGATAAAACGACATAACTTCTCCACTATCCCCTCAACTTCTTGCCATGAACATAGACATGTGAGGCTGCATTTTTGACTTCAAAACAGCTCCAAAATCAGCTCCAACAACCCATAGTAGCCTTTTTTTCAAGTTTGAAAATTCCAAGTTGGCAATTTTGCCAACTAGCTTCTTTTTGGTTGGTCCACTTATACAAATATTATAAAATGAGTACACCATCATTTCCACATGTATAACCACGTTTTTCAACCCATATATATGTGTGCAAACTCAGATTTTAATGAAGAGAAATCAATAAATAATAGTTGACAAGACTTTGTCAACCAAAAATTCAAAATTCTAACATTTTTCTCCTTGCATGTTGTGGTGAATTTTGCACCACTAAAATCCTCACATTCTCTGAAAAAATATAGATGATAGCCTCCAATAATATAATCATAAGAGTCTTCACCAAGAAAATAGAATGTGACATCAATATCCGTCATATATCCCGCTACTATTGATAATATCATCAAATAAGAGAAATAATAGAAAACCACCAAATAATGTTCAAGATAATCATAAATGAGCTTCATAATGAAGATAATAATATAATCAAGAGATTCCTTGAGTCAAAATACCAAAACTGTCCTCAAGGGTAAAATGACCAAAATACCTGTAGTGAGAGAAAACTCCAAAAATGACCCTGATGGCCAGAAATAGATATATTAACACCTTTGTGATGATAAATAAGATATGAATGTGTCCTTGAAATATTTTCACCATGGCATGTTCCTACAAAACTCAAAATACCAATTTTGTCCTTTTTGGTAAGATGTAGAAACTTCCAAGGCACATTAGTCATAAGACATTTATAATCATAACACATACTATCAACATATATAAATCATGTATAAATGAAAACAACCATTTTATCACATTTTAGAAAAATATTTCTAAAAATTGTTTTTGATTATGTGAGACGTGGATCGATCCATGTGAGGGGCTGACGTACGTTGATCAATCCACGTGAGAGATCGACGTCTCATAATAAGTTTTTGATTCTATTCTGTCCAACATCGATAGATCAATGTTAGGGGATGATGTACATCGATCGATTCATGTGTCTCTGCCTGAGAGATCGACGTCATTTTTCTTCACTTTTTCAAGTTTTAATCATTTATAACACCATATGTGACATTTTTAAGTATTCACCACTTAAAATTATGACCTTGAAAATTATCCAAACATATTTCTCAACATTCTCCCCCTTTCGGATGATTTTCAAAATAACTTAACATGATTTTACTATCACAACTCTTTAACAATTATTCATCACATGTCTACCAATTTTATACCAATTGAATTGTTTTGAAAACATCACCGATTACCAATTATTTCACTAATTCTATACCAATTGTTTTCAAACTGTCAAATCTCATGTTTTTAATATATATGCTCATGTGCTCATATGCTCTCCCTCAAGTTATACTCTCCCCCTTAGCCTATCCTTCAAGCCAATTTAACACTAATTAAAACTTATACCAATTGAACTTAACATATTATCATGACTTAACAACTCAAAAAAATTTCTTATTCTATCTCCTCCTTTATTTTGCAAATCATGCAAAAGATAGAATTATGCAATCGTATTGTAAGTCATCATACCTAACTTGGCTCGTAAGTTTTCAAAAGTGGCTTGATTAAGGGGTTTGGTGAAGATGTCAGCTACTTGATAATCAGTTCTTACAGGATCTATGGTTATGTCCCCATTTTGAACATGATGTCGAAGGAAATGGTATCTTACTTCAATGTGTTTGGCCTTAGAACGAAGTACCGGATTCCGAGGAAGATTGATTGCACTTGTTGTATCGCATAAAATTAGAATCTTATTCATTTTAATGTCAAAATCACTAAGTTGTTGTTTAAGCCAAAGTATTTGGGTAGTGCATAAATTCAAAGCTATATACTTGGCTTCAATGGTAGAGAGTGCTACACTAGCTTGCCTTTTAGAAAACCAAGAGATCAAGTTGGTTCCTATAAATTGACATGTACCCATAGTGGATTTTCTATCTAACTTGCAACCACCATAATCAGCATCACTATAAGCATACAGTTCCAACTTAGCATTTCTATCATACCAAAGTCCTAAGTGAGGTGTGTGTTTAAGATATCTAAAGATCTTTTTCACTACACTGTAATGAGATACCTTAGGACAAGATTGAAACCTAGCACACCTACAAACACTAAACATTATATCAGGTCTTCATGCGGTTAAATATAATAGTGATCTAATCATAGACCTATAAAGTATGTCATCAAAAGGTTTACCATTTCATCCTTATCTAGTTTGGTGCTAACACTCATGAGGGTAGGTGTTGGTTTCAACACTTCAAATCCAAACTTCTTAATCATATCATTGCTATACTTAAGTTAGCTAATGTGGATTCCTTGAGAGGTTTGTTTGATTTGAAACCCTATAAAGTAGTTCAATTATCCTACCATTGACATTTCAAATTCTGACTTTATACGTTCTTCGATGTGCTTTACTAAAGTAAGGTTGGTTGAACCAAAGATTATATCATCTACGTATTAACAAGTCGTTATCTTTTCTTCTTAGGAATAATATGTTGGGTCCCCCTTTGATAATTATTTGCAACAAGAAAGTTTGAAAATCTATCATACCAAGTTTTTGGAGCTTGTTTCAAACCATATAGAGCTTTCTTAAGCTTGTTAACATGGTTAGGATTCTTTGGATATTCAAATCCAAGGGTTTTTTTGACAAAGACTTCTTCTTGGATGTATCCATTCAAGAATGCACTATTGACATCCATTTGAAAGAGTTTTATGTTGCTTAGACTTACAATAGCAAGTAACAATCTAATTGCTTCTAGTCGTGCAACGGGTGCAAAGGTTTCTTCATAATCTCATTCTTGTTGATTATAACCTTATGCGACTAGCCTAGCCTTATTTAGAGTGATGTTTCCTTGTTCATCCATTTTATTCCTAAATACTCATTTCGTCCCTATTATAAACTTATTTTCGGGTTTAGGTACTAAGTCCCACATGTTGTTCCTTGTGAATTGGTTTAACTGCTCATGCATGACATCTATCAAAGATATATCACCTAAGGCTTACTTAACATTCTTAGGTTCTAAGTGTGATATTAATCTATGTCCTTCAGTTTGACTTATGTTTCTATGTGTTCTAACCCCAACACTTGGATCCCCAATGATTAATTCTTTAGGGTGTTAATGTTTGTCTTTTATAAGCCACCAATTCCTAGGTTGACTAGGTTCATTCTCATCTTGTTCATATGCTTCATTAGTGTAAACATTATCGTATACAATTGGATCATCTTGCAAGTTAGTTGTATTATCTTCCAATTGTAAAATTACTTCACTTATTTCATCTAAGGGTTCATGCATGTCTTGTTCAGGGGGAGTTGGTTCTAGATGATCGCATACTATCATACGTATTTAAGCCTACTTGTCTCTATAGGTCGTTATTCCTAGTAGTGATATCAACAACTTATGAATTTGATGCTTAATCATAACTTATCTCCATTCATTCTATGTTCATTAACTTAATCATCTTAAAAAATCCTAATCCACCATGCTTCCGCACACCACTTTGATCTACTGCATTTCTTATTTGGTTATTTCAATCGCTAATTTTAACTCAATTAAATCCCACATGAATAGCAACCACTACTTGTTCATGCTTACGTTATTTCAATTCAAGCCTACTAGATTCATCAATACTTACTTGTTCTTTTTGTTCGTTCTAATTTTTTTATCGACACTGGTATCGTCAACTTATCTTAATATTTCTAGAATTTACATCTAAACCACCATCTAAACCTTCTGCGGATACTTCTATTTATCCAGACTATTTGCTTACTAGTATCACACCTATCAAGTTCAGGGGTTCAAATACAGAGTTACATAGATACAAGCACAATCATTTACAATTTAAAATTAAAGGTACCTGTGACCGCGTCATTTAGCTCCCTTAACGTCCGCATCGGTCATCACGTGCATCCTGGCATTGGTCTGTGGTCGACCTTTCTGTGCCTACTGTGGGCCAGCTCTCTGAGACAATCTCTAGCCATATGGCCCATCTCTCCAAAGTTGAAACATGCCCCTATCTTCCTCCAGCATTCTCCTGCGTGTCTCTAGCTGCATGTAGGGCAAGTAAGGATCACTGTCAACACATTACCCCTAGACTCCTGCTGCTGTTGCTGAGGTTGCAGGTGACCTATCGGACCCCTCATATGAACTTTGACCATCTCTCGGTTCTACCACCAATCGTCTCACGAGATCGCTTGCCTCAATTTTCCTCATCGCGATGATGTATGTCGCTCTCCATCTGGTAGAAAGCATCTAGCAGCTCTCCAAAGTCTCTTGCATTCACTACTCCAGTGCGAATGCGTGTGTTCATTCCCCTATCAAATTTTACTATCTTAAGGCGCATGTCTCCCATAATGGATGGCATAGATCTCCCCAAAGTGTTGAACTGTTGGCGTACTCTGCCACCAACATCCCTAGCCCCTATCTTAGTGGCTCGAAGGCCCCCGATCTTCTACAACGTCACCGAGGGTGGAGTATAAAACTTACGGAACTCCTTCCCAAAACGGGCCCAGTTAACAGGTTATGGTAGATCCATCACCACTGGGGTCCACCACTTGTCAGCCTCACCAATCAAAAAGGGCCAGATCACCAAAGTCTTCATGTCATCTGACACCTGTAAGAGCATGAAGTTGTCGCTCAACCATCAGTCAGCTCTGTCTAGGTCAGCGCCCCCATCAAAGGTCGGGACATACACCAAATTCATCTCCCCGGAATAATAATAGGTCCATACTATTGTGGCTATGGGATCGCCTGATTAATTGCATGTCCAATCTATACTAGCGCGTCGACCAGCGCCTGGGTAAGGCGTGGGCCTAGTTGCTGTTTCCATTGCCATTAGTGTCTCTTCTTGGCTTGATTATGATGTAACATTTCAATTTCATAATTTTAATTACATTTCAATATTTAGGGTGTGCAAGGATCGATCTAAGAAAATATGCAAAAAGATTATAATTAAAACTTAAATAAGGCAAGTAAACAAAATCTTGTGTTTACCCTAGGTATACGTATCCCTCAATCGATTATCTCTTAAGTCTAAGGTCATTACTTATTTCTAAAATCATGCTTAGTATACAATCATCCCGTACATCTAAGATCGTGACTTATATTCAAGACCATCACTATATTCTAAGATCGTGGCCTAAATCTACGTTTCTGCCGTGGATCTAGAACCATGCTCTGATACCACCTGTAGCGACCTGCCCCCAGCCCTAGTACTCGAAGTTCACCCATTGTATTATGCTACGAGAAATACAAGGCGTCGATGCAAATCAAGTACACTTCGGCAAAGTGACGTAAATTGATGTCAGCAGAAGTCATAAAATTAAAAATCGTCGGAATAATCATCAATCAATATTATATAAAGTCTAGGCAAATCCGACTCGATACAAATGTCGTAACTTACTAGAAAATACTAAGTCTCAAAATACATAAAGCTAAAATCCATAAATTAATTGTCTCAACTAAAACCATCGATAAATCTACGCATTAAATCCTCGAATCAACGATAAGTTCACTCAGCCTCGTCCTTTACGAACGTCTAATCACAATCATGTCTCTGCAAAACAACATTAAGGCATAGTATGAGCGACAAAACATCTCTCAGTAAGTGGCGTTTCTCTACCCACTATGGGATCATACACGGGAAAACAGGTGCAATAATCGACGATATAGAAAAATATCAAGTTTCCCATTCGTAAATAAATTACCATAATACCCTTATAAGCAATCAATCATCAAATTCAACGATATCATATGATCACTCAATGACCAATCAATTATTAGTAACAATCAAAATCCGATGATGCAATTTTCAAATCGATGCGATGCCAATTTCTAAAATCCAATTTTTGATTTTCCAATCCAGTTTCTAAATTTTCGATAGATACGATACGATATTCAAATCCAAATACGATATTCAGTTCCAAACTGGTATAAAATTCCAATGTCCAATATCCGAGCCCAACTCGGTACGATATCAAATCCAAAACAATTTTTGATGCGATGGCTATAGCACTTTTTTTACAAGTGACTTATACCATAAGACTTACGAATTGATCATCCGATAAAGAAATATACTATAGATACCCTATCCTAAACCAGGTTGTTACGTCTATGGTGTCAAATATGCCTTTGCACCCTGTCCCAGACTAGGTAGTTGCGCTCCAGCCCAAATATGCATACAAAAACCATATCCCAGACGAGGTAGTTACATCTGTAGCCCTCGATATCAAATATGCATACAGAGCCCTATCCCAAACGAGATAGTGACATCTGCAACGCTCAATAAAATAGGAATGAACCCTGTCAATTGTTCATGCTTCGGGCATATCAATTATTTATGCTTCGGGTATGTCAACTATTTATGTTTAGGGCTTCAACCCACATACTATTTTTTCTAACTTCAAACTAAATCTAGACTTCAATCTAGATTATTTCTTTTATGAATATTTCTAATATAAGATAAAAGTATGTAATAATAGAAATGCAAAAGAAGAACAAAACACAAAGCTGAAAAAAAATTCGGTAGGAAAAACTGTTTCGGAAATACACTGATTCGACGAACCTAGAGATCTGAAAAATACATCTCCACTGTTCAAAACGTGTCTCTATATGTTATGAACAATCTGTGAAAATTTGTTGATGATCTAACGGTGGACGACTTGACAAATGCAATTCTCTCGGACCTGCACAGAACTGTCCAGCACCTCCGAAAATTCTATATCGTTCTCCTTCTTTCTCTTATGTCTCTAGCACTTTTCTTGCTTTGTATTTGTTTTCTAGAACAATCGTGGCGATAACGTATTATAAATATAAGTAATGCAATATAGAAAATATTGAAGACAATAGAGAATAAGAATGTATTCTTTTCTTATTCTGTCCAACATCATGTCCTATTTATAGGACTTTGAGGATGAGGGTACATTGAATTAGTCACACTTTGTTGTTCTCTAGGACACATTTAGATTGGTATAACCTTTGTAGTTTCCAAGAACATCTTTGGACATGCACAATATAATATTCATATATTCATAACCAAAATACCTTTTTCTGACCTCATAAATTAGGGTAAACAAAATGATTCGACTTGACGTAACTCTACTAAGCAAACTAAACCCTTTGGGACATGCGGTGAATAAACCTTAAGCAAAATTGTCTTTTTTTCCCCCCTTTTACAGACCCGATCTTGCCTAATCTATTTCCAGTTCTATTTTTATAAATAATAATACATCTGACTTTAAATAAAAACCTGCACGTGTCCATATTCGGATGGTGCATCATTAAATATCTTCAGATCTGCCTCATCGTATAATCTTGAGGGTCTATTATCCTCTAGAGAAGTTGTTTTAGGTCTGGTAAGTAGATTACAGCGTTTTGCTAATTAAATATCAACAAAGTACTCTGTTTGAGGCAGAAGTGTTTGGTTTTGATTAATTACGACTAAGGAATGTTATTTTTTTCAACGGGCAGAAAACCCATCGTTTAAAACCATCGAAACCACCGTTTTTGCAGTTTAGCATATGTACAAGACGCATTTATTTCAAGATCAAGTAGTGAATTAGAAAGGTTAGATCCGATAGGGACGGTGATAGATCCATCGCATGATACATAGTAACAAAACAATGATGAGGTTAAGTAAAATATGGGCTAACAGAGGACGTAAAGATGGATGGGAAACAATGAGGTTTACTGTGCAGTGAGTGGATTTAGGGTTGTTAAACGAACTGAATAGTTCGTGAACTGTTTGGGTTCGATTTGTATTTGATTCGTGTTCGTTCGCTAATTTTACTTGAACGAGCCAAATTCGAGCACCTATTTAGGTTTGTTCACTAACATGAGCCAAACTCTTGCGAACTGTTCGTCTTGTTTAAACAGTTATAGCGTTCTCGAGCCGAACTCGAACCAATTTTAAAGCTCGTTGCAGTAAACGAACCAAATCGAACAGTTCGTTTAACTAAACAAATCCAAAATCGAAAACCTAGTATTCGGCTCTGTTTATTAACACCCTAAGCGGTTTGTTTGCTGTCATAATTATAAGTACATATCCAGAAGGGGACTTTGGTCGTTTAGAATTCAGATAGTTGCATTATGAAAATAGAAAAATACAGAGTATATTATAAGAAATTTAAATTATCTTTCCTTCAATGTATTATTTTATTATTTAACTCTTATTATTTTTGAGTTTTTATTATTTGTTTTTTGATTATGGAAACGATTAAAGAAAATTGAATAAAAATGAATATTCTCTTCGTCTCAAAAATATTCTCCCTTTTCTATTTTGACTTGTTCCAAAAATATTATAAATTTTCTAAATATCCAAAATTTCTATACCACTTCTTCAATTAGCACCTAGATAATTTTTCTTTATTTTATCTCAAGTAATCAGCTAATGATAGAATAAAAACATTGCCCAAAAAGTTTGACTTTTTTAATTGTATTCGAATTAATTTATGACAATGTTATTGAAACGAAAACAAATGAGGTCTGTGGATAAGAAAATGGGGAGTCATTTGAGAGGGATATTTATTTATAAAGGATATTTGTATATGTAATAGGAGCTATTACATCGAAAATGACGTTTATATTAAAAGGGAAAGAAGAAGACTTAAGGAAACTTTGAAATAGATCATGATAGAGATTGTGCCTGTTTTAAAATACCAATCTATTTTGATTTTTTATCATAATTTAATTTACATTATATCACAAAGTATAAATAGACTTATATTTTTGAACGGATGGAGTATATTTTAGAATTGAATATTCAATTGATATATGGTTTAGACTTTAGACCGTTTGCAATCCCCCATCAAATTTGCAATATCCCATCAAATTTGGGTCCAAACTTACACCAAATCTAAAATTCATCTTCAACCCTTTGCATCAAATTTTGCACTAAAAAAATATTCCAATAATATTCTATTATTTTACATTAAGGTAACTATAAAAATAAAGAGAAAGAAAAGGAAAAAAATTGCAATATCCTATCAAATTTGTTGCGAAACCTGTACCAATCTGAAATTCATCTCCAACAGTTTTGCATTAAAAATATTGAAAGAATTTTCTATTATTTTGCATTAAGTATTAAAAAAGCAAAAATTTGCAATATCTTATTAAATTTGGTGCAAAACCTACTCCAAATCTAAAATTCATCTCCAACCATTTACATCAAATTTTGCAGTAAAAATAGTCCAAGAATATTCTATCATTTTGCATTGAGATAATTATAGAAGAAAAAAAATAAGAGTAACAAATTCCAGCCCTCATTATTTTAATGCAAAAAAATAGTGTCCCACCTGAGAAAATTTTACACCGAAAATGGTGTTTTACTGATGCTGTTGGAGAAGGATAGGATCCCCTCACCGCAATGGGGTGCGGTGACGCGTGACCGCGCGACACGTGACAGCAAGGATGGGTGGTGAGGCTAGATACAGGTGACCCTCATCTAGCCTCACCACTCATCCTTGCTGCCGCATGTCACGCGGTCAAAAAAGGAATGAGGAAAGTGAGAGTGAGGAAATCCCAACTCGTTGGAGAAGCTCTTATAAGATAGCGTAATGGACACACACAAAATATATATATTGTTCAAAAATATATATATTGATCGAAAATTCCAATAAAAAGATTGTTTTGAACTTCGTCCTCAGGGTCAGGATCGCCTGACCCCCCACTCCTTCACCCCCTTCGCGACCGCCCGCCATGTGGCAGCAAGGGGGGGTGGTGAGGTTGGATGGGGGTCAGCCGCATCCAGGGGCGGACAGAGGGGGGGCACGGGGGGGCAGCTGCCCCCCCAACTCGGAAAAAATTTTTAGGCAGTAGGTAGATGCAGTTGTATTTTTGATTATCTAAATTTAAGGTATGTGATTTTTAATCCCAAAACTATCTCATGATATGTGATATAAGTGTGTTACTAGGAACTAGGGGAAAAATTTTGATTAGTAGATATATACATTTTGTTGGACCGTGCACCTGCAATAAACACCACTAGAGGGGGGGTGAATAGTGGTTAGCGGAAATTACACTACAACCCTTTGTTAAAATCCCCTTTGAAAACAGAATCTGAAACCACCTCAGATTCAGAACCCGTTTTTCAAAAATTCACAAATAATTGTACACAACTCCAAAAATTATGAAACTTTCCAGAATGTAACTTCAATGAGTTAACAAGACTCTATCCAAAAATCAGACAAAAATAAGATCGTTTGACCCTTCAAATAAATAAAAAGATTCAGATGGTCAATCTGGACAGAATTGGACAGAATGTTGCTGATTTTGCAAAACGTGTTTCTCTTTGAATACTCAATCAAAAAAGTTGATCTTTATATCAAAACACTCCTTAGGATGTGTAGATGAAGTTTCAAAAAGGCCCTGACCTTAACCAACTCTCGAAAAATACAGAATTTAAGTTTTCTCAAAACTGGTCAGATTGCAGCCAGATTGGAGCAGTTATCTTGCAAAGACTGAAAGACTAACTTTCCCTTGCTCAAATTAAGTGATTCTTGTTGCAAATGAAAACTAACAGTCTGAAGTATAACTCCACCAAAAATCACGAATTTTGAAAATGTTTAGCTATTTTTTCAAATTGTGAGAAGTGGTGTGAAAACTGCAGTAAAAAACGGGCAGAAAATAGAAATAAAGAAACAAGAGAAGAACACCAAGAATTTATCCTGGTTCGGTCAATGTGACCTACTCCAGTCCCAAGGAACACCTTTCCTTGGATTTCACTATGGTATGAACCAAATTACAGCAAGAACCAAGCTTGATCCTTGGGTTAAACTCCAACCCTATTCAAGACTTGGATGAACACCTTTATGCAACTCTTGGTTGCAACACCTCTATCACCTATTGATGTAGCCTTATAGATTTGGCTAATCAATCTTACAAATAAGACACAAGAAGGTGTGTATAGTGTAGCTGGACAACAACTAGAAATGGAACACCTTAGCTACACAAAGTATGAACGAAAATATGAGAAGAGAATAGCAAGACAACAATCTTCAATTTTTGCTTTCAAGTGTGTGTCTTCTCTTCTTCACCTTGCCTCCTATTTATAGTGTGAATGGATGACATATTCTCTCCAACTTTTAGACCATGTGATGGCTGAGAATTTTGAAATAAAGCACCTCCATAATCATCTCCAACAACCTTGTCTCCATTAACTTCAAATTTGAAATTTCAAGTTGACAACTTTTGCCAATTAGCTTGCTTTTGGTTTGTCTTCTTGTCTCCAACTCATAAAATGAGAAAAACATCATCTCCACCTGTATAACCACGTTTTGGAGGCTGTGTATATGTATACCAACTCAGATTTTTGAGGAGAAATCAACAAATAATAGTTGACAAGGTTATGTCAACATATAATATCAAAATTCCCATTTCTCCTTGACATATTGTGATGAATCTTGCACCAAGGACACCTTGTAATCTCTGAAAGATGATGATTAAGAACCTCCAATAACATATATATAAGAGTCTTCAAGAGAAAATAGAATGTGACATCTCAAATCGTCACATATCCAGCTATAGTCAATAATATCATCGGTTGAGAGAATAAGATATAAGATCACCATATAATCTTCAAAATAATAATAACACAGCTCCAGAATGAAGATAATAATATGCTCAAGAGATTCCTTGAGTGAAAATACCGAAACTGTCTTCGGGGGTAAAATGACCAAAATGCCCCTAGTGAGATAAAACTCCAGAAACGACCCCAATGGTCAGAATTAAACATAATAACACCTTCTTGATAATAAATAAGATGATAATATCTTCTTGAATCATATTCACCATGTCGAGTACCTACAAAACTCAAAATACCACTTTTGCCCTTTTTGGTAAGTTGTAGAAACTTCGAGGGCATATTAGTCACAAGATATTATCATCATAAAAATCACATAATCACAACATGATAAACATATATAAATCATGTAAAAATAAAAACAACTATTTTATCATATTTTAGAAAAATATTTCTAACAACCCTAGACATCGTGTCATTTTTCTTCACTTATTCAACTCTTTCATTTATAACACCATATGTGACATTTTTAAGTATTCATCACTTAAAATCATGACTTTGAAAATTATCCAAACATATTTCTCAACACATTTGTATTTTTTTAACTAACTAAAAAATATATTGTATAAAAAACAAACTGGTTTTTGAAAATTAAAAAAAAATAAATATTACACCTTTTGAAATACAGCATCGGGATTAGTTGATAAGATGGACTCTTTTGAGTTTATATTTATCGAAAAGTTTATGTTGCAAATTTTGGGAATGACAAATACTCTTTCAAAGATTCTACAAATAAGAGACCAACACATAGGCTGTGCTCTTAATATGATCAATGTGACAAAAAATGAATTACAAGAATATAGGCAAAGTGTTTGGGATTCTTTGTTGAAAGAAGTTGTTGAGTTTTGTGAAGAACATCAAGTTGATGTGCCTAAGATGGATGATATTGTTAAAGGTCGTTCTAGAAAAAAACTCAATGATGGAGAATCGACGACATATTTTCATCATTTTCGCGCAGAAATTTTCATAAAGGTACTTAATTTCTATTCATTGTAATTGATACGTACACTATTGATCATTGATTTGTCTATATCTTGATTTTTTTCATATAAAATCTTAGGTAATTGACATCATTGCTACAGAAATAGATACACACTTCACCGAAGCCAGCACAGATTTACTTAGATGTGTGATGTGCCTTAATCCTTCCAATTCTTTTGTAAATTTTGATCATAGTCAATTGCTACAATTTGCTGAGTTATATCCAGACGATTTCACTACCATGGATCGAATTGAGCTCAACCATGAACTTAAAAGTTACAATGGTGATATGAAATCAAATGAAGTATTCTCTCATATTACTAATCTTGGAGTTCTTGCAAAGAAGATGGTGGAGTTGAATTATCACAATTACTTTCATTTAGTATATCGGCTCATCGAGTTAGCACTGATCTTACCTGTCGGAACAGCGAGTGTGGAAAAAAGTTTTTCTGCGATGAATATAATAAAGACTGATCTGCGCAACCGATTGGGAGACGACTTACTATCGGACTGTTTACCGTGTAACTTCGAGAAGGAAGTTTTTGGAACCATTTCAAATGAAAACATTATGCAACAATTTCAGAATTTGGGAACTCGAGGAAATTTGTTGCGGCCACCGATAATCCCTCCTGCTGCTCGTCCTTCATTTCGTAAATAAAAGGTATGTCGAGCGTCAAATTAATAACTTTTGTTGGATATTGATGCTTGGTAATGTTGCTTATGAATAACATTTGTTATATATTGTTGATGGTTACTTATTATTGTTGCATTTTAATTAGTGGATGTGTTGGTTTAGATTTTATGTTATAATATTTGTATATATCTATATTGTAAGGGAGTTTTTGCCGGATTTTCGATGGAATGTCTATTTAGTCCGAAAAGGTGGACGGTGATCCCATAGTGTGAATTTTGCCCCCCAAGAATCCGCCGCTGCGTCCGCCACTGGCCGCATCCAGCCTCACCACCCCTCCCCGCTGCCACGTGGCGGGCGGTCACGTGGGCGGTCACGGAGAGGGGGTTAGAGGATCTCATTCGTCGTCCTCATGTCTAGGGTTGCAAATGTCATACTCATGTCAGACATTTTATTGAATCGAGTAATTTTGAAATTTTTTAAATTCAAATTTAAAAACAATGTTTATGTATCTTTTAATTTCAAGTTCGATGTTCTGTTTATTCAAAAATCGAGGAAAACTAAGTAGAATTCGAATCTATTTAAAACAAAAGTATAATTTTTAAAGATTGTGTGCACAAACATAAACATTCATTTTTAGCTAATATTATTGAATTAGCAAAACTTTTTAGATGAAAGATATATTGTCATTTCAATAATTGTCAAGTATCATGTTTAACCTATTGTCATATCAAATGAAAATATTGTATAAAATCAAACACATAATTTTAATATATATATATTAAGTTTGAATATGTTTACCAACTAACAATTTGAACACCAATGTTCAATTGTAGATTGTTAAGTGTTCGAATTGAGGCGAACTCAATTATTCAAACTGAATTATTCAAACTAAATGACAAATCAAATTTGATTGGATCGTAAATTGCTCGACTTATTTTCACACTTTCTTTTTCATCTATTCTATCTTTTATCAAATGTGATCATGCTTTAATGTCCAACATCATGTATTTTCATCCTAATCTCCCTTCTTACCACTTTCTTTTCAACTTTGATTATCATTGGATTTACATGCAAACCTCATTTTTATCGTTTTGTACACCTCTTATTACATTTTTTTAAACTAGGGACCTAATTAATGATATTTTCTATCTTCAAAATACTGGTATTTTAATTGAGTTACCGTTAGTTTTATCTAGGAAAAAACAAAAAACTTTATCAACTTCAACCAAAGTAGAGTGAGATAGATCAAAATTAGAAAAATCTATTTTATCAACTTTAATCAAAGTAGTGTGAGATAGATAAGGAAAAAAACAAGTAAAAAATCTATTTCCATCAACTGAAACGAACAAATTGCGTAGCATGTTGTCTTTCATATCCCTCCAAAACCAACACGTGAGACATATATTTCCCGTTTGCCGGGTTAATTATTTAATTTTTAGGATATTGGCCACCTACACAAAGGGACAAGGCCCTGACTGACATAGTTACAAAATAATTTTTTTTAACAAAAGAAAGACAAAAGTGAATATCTATTTGTTTTTACTCATGCCAGAGATCGGCACATATTCTTTTATATTTTATAAACTTCTGTTTTATTAAGACACGTTTTATAAACGTAAAAACTCATCTGAAATGTTATGTATGCATGTCGTTTTAAACATCGGCATATTTTTCTAGGACTGTTATGTCTTTGACTTCTTATAATCAACAACGTTCTTGTATCCATCGCATATTTTTTCATATTTTATATGTTCTTGCCCATATCTTTTAGGTTTTCATGAAGATAAAGAATACATCATACGTTAATGTTGCATAAATAGTTGTCATGAGTTTTCAAGGGATGAGATTGTTAGAAAATATAAATGAGATATGAATCAAACAAATAAGATCAACAAAACGAAAATGCCGAGACGTGATGGAAATTACTTTCTTTAAAAGCAATTTCGCCTCCATCAGTTGAGCAAGGTGAACTACAAGCGAATGCTTTCTAGGATTTAACGGTTTTCCTTGTTCGTTTGCTCTACGAGAAAGGGATTAAACTTGCAATATAGAAGTGTTTGATAGTAGAAGAAAAGAGATATATTTGGAGGAAGAACACTTGCTGAAATTTTCAGATTTTGCCAAAGATGTTGTATATACCTTAAGATAGCAAGACCTTTTATTTATAGGTCTTAGGTTGTGCAAAAAACTACTTTGAAACCAGGTTTCAGCAGTCTAATTAACCTTCAAGTCAGTTGCATAACGTTCATGTATGAAGGGAGATGATTCTTGGATCAAAAGGTACAATTCAAAGTGAAAAATTCTGACTTTTGGCACATCGATCAATCAATGTCTTCGGTCGATGTTGGACAGAGAACTCCAACTTTTCATCCTGACCACATCGATCGACGTTGGACAGAGACTTCCAACTCTGCGTCTTGACCACATCGATCGATATGTGCGCGATCTATACCACATCGATCAATCGATGTGATCGATCTATGTCCAACAGCACACTCAACTTCATTTTAGCTTTCACTTGATTCGATCCAACTTACACATGGATCGATCCAAGTGATTTCTTACAAGTTTAAAGTGTTCAAATCATCTTTCAATCTCCCAAGCAATATCATATATGTTTTTATAAAAGTTTGGAGAAAATTTTAAATTACTTTAGTCGTACTTTTTCAACAATCCCCACATGATCCAAACTTATATACAAATATTTTCGAACGTTAATAAACTAAGCTCTCCACTATCAAACGAAGACAATAACACATAATGGACAATGACTTACTCTTGAATTGCCATTTAGTATAAGAAGAAGTATATAAACGGAAATAAGATGACATTGACTTCTTGAATCTTACTTCTCTATAATTTATATAAACTTACATTCGATATGTCATTGACTAGCTTCAGGCAAGTTCGCAGTGTGGTGCGATATCGGCCATGCACCCAGTCCTAGGTTTTCATAGGCGCCATATTGAGTTGTTCCAAACTCTAATAGGAAGCGGCACCACCTCCACGCTTATATAGGTGAAATTCATCAAGTGTGCAATGCTCTCACACCATCATACAAAATGGCTATAAATTTCATTAAGAGATTCTAATAAATATCACCCTCATTTACTTGCAGCAAGTACTATCTTCAACAGGACCATAGGAAAAGACAACTATGATAGTACCCGTAGAACTTTTATATGACTTGTTTTTACCACATTGAACCCCGTTTATAGGATCTCTACTAATAGTGGGTTGGGTTCCCGCCATACAAAGTTCACGACAATTGAATCAGTCTCATTCCCCTCGATGCTTGTTGGACTAACTTCTTATTTAGTCCTTTACTTAAAAGGTCTGCCAGATTCAACTCGGTTCTTATATACTCCAAGTTCATCACCCCTGAACTAATTAAATCCCGCACAATATTGTGTCTCTATCTGATATGCCGGCTCTTTCCATTGTAGATCTTATTTTTCGCTCGAGCGACAGCTACCTGCGGATCACAACGTATACAAACAGAAGGCATAGGTTTATACCACAAAGGAATATCAATCAACAAGTTTCTAAACCATTCAACTTCTGTTGCAGCAAGTTCTAAAGCAATAAACTCAGATTTTATAGTAGATTTTCCTATACACATTTGTTTAGAAGATTTCCAAGAAATGACTCCACCACCCAAAGTGAATACATAACCATTAGTTGGATTTATTTCATCGTTATCGGATAACCAATTAGCATCACAGAAACTAACTAACATAACTGGAAATCCATTAAACATAAGACATAAATCCATCGTTCCTTTGATATATCTCATTAATCTTTCTAAAGCAGACCAATGTTCACTACTTGGATTATGAGTATATCTGGTTAGTCTATTTACTGCATAGGTTATGTCGGGTCTTGTGCAATTCATTAGATACATCACATTTTCAATTATTCTAGCATATTCAACTTGTGAAACACTATTAATTCTATTTTTCTTCAAGTGAACTGCATGATCATAAGGAGTTCTCACATGTTTTACATTGAAGAAATTAAACCTTTTCAACATTTTTCAACATAATGAGATTGTGAAAGCGCATAACCCCCATAATTCTCGACTAACTTCAAACCAAGTATCAAATTAGCCTTACCCATGTCTTTCATATCAAAGACGGACGACAAGAATGATTTGGTACTATTCACAACATTCATGTTATTACCAAAAATCAACATATCATTAACATAAAAACAAACAATTACACAACCAGAGTCTTCAACTTTACTATAAATACAACGATCACTTTCATCCATAATGTAACCATTGGAAATCATAGCATTATCAAGTTTTTCATGCCATTGTTTTGGAGCTTGTTTAAGACCATACAAGGACTTCTTGAGTCTACACACTTTGTGTCTTGTCCTTGAACAATCATACCTTTTGGTTGATGCATATAAATATCTTCATCTAAATCACTATTTAAGAAAGCTGTTTTTACATCCATCTGGTGTATCACTAACTTGTTAATAGAGGCTAAAGCTACTAACACTCTAATAGAAGTTATCTTCGCTACCGGTGAACACGTATCAAAATAATCTATTCCTTCTTGTTGAGTAAATCTCTTAGCAACTAGTCTTGCCTTAAACTTATCAATTGTACCATCAGCCTTAGGTTTCTTTCTAAAGACCCATTTACAACTGATAGGTTTATATCCCCTAGGCAAGTCTACTAGTTCCCAAGTATTATTACTAAGAATAGACTCGAGTTCACTGTTTATAGCCTCTTTCCAAAAATTAACATCTATGGACTTCATAGCTTCTTTATAAGTCTTAGGATCTTCTTCTAAAATAAAGACAGTAGTGAAGTCGTCTCCAAAAGATTTTTCAATCCTTTGCCTTTTGCTTCTTCTAGGCAAAGAAACAACTCACTAGTTTTCATACTAGATTCACCAAGTTCAAAACTAGTATTACTTACTTTCACTTGTTTCATTGGAAATTCAAGTTCAAAGAATTCAGCATCCTTAGACTCAGTAATCGTACCATTGTCTATATTCATAAACCTATATGTTGCACTATTCAAAGCATAACCAAAAAACACACAGTCTTTTGTTTTAAAACCAATTTTATTCTTTTTGAATTCAAGAATCCCCACTTTGGCTAACACCCCCACACTTTCAAATAATTCAAGTTGGATGCATAACCTTTCCAAAGTTCATAAGGAGTTAAACTAGTTTTTGTTGAACTGTGCACCTGTAGTAAACACCACTAGAGGGTGGTGAATAGTAGTTAGCAGAAATTACACTACTACCCTTGGTTAAAAACCCCTTTGAAAACAGAATCTGAGACTTCCTCAGATTCAGTACCCGTATTTGATAAATTCAAAACTCATTGTACACAACTATAAAAATTATGAAACTTTTCCAGAAATTAACTTCAATGTCTTGACTAGACTTTGTCCAAAACTGAGACAAAAATAAGATCTTTTGACCATTCAACCAAATAAAAAGATTCATATAGTCACTCTGGAGAGAATTGGACAGAATAGTGTTGAACTTTGATAACGTGTTTCTCTTTGATTATTCAACCAAAAAGATTAATCTTTATGTCAAAACACTCAATAGGATGTCTAGTTTATGTTTTCAAAAGACTCTGACCTTAAAAAAATCTTGCTGAAAACAGAATTCATGTTTCCTCAAAACTGGTCAGATTGCAGCCAGATTGGAACAGTTATCTTGCAGTGACTGAAAGACTAAATTTCCTTTGCTCAAATCAAGTGATTCTTGTTTCAAATGAAAGCTAACAGTCTGAAGTATAACTCCACAAAAAGTTACGAATTTTGAAAGTGTTTTGCTATTTTTTTCAAGATGTGTGAAGTTTTGTGGAATCTAATCAATATTGTCCACCAGTTGTTGAAACTGATGAATCTGATCACTGACAGATATGTGGTCGACCATTTGAAACTTGAAAAATTCACTAACCACATACTTTCTTTTACCAGCATCTTCAGAACCATATTTGTTCTGAAGAGCTCTCCAAATTTCCCTTGCTGATTGAAATTTGACATAAATATCAAACAGCAAATCAGAAAGAAAATGAAAAATATGTCCTCTGCATGTGACATTATCTGCATTGTACTTGAGTGCTTCTCTATCTTCAGTAGGTCTCTCCTTTGTCGGAACGTATGAGATAGACAGCATCTCAAGAGAGAAAAGAACCTTTGCAGACCATGTGAAGAACTTTCCATCAAAAGGTTCTAGTCTAGACATATCCGGAACAGCGGGTTGTTTGGTTTCCATAGCTGAAATTTGCTTTTAAGGTTGTTAGAAAATACAAGTGAGATATGAACCAAACAAATAAGATCAACAAAACAAAAATGCCGAGACGTGATGGAAATCACTGTCCTTAAAAGCAATTTCGCCTCCACGGTTGAGCAATGTTAACTACAAACGAATGCTTTCCATGATTTAACGGCTTCCCTTTTTCGTTTGCTCTACAAGAAAGGGATTGAACTTGCAAATATAGAAGTGTTTGATAGTAGAAGAAAAGAGATAGATTTGGATGAAGAACACTTGCTAAAATTTTCAGATTTTGCAAAGATGTTGTATATACCTTAAGATAATAAGGCCTTTTATTTATAGGCCTTAGGTTGTGTAAAAAACTACTTTGAAAACAGGTTTCAGCAATCTAATTAACCTTCAAGTTAGTTGCATAACGTTCATGTATGAAGGAAGATGATTCTTGGATCAAAAGATGCAATTCAAAGTGAAAAATTCTGACTTTTGGCACATTGATCAATCGATGTCACATCATCGACCGATATTGGATAGAGAGCTCCAACTTTTCATCCTGACCACATCGACCGATCGATGTCATCGATCGATGTTGGACAGAGACTTCCAACTTTGCATCCTGGCCACATCAATCGATCGATCTATGTGATCGATCTATGCCATGTCGATTGATCGATTGATCGATCTATGTCCAACAGCACACTCAATTTCATTTCAACTTTCACTTGGTTCGATCCAACTTACATATGGATCGATCCAAGTGATTTCTTACAAGTTTAAAGTGTTCAAATCATCTTTCAATCTCCCAAACAACATCATACATGTTTTTATATAAGTTCGAAGAAAATTTTAAAGTACTTTAGATGTACTTTTCCAACAGAGATTGGCTATGCTAGTTAACGAGGATTGATTCAGTTGGTAAAGTTTGTCCACTCCGACTTTTAAGGTCTTAGGTTCAAGTCCTGCTGCAGCAATCCCTCTTAATGGACAATCTGTAAACTCTACTATAAGTCTTCGATGAGGCGGATGCATACGCTGACCTTGAGCTGGAGAAGACTTCCTTTAACCTAAATTTTTTATTACCGGAAAAAAAAAGATTGGTTGTGCTGTAGTACAAGCACATTTTATGTAGTGGCATAATTTGAAGTAGATTTGAAGTAACATCTGCATATACATATGGGACTACACCTGTAAAACTTTTTTATAGAGACATGAGATTGAGTTGATGAAGCATTAACAAAAATAAGATTGCCAAAAAGTACGTTTCACTAGAAGTGCTAGATTTATAATTGTTCTTTGTAAGAGTCGAATTTTCAGTAGGGCTTCCGATGTGATGAGGCCTGAATCGCTCACCGGGTGGATCAGAGATAACTCGAAAAGTGTGCCATTAATCTTCTATCTGAATCCGTCTATGGAACATGAGAAAGAAGATAAACGTTAGAGGTCCCAGGGCGCTGCCCCGGAAAAAATCCTCTGACGCTTAAGTCAGTTATGGGTATTTTGCCTATGCAATTTATGCTGGAATAGAGGTTTAGATAAAACCTAAAAAAGATCTCATTGAGCTTGTGAGTTTTAGTGTTATGGTCGAGATGAAGTTCTGGAAGTAATGCTCCAGTTGTTCTCCAAGAATTCGGATCCCCTTCCTCTTCTGGTTAGAGGGGCATTTATACTTGAGATTGAGGTATGACCCCCTGCCCGATTGATGAGACGGTGATGTGGCTGAGATGGCGGTCTAGTCTGTTGCAGAGCTCAGTGTGATGGTACTAAAGCCTGTGACCGTAGCTGTTGTGTAGGTCGGCTTGTAATGATGTCCTTGTCCTGAATCAATCATTGCTTGACATCTGGAAAGTTATTCTGCAGAGCCGCTTAGTGGGTTCCAGCAGACGGTAGAGAATATCTTCTCTTGATCTTATCCGATAATGTTTAGCGTGGCAGAGTCAATATGCAGCCGAGGCCGAGATGAACTGTTCTGTCGAGGTTGACTATGACTTTGCCGAGCCGAGATGCAAAATATTGTGATACCATATGAGGCTTCATTCTAATCATTCCTGATCTGTCTTGGTCATGTTGGGCAAGTTCCGACCTGACTCAAATATGCGGCCGAGATAGGATGGCTGAGCAGCAGTTCTTTTGTACCGACCTGCAGGACTTAACATTTTATGCCCAAAATCTACTGTTTGACTGTTGTTGACTCAGGTAATTATTTTTGGTTCACCATTTGCCCCCAGATTAGTTTGGCCGAGCTGACCTGAGAGGGCAGGCTAATCGATTCAAAGACTTTAATGAGTTGTCTTTTCAATTATGACGTGTCTTCTTTTGACTGGTCTGCTCTGCGCATTTACTGTTGATGCAGAGCACGAGGCATCAGTTACGTATCTGGCCGAGCTGAATAGAGTGGGCAGGCTACTCGATCCAGAGTTTTAATAGCATCGTCTTTTCAATCATGACATGTCTGCTTCTGACTTCTTGAATTCCTCCAAGTATAAATTTTTAAGTCATGCTCTTACAAGACCGATCTGGTCTCCAGGATTTGTCTCACATTATGTGGCCCAAGTTTCTCTTGTAACGGCCGAGATGATTGTGTTTAGCAATTTTGAACTGAGCTTTTGTAGAGCTAATCTGGTCTCCAGGATTTTCTCCGCTTAATCTCTTGGATTCTTCCAAGTTTTGATCGATGCTTTCATAGGTCCGACTTGGTCTCCAGGGTCGGTCCTATAATTTCCTGCTCAGCAATTTTTAGTCTGAGCTTTCACAAAGCTGATCTGGTCTCCAAGATCTGCTCTGCTAAATCTTTCTTGGATTCTTCTAAAGTTTTGATTAATGCTTTCATAGGTCCGACTTGGTCTCCAGGGTCGGTCCTATATTTTCTGCTCAGCCATTTTTATTCTGAGCTTTCACAAAGCTGATCTGGTCTCCAAGATCTGCTCTGCTAAATCTTTCTTGGATTCTTCCAAGTTTTGATTAATGCTTTCATAGGTCCGACTTGGTCTCCAGGGTCGGCCCTATATTTTCCTGCTCAGCAATTTTTAGTCTGATCTTTCACAAAGCTAATCTGGTCTCCAGGATCTGCTCTGCTAAATCTTTCTTGGATTCTTCCAAGTTTTGATGTTTTCATAGGTCCGACTTGGTCTCCAAGGTCGGCCCTATATTTTCTGCTCGGCTATTTTTATTCTAAGCTTTCACAAAGCTGATTTGGTCTCCATGATCTGCTCTGCTAAATCTTTCTTGGATTCTTCCAAGTTTTAGTTGATGCTTTCATAGGTCTGACTTGGTCTCTAGGGTCGGCCCTATATTTTTCTGCTCAGCAATTTTTATTCTGAGCTTTCACAAAGCTGATCTGGTCTCCAGGATATGCTCTGCTAAATCTTTCTTGGGTTCTTCCAAGTTTTGAGACGAATGAGTTGTTTCCCTTCATAGAACTGACTTGGACTCCAGGGTCTGTCCCCTATTTTATGGCCCAAGTTTTTCTTTGTAATGGCCGAGGTGAAGTCCGATTTGGAATCCAAAGTCCGTCCTACTGAGTTATGAAACTTGTCATTTTCAGTAGATATCCCCTTAGCTGAGCCCCCACATGGGAGGACATTTAACCTGACCTGTGTCATGGTTGGGAAGATACCATATCACTTTCTTGACCTACTGAGCCATAAGAAAGAAGTCACCGACATGGGGGAGCTTGTGTCCATGACCACTCTAGGAGTTTTAAGGCAGAAGTTGGTTTAGCACGAAACCTGTCGGCTCCAATTCTGTTACAACTCGTAGAGTAAACGTCAGGGAAGCACAGAACTCCTCACCCAGTTCGGAAGATGCTGAGTTTCTCTTTCGAGAACCTCTGCCCGGAACCAGTTGGGCTATGTCCTGGGGACTTATAAAGATGTTTTCGTGAATAGATGTTTGATGTTAGGAGCTTTAAAATATTTGATTGAAAAAAGTTTGTACGATAACTTGTCAAGTTAGGATGTATAGAATATTTAATATGATACTCATTTTAATCATCATGACGAGTTTTTTTAATATGATGTAATCAATTGTTACAAACAACACAACAACAACACGTACTTAGTATATCCCAACGACATTAAAAGCTATCACTAGAGTCTGGAAAAGATGAGAAACAGACAAACAATATCCCTATCCCAAAAGATAGAGATTTCGCTCCCAGCAAGACCCCCGACTCTAATTGTTACAAATAGTGTTATTATTAATCCCAATAATAGAGATATGTTCTCATATATTGAAATGTCTTGCCAGATATGCAGAAATCTACGACGAAGATTATGTAATTTGAATATCTCTTTCATACTCAAGAATTATGTCGGGTGACATTCGATCACAGAATCTACTCAAAGCTGCATAAATGACTAGAAATTGTTTTTCAAATGGAAGTGGTGATATTGTGGTTGTTTCGGTACTTCTATGAGCCTTAGGCTTTTATTAAGTAATGCATAGTACAAAAAGTATTTCTTTTGTAAGATGAAAAGTATAAAAGAAAAAAATACTTTTATTTCCTATATCTATGATCTTCTAGTTTTCTGGATCAAATATTTTCTCAGTTTATATATATAGAAAAAAAAAATAAGAGATAGAAATAAGAAGTAACTTTGGATGTATCATTTATCCTTGCTAAACCCTCAAGTCTAAATAAGAAAAGCAAGTTCGTAAAAGAAAAGCTTAAATAAATCTTGGAGTGGAATATGAAATTTGTGATTCTTTTTGTCGGTACCAAACTCACACGACAATAATGATACATGATTTTTTTTTTTAAAAAAAAGCACAAACTTCCAGATATGATATTAAACCCATTTTGTTTTAGGTAGTAGGAGGACCTAGTCTTAGAAACTAAACGAATTTTCGAATAAGCTAAGTACCAATGAGTTATTGGCATGAAAAGTACGTAATTAGTTTACTATTACTATTATTAGTTTACTTTGATGGCTGATTTTTTGTCATACATTAAAAGAGTTCCTTTCTCCTCTTACCGTTCCTCCAGAAAATTCAATTTCCTTAAAAACAGAAATGATATGAATAATTTATTGACAAAACCATTGTCTTGCACTCGACATGATCTTTGAAGTGAGTGGTTTATATTTTTATTATCTTAAAACTTTATGTGATTGATGTACTAAATTCAATTGGTGTATTTCAGAGTATTACCACGCTCTCTAGGTTAAAGTATATAATCAACTGAGCGTGTATGTAATATATATATGTGTGTGTGTACACACACGTATATATATATACGAATAAATATATATATATATACGTGTATATTTGTGTGTATCTATCTGTGTATGTATGAATCACTGACACCTTAAAGAAGAAGGCAATGACGACCATATGTGTTTGTTCCTTTTATCCAGTTAATTGAAATTCCTAAGTTTAAAAAAGGAAAAACATTAAAGAAGGAAATGACATATTGACATAGTTATCTCTAAACACTTTCACCCTTCACTCTGTCCTTTTATATTCTCTGAGCAGCTATTTTAACATAGAAAAATAACGGAAAGAGAGACAAAAAAAGAAAGACAATGTAACTTTATTCTTGCTAAAGTCCAGAGTAGAAATAGGTAAAACAACTCCATCAAAGGAAAAAAGTTTAAATAAATTTCGGAGTCAAATATTGAAACGTGTGATCCTTTTTGTTTATTATACGACAATAATGAATGTGACTTATAAAACAAACACAAACAGCCATCATAGTAAAACAATACATATGAGATTCTACACCATTCGTTTCTAGGTACAAAGAAGACCTATACAAACTAGACAATTTTTTATAAGGTGGAATCCTAGCCGTGAGGTTCCTACCTTACCTCGAAAACTTTTCGCAAAAATACGAACACAAGCACGTTTCCAGTGCACTAGGTTCTCGTGTTTATGCGGGGTTTAAGGAGAGACTGTATCGCTTGGCAAGCTGATACACGCAACATTATCCTACACTTTGTGTAAGATACTGTTTCTGCGGCTCGAACTCGTGACCCCAAAGTTACAAAGCAACAACATTATCGGTTGTTATAAGGTATATCTTCTAAAAATACAAACACAAGAACGCTTCTAATAGAAAATAGTATTTCTTAAAATTTATCTTCTTCAACAGAAAAATAGAAGACCTAAATCTAAATCAGTATTGATAGTATGATTCAAATTTGTATTGTGCTAAATTTTAGTATCTTTAGACACACTTTTCCAGCTATGCTACATTTGCTCAGGAGTTTTTTCGACTTGGCTAAAGTAGTGGGGAGTCATTTAAGATTAGGGAAGTTGAACGAACCGAACGGTTCATGAACTGTTCGAGTTCGGTTTGTGTTCGATTCGTATTTGTTCGGTAATTATTTGTTAACGAGCCGAATTCGAACAGGTATTTGGGTTGTTTAGTCAAACGAGCCAAACTGTTTGAGAACTGTTCGGCTCGTTTAGACAGTTATGAGGTTATCGAGTCAAACCCGAACCAATTTTAAAGTTCGCTTAACTAAATGAATCCGAATTCGAAAACTTAGTATTCGGTTCAGCTCGATTCGTTAACAACCTTATTTAGCATGACAGCTTTGTAGTTAATTTATTTTATTAGTAATATTCTTATTCCATTTCCTTTTAAACAAAACTGCATAATTGATTACTGATTTTTTGTCATCGCAATAACCCTGAAAAGAGAGTTCCTTGCGGCTGGCTCGTCTTCTTTTTCTTCCCTTTCCTAAAAGAAAAGGAAAAGATTAACTCCAAAAAAAAAAAAAAAAGAAGATTCCCATTCGGTTCAGATTCTTGCACAAAGCTTTTCTAGAATCTAAGAAGTCAAGAATTCGGTTTCAGCATGTATGTTCTACTGTTACTAGACCGAAGGCTTAGTTTGCGGATGACATCTTGTATAAGTCACTGCATAAGTAATCAGCTAATCAAGAAGGCCGTTAAATGACGATGAGGGGACATATCATGGCCTTCAGCTACAAGCTTACCCAGATTTAAGATATACTACCTATAATATAAAGTCAGCTTTCTTGAAAGCTGTTCAATTTCCCAGAAATTTCCGTCCTCTCTTGCTAATCGCACTACATGTAAAACCTTTAAAAAGTCTCCTCAATTATAAATTAAAAAAAGAAAGAAAATAAAATAAAACTAATATTTTGCTTTACCTGTCTTGATGCTGCTATACTGAATGTTCTCTTGCTGACCTGTTTGTCTAACATTTTCCATTCACATGTCTCTATTTGCTGCTCATTTCAACTCTACGATTTGTTTCAATTGCCCAAGAACTTATTAGTTAATGGATGATTATTCATTCTTGAGCCCTTACAGTTCATTCTGTGTCACCAATCCGCGTTCTTAGTCTTCGAGTTGATTTCTTATACTTCTTTTTTTATTTCTTTTTTCTTGTTGGCGTGAAAGAATAGCTTTGCATTCTGTATCAGGTCGGAGTTATAGTTTTTCTCTCTTTTTTTTTTAAAAAAGCACGGTACCCACAAATATTTTTCTCGTCTCTATGTAGTAAACTCTTTTTTTCTGTCTCTTTTGATTCATTCAATTCCGAAGTTTCAATTTTTCAACTACCCTGATCTGAGGGCTGAAGGGTTTTCCCAAATCTTCGGTGGACCTTGGGTGTCTTGGTGTTTCTTTGTTCATGATTGCAAGTCAGTTTGAAACTTGCAACCTTTTCCACTTGGGTTTTTGTGGTAGTCAATCATCTTGATTGATTATTGGCTCCTTTGGGTTGTTGTGAAGTGAAAGCTTTGATTACTTTTATGATGATTGAGAGTCTGGGATGATGGGATTGTGGGCATGCTAAGATCATTGCAAATGATAGTGTAAAGGTAAGCTGAGTGCTTTATGTAATTAGGGGTATTTTAGTGGAGTGAAATTGGTGGGAAGAGAAAATGGGATCAAGGGAAAGGAGGAACAGTCATCATGAAGAATTTGTGCCTTTAGCTGCTCTGCTAAACAGAGAGATGATAAATGAAAAGATGGAGAAGCCAACAGTGAGGTATGGTTGTGCAGTTCAATCCAAGAAAGGGGAGGACTATTTCTTGATGAAGACTGATTGCCAGAGAATTCCAGGGAGCCCTTCATCATCCTTCTCTGTATTTGGTGTAAGTAGCCTCTGTTCGAATTTTCGAATACCTTTCTTTCCGATGATTCAGTTTGCTTGGGGAAGAACATATCCTCTGTTTCCTTTAGAACTGAATTTGGAGTATATTATTTGGTCAGCTGGTGGATATTTTTTAAATCCTGTTTATTTCTGTCATGGTACTTGTGGTTTGCTGAAGTGAAGTTCTGATGTGAATTCATGCTTGCTTGATCCAGACAAATCCCTTTGCTCTTGCTGATTTACTAATATCTACTTCTCTTAGTTCATTGATTGTTTCAGGGAAGTTGATTCCCATGCAGAAAATTTAAGGCAATTAGAGCTGTAGATTAGAGCTATTGTCCCCTTTATCATAGTCCTAACAGAAGTTCACCAACAGTTATCATGGAATTTGACTCGAGGGGTAGCGGGATAAGACATGTATGATGCTACAGTTTCTTGCAATGGTTATTTGGATGTGATGGTAGGCTTTAAGTTTAGGAGGTAGTTCAGTAGATCATTAGGTGTGTCAATCATTCTATCCTGGAAGTTGTTATCATGAGGGAAATCATAATTGCCTGGATTTGTATTCTTCAGGTATTCGATGGACACAATGGGAACGCTTGTGCAATTTATTCGAAAGATAATCTTCTAAGTCATGTTTTAAGTGCCATTCCTTCTGGGCTTGACAGAGATGAGTGGCTACAAGCATTACCTCGAGCACTGGTTGCGGGATTTGTGAAAACTGACAAAGAATTCCAGAGCAGAGGTTTGGCAGTTGTCCTTGAAAACACATACATCCGCAACTAGCTGTATGTTGCATTGAGCCTGAGTAAATTTTTTTTGCCACCTTGTTCATTATAGGTCAAACTTCTGGAACCACTGCAACATTTGTTGTGATAGATGGTTGGACTGTGACTGTGGCATCTGTAGGCGACTCACGCTGCATTTTGGACTCTCAAGTTGGTGGTGTTGCAGCTTTGACTGTCGATCATAGACTTGAAGATAATCAAGAGGAGTATGCATGGTGCTTTAGTCACTCTAAGTTTCTGTCTTGGATCAGGATATCTTACTTTGTCTATTGCTTGCAGAAGAGAACGTGTTATGGCTAGCGGCGGTGAAGTTGGGAGGCTTAGCTTTTTTGGTGGTTGTGAGGTGAGGTTCTCTTTTAGTTCTTCAAACTGTCCTTTCAGTAATGTTTTCAGCCCTCACCTATCTCTTTGGGGAAGAAAGTATTTGTCTAAATAGGTAATGACTTGCTTGCATCACTTTTCCAGGTAGGTCCTCTACGTTGTTGGCCAGGCGGTTTGTGCCTCTCACGATCAATTGGAGACATGGACGTTGGTGAATATATTGTTCCAATACCGTATGTTAAACAAGTGAAGGTATCTAAAGCAGTTCTTGCTTTTACATTAATCAAACGTTTTAGTCCTGGAAAGGTCCTATATTCTGTGCATTATTGTCTGTTTCCGCGATTGAATGTCGGCTAACTTGTACTTTTATTCTTCTCAAGCTATCTAAAGCAGGTGGAAGATTAATAATAGCATCTGATGGAATATGGGATGCAATATCATCAGAATTAGCAGCAAAAAGTTGCCGTGGTTTGCCTGCTGAACTAGCTTCCAAGCAAGTGGTTAGGGTAAGGTGATATAGGATTTAAAGAATCCAAATTAGAGAATACAGTATTATACTTCATTAAAAGAGCGGGCTTTGGAGCAACCGGTAGGGTTGCTGCTTTGTGATCCTGAGGTCACGAGTTTGAGCCGCATGTTCAGCCTCTTGCACAAAAAAAGTGTAGGGTAAGGCTGCGTAAATCATATCGTGAAATGATCCGACCCCTCCATGGACCCTGTGCAAATGCAGGAGCCTAGTGCACTTGAAACACCGTTTTAGTATTATACTTCCTTGAGGTTATGTTTTATATATGAGATTTTCGAGGGACTGATTGCAATACACTGTGCTTGTTCAGGAAGCATTGAGGACACGAGGTCTAAAGGATGACACTACCTGTGTCGTTGTTGACATTATTCCTCCTGATAATGCCAGACCGCCTTCTCCTCCGCCAAAGAAGAAGCTGAACAAGTTCCGCTCATTTTTCCTTAGAAAGATGTACAAGGATTCCTCCAATAAACTAACAAAGAAGCTATCAGCAGTGGGTACGGTGGAAGAATTATTCGAGGAGGGGTCAGCGATGCTTGCTGAAAGGTTCTTTTTTCTGCTCTTCTTGCTGCCTCACTTCCAAAAGAAAGAGTAGGGGGAAAAAAAGAATTTTGAGAGTCTGCATATCTTCTGACACTAAGAATATTTAGTTGGCCTTCTTTGCTTCTGGTTCTGTGATTATCCTTCTTTATTTCTGGCTCTGTGATTGTCCCATTTTTAACCCTTTGCATGTTGACTACGTGAAAAGGGTCATGTAGTCAATGGAGTCAAGGACACAATCTTCCTTGACTGTAGAATATGATAAAATAAAACAAAATGACTCACTAAATTGGTTGCGCTTCTTATATTGTGAAGTAGACGTTGATCGACACAGTTGACGCAATTTTCATTATGGGTCATCGAGAAACAATCTCTGTGTGTTTCTAACACATAAGTATGGTTGCGTATATCCGACCATACCCCGCCATAGGCGAGAGCCGTCTAAAGCAATAGGGTAATGTTGTTGTGTCCTGTTGACTACATGTTGCCTCTTTGCCTTTTGCCTTCAATGCTTAAAATTACTCCGGTAATTCTGAAACCATTAGTCATACCGAGTCCTCAGGGATTCTATTTAACGATTCAAGATAGTAATGGAAGTTCTTTCATGAATAGAACTGATTTTTTTCATCTTTCATGTAGTTATGTGTATTGAGCATTTAACAATCTATCGCTTCGCTCATTTTCTATATGCGCGTCCATCTTTTGTATGTGTGAGAGGGTATGTAGAGCACAGTTTGAAGTTCAATATACAAAACCTTCCACCACCACCAAAAGAAGTTTGAAAGAACACTGTCCAGTCCAATGGGGCAATATGAATTTCTTTTGTCATCTAATGAACCATCTAACCTTTACAAGTTGTCTTCTTTGTCTTGATATTGTTTCCTAGTTGACTCTAGCTTTAAGGAAGATAACAGTCTTTCTTCGAAACAACCTCTGTGTGTTTCTAACATATGGATATAGTTGCGTACATCCGACCTCTCCATACCTCGCCATAGACGGGAGACTCTAAGGCAATGGGATAATGTTGTTGATGTACAGTCGTTCATCGAAACTTATGCTAATTTCTTGATTACATCTTGAACAGATTAGGGAAGGATGAGTCCACTACACAGAGAACATCAGGTGTATTCGTATGTGCAATTTGCCAGATCGACCTCGCACCAACCGAAGGCATATCAGTTCATGCTGGTTCCTTCTTTTCCACAAGTTCAAAGCCATGGGAAGGCCCTTTTCTATGTGCTGATTGTCGTAACAAGAAGGATGCCATGGAAGGAAAGAGGCCGAGCGGCGTGAAAGTAACATAATACCTTTTATCTTGCTCTCTTTCTTTTTTTCATTGACCCCATTCGGTCTTTATATCTCCATTATTTGTATTTCCAGTTTTGTATCTGCTTGAAATGAAATATCTGTTTAATACAGTATGCTAATAATGTGTAGAGTGTAATAATAATAATAATACTACTACTACTATTAGTTATTTCTTTAAGCAATAATGGGAATTGTGAAATATGACTAGCAGAAACTATGTAAGAAACATATTGTAAATTTTGGATTCATGTTATCGGGAAACAATCTCAGTGTGTTTTTAACACATGGGTATGGTTGCGTACATCTGAATCCCCCTACTCCGTCATAGGCGAGAGTCTCTAAGGCAATGAGGTAATGTTGTTGTTGTTGTTGTTATTGAGAAACACCATGACTATACCTACAGGTGAGGTAAATTTTGGGCTGTAACCCTACTTGTCCTGGCCTGGCTAGAAGGCGTTTGCTATTTATAACCATGTCTTTGCAATATGATCTGAAAAGCTTTGATGAATATTCCGTTTATTTTATAATGTTTCTGTAGTCATAAATATATCCCGAAGAATGAGAAAGGAGCAACGAGAAAAGACAAATGAGATGATGATTGATCATTACGAAGGGTTTATAATACGGTTACTGCAGGAAATAACGCTTTTCTAAGCTTTAGTTATAGTTCTGTTTGGATTCATTTGGTGCAGTAATTCCAAATTTCTTGCAAATCTAGCAGAATTTTTAACCGATAATCATATGAAAGCGAACCACATGAATCCATTGGAAAGTGAATTTTCATTCTCAATGGATTTAATGACACACTCTTCTTTGATTTTGAAAATAATAGAATAAAAAAAATAACTCACTAAATTGATTACGGTTTTTACATTGTGAAGTAGCAGTTAATCGATACAGCTTAACCCAATTTTTATTATGGGTACAACATCTGTGTGTTTCTAACATATGAGTATGGTTGCGTACATCTAACCTTCCATACCTTGTCTTAGGCGGGAGCTTCTAAAACAATGGGGTAATGTTGTTGTTGTAATCATATGAAAGTGAACAATATATATCCCTTTTTGTGATATCAAATGATTTAGAAGCTAGAGTTAAATATGGACTCAAAGAATAATCAGAACCAATGGGGAAAAAAATTAAAAAAAAAAAAATTCCCAAGTCAAACCAAAACTATTGGATCACATTTCTTCACTTGTCTTGCCTATTGTGTTTTCTCAAGTCTTCTTCCACAACAAACACAACAGCATCAAACTATCTAGCATCTTCCAACCAATGGAATTGGTTTGTCCCTCCCAACAAAATGCTCCCCAGCTATAATATGTACACTTAATGTCACAAAAGGAATATGTACACTTAATGTTACAAAATAATTTGTCTATATGCTTGATAAGTAAGTTTTTGTATGGACCTGTACGTTGAATCTCATAATCTTTGCCTCTTTGGTGCAAATCTAACTAATCTACTTAGTGCACGGACCTTGAACTTCCTTGCAAACAACTTTGTGGGCACCAAAACGCAGTTTCTTACTTTCATTGCTCCAAGTTTCTTACTTTTATTGATGAAACGTATGCCATATAGGCAGTACAAAACGCAACGTTTTGGCGACGACGTCTTGGATACTCCCTTTCCTATCTCTAATTTATACTATAGTCCATAGTGACTAATTATCATGAGTATTTGGCCGATTTTTTTCAAGAGATCAATACATTAACAGATATATCAACTTAAAAAACTCTTATATTATAGATCTTGATTTGGTTCTCAAGTTTATGTAACATCTTAATTAATTGATTCGTCTTTTTTCCCTTAATTAATTAATTAATTCATCTTGATTGATTAATTAATCAAGTCTATTTCCCTTTATGTTTTCCTCCACAAAAGGAAACTTTTCCTATGAATGTCCTTTTTTACAAACTAAACGTAGAATATTAAGGTTATGTGTTACGTTACTGTCGAAATAGCAATGATCAAGTATACAATCAACAAACAAATCAAGTAATAGAGTCTTGGATCATATGCTCATTTGGTCACAGAAATTAAAAAAAAAACAGAGGGAAGAAGAATAAGGAACAATAAAGAAGAGGCTGAATCACAGAAATAAAAAAACAGAGGAAGAAGAATAAGGAACGATGAAGAAGAGACTGAATATTGTAATGTGGAAGAAAACTGATTCTCATTACTTTAAAAGGTGATCTGTATATCGATAAACATACATACAAGCTAAAACCAGCTAATTACACACGTGTTGAACCACAATCTAACTAGCTAGCTGCACTTTTAAGCTCTCCCCACAAACGTGAGAATGTAACTGCCTCTCCACTGAAGTGGCAGGCCTAATTCAACTGCTTTTGATCCTTTACTTTGCGGTGTTGCTTCTGTTGGAGGAATTAAAGTTTTGGCTTTGGCCCATTAAGGAAAGTTGCAAAACTTGGTTTAGCAACATACTTTGAGCTTAATTATGATTAGTTTTCGTTAATGAAAGTCGAAAACTAATGGGTCCTTAATTATCTACGTAATAGTAGTTAATTTTAAGCTTTGGAATCACTCAATTACGATACCGGGTGAATGAAAAATTAATGCTCAAAGTAGATGGAAAACATGAGTTAGAGGGTGATGTGTCCTATTCTTAGGAGGCCACATCACCCTTATGGAGGAATACCACATTGGAAATTTGGACATATTTAGCCACCTTATAAATGGCTAGAATGGACACCTTAGATGTGCCCTTGGGGCATGAGAAGTTTTCGACCGGAGAGAAGACCTAGAAAGTGCCACACGCGCGCGCCGCCGCCGCCTGTCCGGTCGGCTCGGCTCGTGGCTCGTGTGCACGGCCGGTTTCTTTCTTTTTGGAGAAAATTTATTTGGGCTTTTGGATTAATTATTTTTTTGTAAATAATTAAAGGCTTTAGGCCTAGCTGCGCAGCGGCCCAAATACTCTCCGTTTTAGGGGTTCGGTCTAGTGCAAGCGTTAACTGCGGTTGAGTTTAAATCAAATCACGGTTGTAACCGAAGATTAAGTATTTAAATCAAACGATCGGTTATGGTTTAAATCGGACGGTGGTTATGATTTAAACAGTCTTCTTCTAAATCGATAAGATCAAATGGTTTTGATCTAACGGTGGCGGAAAAGGTAGCTTTGATCTAACGGCTGAAATTCAAACTGACCTAACCGCCCAACCGAATGTGGTTTTTATCCGACGCTTCGTGTAGTTCTATTTCCATCTAATGGCTGAGATTTGAACTGTTCAAATCGCCAACAGATGACGCATCGGTTTTTATCCGACGGCTCTGGCTCATTTACGGTTTTGATCCGACGGTCACAGATTCATCTGCGTGACCGATTCTCCAACCGACTCTCCTATATAAACAGAGGTAGGGTGTGCGATCAGAACACACACTCCTCCTCTGCATTCGTCCTTTTCTGCATTCATAGCATTATACTTTCTGCATCACGTCCAAGAGAAGTCAGGACACTCGAAGGTTCACTACAGTTCAAGTTAAGCAGTGCCGCTCAACTGAACAGGTACCCGTTGTATCCTGGGAGACGATTGCTAACGCCGGTTGGGACAGTATATCAGAGCAATACGTCTTAAGGACAGAGTCCTCGACTCGCTCCGGGTTTGGTTTATTTTACTATTTCCATACGCACACACCGAACGACTGCGTCTTAGTACAGGATTGATTGTTTCAACAATCTTAAGACATATTTGATTCAATTAATTTCTGTACTGTTTCCAAATTCTGTATGCAAAGCAGTGTTCATACTGATTTGCAGTCTCTTTCTACCCATTTCTTATATCCGACTCTGTTCTGATCTATACGTTTTGATCGAACTGAACAGGAATGGAAAACGAAAGCTCGAACTCTGTTCAAGGATTTAATGGTGCACACTCCGTGTCTGCACTTGACGGGACCAACAACATTGCTGCTAGTGTGCCGTACAACACAGTTCCTTTGGCCCCAAGCGAAGGGCCTCAGATGAATCCGGCTGCCACAGCTGCACACGTGGAGAAGCCGAAAAAGTTTGCTGGCAGTTTCTTCAAGAGGTGGCAGCAAAAGATGTTGTTCTATCTCACATCACTGGGATTGGCCCAGTTGCTGAGCGAGGATCCACCAGTGGTAGAACCAGTGGAGGATCAAAATCAGAACATGCAGAATGCCTTGTGTTGCGGAAGCATGGGCGTACACAAATTTCTGTTGTTTAAATCTCATTTTGAGTTTCCTGGATAATACTATCTATGGCGTGTTTTGTACTTACAAAACTGCAAAAGCATTGTGGTCGGCTTTACATAAAAAGTATCGTACAGAAGATGCTGGCACGAAAAAGTTGATAGTTGGTAGATTTTTTGACTATAAAATGCTAGATTCCAAAACTGTCATTTTGCAGGTTGAGGAAATTCAGATGTTGGTATCTGAAATGGAAGAGGAAGGCATGACGTTTAGTGAATCTTTCCAAGTTGCGGCTGTGATTGAGAAGCTACATCCTTCGTGGAGGGAATTTAAGAGCTATCTCAAGCACAAACGAGAGGAAATGAAGATGGAAGATTTGATTGTCTGGCTTCGGATAGAGGAGGACAATCGTCGTGCTGATAGGAAGCCAACCACACAGTCTGGTCAAGACAAGGCTCATGTTGCTGAGGCAAAGAACAAAAAGAGGAATAACACTTTGGGTGTGAACGTTAAGGGCAAGGAGATTGCAAAGAAGTTCACAGTTAATTGTTATAACTGTGGAAAACCAGGGCACCGTAGCAGTGACTGTCGAAAGCCCAAAAAGGATCAAGGTCAAACCAAAGAAAAGGCGCATCTAGCCGACGCAATGGAAGATCTGAATCTCTGCGCAGTGGTGACTGAATGCAACGCAGTGGGGAATCCGCGTGAGTGGTGGGTGGACACAGGGGCCACTCGACATGTATGTGCCAACAGGGCAATGTTCAGTGACTATGTGCCCACAACAAACAATGAACAACTCTTCATGGGAAACTCCGACAACTCAAAGATTGAAAGATCGGGCAAGGTGGTCCTGAAACTGACCTCAGGAAGGGAGCTGACCCTGCAGACTGTGTTGCATGTTCCAGACATCCGGAAGAACTTGGTATCTGGCGCTCTACTAGTCAGTCATGGTTTCAGACTAGTTTTTGAGGCAAACAAATTTATACTTTCTAAGAATGGCTTGTATTTGGGAAATGGGTACCTTACTGATAACATGTTTAAATTAAATGTTATGACGATTGTACCCAAGAAAGTTGCGCCCACTGAGGCTAATAAAATTGTTTCTTCTTCTGCTTACATGCTTGAGTCTTCTTATTTATGGCATTTTCGTTTAGGACATGTTAATTATAAGTCAATACAACGATGATTAATCTTGACTTATTACCCAAAATGAACTTTACTAATAATGAAAAATGCCAAATATGTGTTGCAGCAAAAATGGCAAAAGCACCATTTCCTTCAATGGAACGGAACACTGAACTCTTGGATTTAATTCATATAGACTTGTGTGATTTAAAGTTTGTGCAAACAAGAGGAGGTAAAAAGTACTTTGTAACTTTTATCGACGATTGCACTAGATACTGTTATGTTTATTTGCTAAATATCAAAGATGAGGCCATTGATGCTTTTAAAGATTATAAGAATGAAGTTGAGAATCAACTTAGCAAACGAATTAAAATAATTCAAAGTGATAGAGGCGGGGAATATGACGCATCTTTTAATGAATTCTGTTCAGAACATGGCATTATTCATCAAACGACTGCACCATATTCAACTCAATCGAATGGTATTGCAGAACGCAAGAACCGTACTTTAAAGAAAATGATGAATGCTATGTTGATAAGTTCAGGTTTACCTCAGAACTTGTGGGGGGAAGCAATTCTCTCCGCCAACGTCATTTTAAATAGGATTTTGTCTAAAAAACGGATAAAACCTCATATGAACTTTGGAAAGGCTATAAGCCTAGTTACAAATACTTGAAAGTGTAGGGGTGTCTGGCGAAGGTTGCTGTACCTAAACCAAGACAAGTGAGCATCGGGCCTAAAACAATTGATTGCATATTCATAGGTTATGCAACGAACAGTAGTGCATATCGTTTCTTAATGCACAAATCGAACATTCCCGAGACATATGAAAATGTCGTTATAGAGTCAAGGAATGTTGTGTTCTTTGAAAATGTCTTTCCAAAGAAAGGTAGAAACAGTGAAGAGGCCAGCACTAGTAAGCGAGTGCGTGAGACGACTCCTCAAGAGACTGATGAACCTCGTCAAAGCAAACAAGCCAAAATACCGGCATCTTTTGGACCAGATTTTCTAACCTACATGGTAGAAAACGAGCCGGGATCTTTCTCTAAGGCAATGACAACTCCAGAAGCTCCTTTCTGGAAAGAAGCAGTGAATAGTGAGATAGATTCCATACTTCAAAATCACACTTGGGAGTTGGTAGATCTTCCACCAGGAAGTAAACCACTCGGATGCAAGTGGATTTTTAGGAAAAAATTGAAAGAAGATGGATCTATTGACAAGTATAAGGCCAGATTGGTTGCCAAGGGCTACAGACAAAAAGAAGGCTTTGATTTCTTTGATACCTACTCACCAGTGACTAGGATCACTTCCATAAGGATGTTAGTGGCTATTGATGCAGTCTATGATTTAGAATTCCATCAAATGGATGTGAAGACTGCCTTTCTGAATAGTGAGTTAGAGGAAAAAATTTATATGGAACAACCCGAAGGGTTCGTCGTTCCAGGACAAGAAAGGAAAGTGTGTAGACTTGTTAAGTCTCTGTATGGACTTAAACAATCACCCAAGCAATGGCATTTAAAGTTTGATCAGGTAATAATGTCAAACGGCTTCAGGATCAACAAGTGTGACAAGTGTGTGTACATCAAGAGCACACCAAATGTCTATGTGATAGTATGTCTCTATATAGACGACATGCTAATCATGGGCAGTACTCGTGACATCATCTTGAATACAAAGAAGATGTTAACACGAAATTTCAATATGAAGGACATGGGAGTTGCCAATGTTATTCTAGGAATTAAAATTTCTCGGATGGTTGATGGTCTTGTCATGTCGCAAACTCATTATATTGAATCTGTTCTCAAACGATTCAATATGTTTGAAACAAAACCAATAAAGACCCCACTTGACTTAAGTATACACTTAAGGAAAAAACGAGGCAAACCTGTAGCTCAATTAAAATACTCGCAGGTAATCGGGAGTCTGATGTACATAACAAATTGTACAAGACCAGACTTAGCTTGTTCAGTAAACAAATTGAGCAGGTTTACCAGTAATCCAAGTGATGATCATTGGAAAGCTCTAAATAGAGTGATGAGGTAGCTGAAATACACAATGAATCTTGTATCACATTATACGAGATATCCAGCAGTATTAGAAGGATATTGTGATGCGAATTGGATATCAGATAGCAAGGACTCTAAGTCCACCAGTGGATACCTATTCACTGTTAGTGGAGGTGCTGTGTCATGGAAATCTACAAAACAAACGTACATAGCTTGGTCCACTATGGAAGCCGAGTTTATAGCACTAGATAAAGCTGGAGAAGAGGCTGAATGGTTTTGAAACTTCCTAGAAGATGTTCCATGTTAGCCTAAGCCAATCGCTCCTATCAGTATACACTGTGATAGTCAGTCTGCTATAGGACGGGCACAAAGCAGCATCTACAATGGTAAGTCTCGACACATACGTCGGAGACATAATACTGTTAGGTGCAGCAATTGTCCCGTGGCGCGTAGGCTGATGGGCCAAGTCACAGTCGAATGCCGTGGGCGCTTGTGTGTGTTGAATGCACTATAAGGCTAGGGTATGCGCATCTCCTGTCACCAATTGGTTTTGGGAGAGTTGGTAGCGCCTGAGGTCCTACAAGTGGTATCAGAGCCAAGGTCACGGGTTCGATTCCCAGCGGGAGCAAATGCTGAGGGGGAGATTGTTAGGTGCAGCAATTGTCCCGTGGCGCGTAGGCTGGTGGGCCAAGTCACAGTCGAATGCCGTGGGCGCTTGTGTGTGTTGAATGCACTATAAGGCTAGGGTATGCGCATCTCCTGTCACCAATTGATTTTGGGAGAGTTGGTAGCGCCTGAGATCCTACAAATACCATTAAGCAATTGATCTCTAATGGCGTGATTTCCATTGATTACATAAAATCAAAGGAGAATCTTGCGGATCCGCTTACAAAAGACTTGCCTAGAGATCAGATGTCGAAATTGACAAACGGAATGGGACTTAAGCCTACTATGCAAGAGTCTTTGTAACGGTAACCCAACCTTGTTGACTGGAGATCCCCAAGATCTTGGTTCAATGGGACAACCAAGTTATGAAGGTTCAGTTTAGCACTTACTCATTCCGTTACATAAGAGTGCTGTCTGCAGAGAATATTTAGGGTAAACTAAGGCTTTTAATGACGTCCTATATCTTGATACATCAAGTGGGGTATGGCAGAATGCTCCTGATAGGAATCACCTATGTAAGTGTGAAGTGGGGCCGCTTCTATGAGAAAGTCTGGGAGACAAGATTTTTCTAAAACACTTTCTAAAACCAGGTTGTTCATGGTCAAAACGAACACAACCATGAGAACCAAAAGGGTGTTAAAGGAAATGTTGTGTGAGTATGTTGTCTAGGTTCACAACAACGGCTGACCGGTTCAAGACATCAAGTCACTAATTAGCCGAGTAAATCCGATGGTACATCACTATGAAAGGTTCAAAGACAGAAGCTACCTCTTCTGATGCAACATTTTCTTGTCTGATTTCTCCTTAGAGTCTACGTCTGCATTTGCATTAATTCTCATTCATGTAGAGGATTGCTAGAGGAATTAAAGTTTGGGATTTGGCCCATTAAAAAAGGTTGCAAAACTTGGTTTAGCAACATACTTTGAGCTTAATTATGATTAGTTTTTGTTAATGAAAAAATCGAAAACTAATGGGTCTTTAATTATCTACGTAACGAGTAGTTAATTTTAGGCTTTGGAATCACTCAATTACGATACCGGATGAATGAAAAATTAATGCTCAAAGTAGATGGAAAACATGAGTTAGAGGGTGATGTGTCCTATTTTTAGGAGGCCACATCACTCTTATGGAGGAATACCATATTGGAAATTTGGACATATTTAGCCACCTTATAAATGGCTAGAATGGACACTATAGATGTGCCTTTGGGGTATGAGAAGTTTTTGACCGGAAGGAAGACCTAAAAAGTGCCACAGCCTGTCCGGCCGGCTCAGCTCGGGCTCGGGCTTGGGCTTAGGCTCGGGCTCGTGGCTCGTGTGCACGTGTGCTCGTGGGCCGGGCCGGTTCTTATCTTTTTGGAGAAAATTTATTTGGGCTTTTGGATTAATTATTTTTTGTAAATAATTAAAGGCTTCAGGCCTAGCTGCGCAACAACCCAAATACTCTCTGTTTCAGGGGTCAGGTCCAGTGCGAGCGTTAACGCGGTTGATTTTAAATCAAATCACGGTTGTAACAGAAGATTAAGTATTTAAATCAAACGATCGGTTATGGTTTAAATCGAACGGTGGTTATGATTTAAACAGTCTTCTTCTAAATCGATAAGATCAAATGGTTTTGATCTAACGGTGGCGGAAAAGGTAGCTTTGATCTAACGGCTGAAATTCAAACTGACCTAACTGCCCAACCAATGTGGTTTTCATCCGACGCTTCGTGTAGTTTTGTTTCCATCTAACGGCTGAGATTTGAACGGTTCAAATCGCCAACAGATGACGCGTCGGTTTTCATCCGACGGCTCTGGCTCTTCTACAATTTTGATCCGACAGTCACAGATTTATCTGCGTAACTGATTCTCCAACCGACTCCCCTATATAAACAGAGGTAGGGTGTGCGATCAGAACACACACTCCTCCTCTGCATTCATCGCTTTCTGCATTCATAACATTATACTTTCTGCATCACGTCCAAGAGAAGTCAGGACACTCTAAGATTCACTGCAGTTCAAGTTAAGCAGTGCCGTTCAACTGAACAGATACCCGTTGTATCCTGGGAGACGATTGCTAACGCCTGTTGGGCACAGTATACCGGAGCAATACGTCTTAAGGACATAGTCCTCGACTCGCCCCAGGTTTGGTTTATTTTACTGTTTCCATATGCACACACCGAACGACTGCGTCTTAGTACAAGATTGATTGTTTCCAACAGCTTCCTCTAATATGCACCTGTTAGCTTCTTGTAGTTGGTTGAAGCTTCTTTGTTGCATTTTCATCTTAAGCATGATTTTGCCTCACTTGCATGCAGCTTCACTTAACTTGTCTTCACTGCTTTTTTGTTGCTGCAGTTGTTCTTTACTTCCAAAAACCCCCCCTAATCATGGTCCGCAAAACACATTGCATACTCCCAAAGACAAAGTCAGGTTGTACAGTCTATGTGAATCCAAAGCTTTTATAAACGCATCAGCCAACTAAAATTCAGTCCTTATGGGATAGGCTTGATTACCACTTTTTGAAACTTATCTTTCACAATATGACAATCTATCTCAATATGTTTTGTCCTCTCATGAAATACTGATTACTCAAAAATGTAAATAGCATGTTTAGCGTCACAGAATAGTTCTATTGGTCGTTCTTGTTTCACCTGCAAATTTTTAACATCAATTGCACCTCACGTATACCAGCTACAAGGGCTCTATAGTATGCTTCCGAAGATGATCTTGACACTGTGGTTTGTTTTTTAGCCTTCCAATAGGCCAAAGCATCTCCCACGGGCATATAGAAGCCTGTTATATATCTTATGGTCTCAGAACCTCCCCAATTTGAGTCAGCAAATGTCTTGAGCTTTGGTGTGCCTTTGCTTGGAAACAACAGCCCTTGTCCTGTTGTTCTTTTTAAGTATCTTAAAACTATGAGCAGCCTTGAGATGTAGCTCTGTAGGAGTATCCAAAAATCGACTAAGTTGCTGCACGGCATATGCAATGTCTGGTAGGCAATGGTTAAGTACAAAAGTTTTTCAAGCAAGCTTCTATACCATGATATATCTAGGATTGGGCTAGAATCATTGTGAGTGAGCTTCAGGTTTTGTTCTAGAGGAGTTTTTGCAGGTTTGGAAATTAGAAAACCAGCTTGTTCCAGCAGTTTAAGTGTGTACTTCCTCTGCATACCATGATCTTCCCCTATGATTTGGCCACTTCCAAGCCAAGCAAATACTTCAGGTCACCCAAATCATTAATCCTAAAAGCTTCGTGTAATTGATCTTTGAGTGACTAAATGTCTTGTAATAAATCACTAACAACAATAATATCTTCAATATATAATAACAAGACTAAGAAAGATGTTGATGTTTGTCTAGTGAATATTGTATGATCATGCTTTGACTATGTGTACCCTTGAGAAAGAAGAAACTGAGTCAATTTTTTTTATTCTACTACCTGCTAGCTTGTTCAGTGCCATATAGAGACCTATGAAATCTACAAACAGAGTTAGGTATTGAGGCTGGAATGCCTTCTAGAAGGTCCGTATAGATTTCTTGACGATTACTATGAAGGAAGACATTGTTGACATCAAGTTGGTGAACCTGCCATCCCTTTACAACTGCTAGAGAGAGGACAAGTCTAACAGATGTCATTTTTGCCACGTAACAAAATCTATCATTGTAGGCTACACCTAAGTGTTGTGTGTAACCCTTAGCCACAAGCCTAGGTTTATATCTCTCCACTGTCCCATATGCCCTTCTCTTAATCTTGTACACTCATTTACGACCTATTGGTTTTTTTACCAGGAGGCAATGTTACCAGGGAGCAAATGTAATTGGCTTCCAAGGCTGCTAGTTCAAGCTGCATGGCTTGTTGTTAATCTTCTGACTTGGCATATTCCTAATAAGTCACAGATTCTTGTTGCAAACTGATATTAAGAGTGTATGTCTTGTACTGAGGAGCTAGAGTATCAAAGGATATATGTGATTGAATAGGATAGAGGACAGGCTGGAAAGTCAAAGAAGGAGGAGCAATAAAGCGGGAAGGTATAGAAGTAAGATGTAACTGACTGCAATAACGATCACGTAGATGAGTGAATGATGAAGGAGAAGGAGAAGAAGATGTTGATTGAGAAGATTTTTGGGTAAATGAGTTTCCCGAAAAGGAACCACTTATACTAAGATTAGGTGATAGGATATGCTCAAGGTTAGAGGGCTGAAGAGTGGAAGATTCAAACTGTAATGTAGTATCTAGTATAGTTGAGGAGTCTAATGAAGACATGTTAGGTGATGTTGAAGGAAAGAATGATAAAGGAGTTGTAAAGGCTCTGGTAGAAGAGGGTTGACTACAAAGTGGAAATATTGTCTCATAGAACTTAACAACCCTTGAGATAACAATGTCTTTGATATCTAGATTCTGCACAATATATTCTTTTGTGGTGAGAGGTATGTCCAGAAAGATGCATGGTATAGCTTTAGGAGCAAATTCATGTTTGTGATTCGTTGTATCACACGAAAGTGCTAGACAGCCAAAAACTTTAAGAGTTGATATGGTGATTTTAACTGGTACAACATTTCATGATGACTCTTTTGAATGAGAATGGGGTAAGCAACAGATTTATCAAGTAAGATGCATGATGTACACTAAAACCCCAGTAAGGTATTGTTAAATGGGCCCGAAATTTGAGGGCTGTAGCTGCAGATAGTATATAGTGGTGTTTTTTTTCTACTATACCATTTTGTTGGAGAGTTTATGTACAACTGATTTGAGGAATCATCCCTTTGTCATGTAAAACTGTCCCATTTTAACTCATGAACATTTTCTGATCTTATGATTTTTACTTATTTATCAAACCATGTATGGACATGATGACATAAACTTTGCAAGACTTGTCTAGCATCATCCTTAGTTTTGAGCAAATAGAGCAAAGTACATCGACCACAATCAACCATTTGAGAAAGAAAGTTTGTCCATACAATGTAGGATGTCTATATTGGTCTCATATGTCAATATAAACAAGGTGAAATGGAGCTTTTTGAGATAGAAGAAGAAAGGGGAAAGAGAATTCTCATCTGTTTTTTAGGGGGCAAATAGTACATGAATGGTCTAAGTGAGGTACAGAAATATAAGGATCTAGCTTGTGGATTTGTTGAATTTTAGGTGCTGAAGCATGGGCAAACCTGCAATGCTATAACATAGAAGATGAAACATGAGTGATAGCAGATGAAGAGAGACAATCTGAAGACTGAGGAGGTTTGATAACTTAATAGATTTAATAGAGGCCATGACACTCAGTTGAACAAATCATCTTCTGGATAACTGATATTGAATCGAACAAGAAAAACTGTGAAATTGGACAAACAATGAGGGAACAAAGATCAATTTATTTAGAGATGAAAGATTGAAAGAGAAAGAGAGAATATACAAGACATCATGCATAATAAGTTCATCATTGACTAGCATTGAACCAACTGAGTAGCCAAAACAAATAACTTGTTAGACATTTTGGTATGAATGTGCTTGATATGCTTATGGCACTAAAACAAATTCAAAGCGTAGGCAATCTGTAGCTCTTGAGTCGAATATCCATACTTTCAAGTCACCAGTAAAACACTTACATATGCTCATATTAGATTGAGTAGACACTACAACAGCATGTGCAACACTTTCATGAGCAAGAACTTGGTTGTCATCTTTGTTACTCAACCAATGCATAAGTTTACGGTGTTGTTCAAGTGTTAGCATATGAGGTTGACAAGTCTGATTCATTTGATCAATTTGAAAGGACTCTAATTCACCAGCAATGGCTTCAATCATATTGACGTGATTCCTGAACTTGAAACCATGAGGAAATACATGCTTCATATAACACCTCTCAACTGAGTGTCCAATCATATCACAATGAGTACATTGTGTGCGCTTAACATCATTAGGATGAAACCTTCCACTGCCTTTTCTATAACCAGTTCCTTGGGACAATTTGTATAAGCATTAGCCACAACACCATTTTGACTAGCACTGTTAGTTATCAAGGCAGTTGGTTCATTGCCAAATGGCCCTGAGAGTTTAAATCCATAAATTTTCTTTCACGTTTAAGTTTCATTGAGAAAGCAGTGTTAATTTCAGGTAGGGGAGTCGTCACAAACTTATGTGACTTCACATGTTCAAAGTCATCATTTGATCCTTTAATAGATTTGATAACATAGTTACTCTTAGCAAACTCAGACATCTTAGAACTGACATCAGATGTATATCCTTGATAATTACACCTAGGGATATATCTTAAGGCCATCATTTCTTCCCATAGCACCTTAAGCTTGATGAAGTAATCATTTAAGGTTTCTTGCTTAACGCCATGAGAATTCCCAAGTCAGTCCGAAAATCTAAAAGGATCTTCGTTCCTGTACCTTAACGTGAGACCTTTCCGTACATCATATGCACTATCATATTGTGCAATGGAAGGAGAATTTCAATTCATATCAACAAACCAAAATATGTGGACCACATCCTTATCAACATACTCACATTTGTGTAAATTCATTAGCAACATATAAGACATCACATATCATCCCCCATAGATGCATATACATGTATTCCCATCATATTCTAAACCATGTGATCACATATCAGCATATATAATCATAAAAACATACTTAGCTATATCATCAAGTCAACATACTTAACTAAGAACATACTAAGTTAGTCAACATACTCAGCTATATCATTCTCTCCCTTTTTGTAATCATCAAAAAAGCAAGAGGACAAAGTAAAAGATAACACATTTTCTCTTATTCAAAGTATTCATACTTCCCCTTAACATATGCATATCTCATAAATTAACCCCCAAGTACATGCACCTTATTTTAACCACATATTGCATCACATGCCACTTATACACTCTTTATTATATACTCCACATATCATTACATTTTCCCCTTTTTGTAATTATCAAAGGACAATAAGGCACAACAAAAAATAACACATATAAAACATGGAAAGAAGGCATTTAAACATTCAAGTTACTGAAGTACAAGTTTAGTGCAAAAAGAAGTACTAAACTAGAAACAATATCATCATGAAAACCTTTATGAGTAATCTGCTCAACATCATTTTCATCTATTTCAATGCCCGATTTCTTAAACATGGAGTAGATGAGGTGGCAATAGGGAAGGGCTTTGTTTGATTTTGTGGTTATTCTATTTGCCAAAAATAGCTTTCCGCTATGTAGAAGTGAAGGTTGCTAGGAGGCTTAGAGGATTTTCTACTGATATAGAATGTGAATTCCACAGAGAATAGTCGAGATATACCAGATGTACTTGTTCTTGTTCTTTGTAGGATGAAAATCTAAGGAGCTTTTAACTTGGTCTTCACTGACCTTCCATCTTGCATAATCCCATTTTCCTACATCAAATTCATTTAACCCTTCATTAGGAACCCCAAACAAATGACTTATAGTCACAATGTTCCATTCTAGGTATGTACCATGAATTATAGTATGTAGTGCATAGTGAAATTTATTTAGGTATTCTACCCACAAGTTTGCATAAAATAGTCTAGTATACATTTTGATAATCTACTTCCCATTCCAAAGAGGCTTCTATTTTTGAACATTTTATCCGATCTATGGTTGATTTTAACTCATATTTTTCTCAAAATACTTGAGTTTTAAGTAACTTCAAGAGAGTGGTTGTCCTCTCATCATCTCTCATGTAGTAAATAATTATGTCAAAAGATATAATTCAACTTACCTGTTGGCTCATCTAGTGCTCCTTTTAGTGTGATTAGACTCTATCCTCAAATTTGTACCCTTTTGAGAAGATCTTTCATGTACTCTGTTTGAGAAATGTACACTCATTTCAAACTTAGATTCCTTGAGCCTACCAAAATTCTTACACAAAGAATCATTAGTAGCATCAAAGATAATACCAATATAAATTTGTACAAGTAAATGATCATTTTATTGTTAAACTAGGTGGTATCCATCCTTCCTCTTGAAGTGCCATTTTAAAATAGGAAGTTTCTTAATATCTCATACCAAGTTCTAGGAGCTTGTTTAAGCACATAAAGAGTCTTTTAAATTTGAAGACATGATTTGGATAATCATGATCTTCAAAGCTCTGTGATTGAGCTACATATACTCCCTCTTGAGTAATGTCATTCAAGAAAACCAATTTTACATCCATTTCATATCACCTTTTTCTTCTTTTACTATGTTTAGCATTAGCATATATTGTCAAATTTCAAACATCCTTTAACTTACTATTAATCAAGTGTTTTTGTTGTTGCAGTTAGCTTGGATCAAATTTAATTCTTAGTTTGCAAAGTATGAAATTTAAGAAAGTGGTTGAGTTTTTCTCACATCAAACTTATTGCAAACATTTCACATATAAATCTGCTTGGATATATTTTTGCACTATCATTCGAGTGGGGCTTTCTGATTGTTTCTATCCCGATGGAAGTTGATTGTGGTGATCAAGGAGGAAACGGTTGTGATTTTGAAGAATTGCTGCATGGATGCTTCAATATTGGTTTCTTTAAGTGCTACAAAATGGGAAATTCCCAAAGGTGAAATTTCAGTGGTATAGAAAGAAAATCGTAATTACCGTGAAAAAGAGAATTTCAAAATAATCTTAAGTAAATTTTACTTTTATAAAAAATAAGTAATAGTTATTAAAATTATATTTATGCCAATCTAAAATTTTCAAATTATTGAGAAATGTCTTTTGCTCTTCTTCCTAATTTTTTGTTTTTCTTTGACCCTTTTGTAATAGTTAATAATTTCACCTCTCTAAATCCAAATTATTCCCAAAACAAAAATGATTTTTTTCTCCGAAAAGAAAAAAGGAAAAAAAGGAAAAGAAAAAACCGAAAAAATGGACCCTCTTGTCCTAAAAGAATCTCTTAGTAAAACAGAATCTCTCCTGACACCAAGCCGCTGGAGGCCTTTTCCCAAAAAAGAAAAGACAAAATACTTCCGCTGGAGGCCTAATCTTTCCCTATATCCATTTCACAGCCAATTGACTAGGGTTAAGTTGGACAAAATTAGGGTTTCAGATTTTTTCCGCTTTTAACATCGCAGATTTCAATCACCTGCAGCCTTCAAAAGAATTTACTAATGGTTGTGAAAAGCGAGAAAGGTGACAGCGGTGGGGGCGGCGAGAAGGCCGAGTCTGTGGAGCTGTTTTTGAAAATTGGCTTAGATGAACAGACAGCGAAGAACACTGTAGCAAACAATAAGGTCACTGCAAATTTGAAGGCCGTTATTCACGAGGTAATCAATCACATATTGCATGCTCTGTGATGATTTATAGTAATATTCAGTCAGCTTTGAAGATTGTACTTTTCTTGCGGAGTTTATAAGAAAGGTAAAGGAGTATCCAGAAGACGGAAAAGAATTGCTGTTATTTGGATTGAATGACTTATGCTCTCAATGTCAAGCATTATAGGTTTGGAACAGTACACAAATATGCTATGGCATGTTGAGGTAGAGTTTACATTGGTGATCAGCATTTAGTATGCTGAACTGAATGATACCTTATTCAATTATGACTTTTGAGAATCTCCTAACAGCTTTCTACTTTAGTATGCTGATTCAAGAAGTCACAATTTTTGAGATTCTCCTAAGAACTCGTTAAGCATGATGCAAGCTGGATTCTTGTTTAGCATGAAATGCTTTGTTAATCATTTTCTTTTGGTTGGTAATAGAACTTTGTGATTTAGGAACTTGCTCGAGTAACTGCTATATTTCTTAGCCAATTGTTACTTTATCCCTCATTGCTTCCCTTGGGTGATTGGGTCGCATGGTACCTCAACTTATGAACAACGGTATGCTATAGAGCATATCAGAGTCATCAAAAGGTGACAAGCTGCTTGTCAAAGCTGGTTCATAATGCGTAACCTTTAGTAATTTACTTTGTTATTTCTGGGAACTTGAGAAATTTGTGAGTTTCAGTAGAGTGATTTTCATTTGCTGATCAGGTCACCTAATTGTTAATTTGGCCTGGCTATGCTTTTGTTGGGGGGGGGGGGGGGGGGCTTTTCGTACTCATTTTTCCACTTCATCTGCCTAAGGATTTTCTATGAAAGATCTGTTCTCATATATACTGCTTAAGATAAATTTACGGTCGTATCTGAAATTTCTCTGGTCTCATATGTAATTAACTAACTTTCAGAGAGAATTTTTTTACTTTTAATAAATCATGTGTACGCTTCCTTCTATGGTCATGGTGAATTTTTTTGTACATCTGTTCTTTTTGTACGTCTTTGACCAAATTGCGTCCCTTTTTCATGTTTGGACTTTATTTTTTCCTTTAATTTCAGGCAGAAGTAGCTGATGGTTGTGATAGGACAGTTGGGAATCTTCTCTACACTGTGAGCACCATAACTTTTGATTCTTCCTTATTCTGCTTTTGCAAGTTAGTTGCTAGAGAAAGAGAAACCTCTGACACTCATGCAATAGTGTTGTTTGCTCTTGATTACTTGTGTATTTCTGCATATCGTTTCATCGCCTCCATTGAACAGTATTTTTGCTGGTGTGAATGGTTGACATTCTTTCTTTTCAGGTTGCTACTAAATTTCCTGCAAATGCTCTTGTGCACCGACCTGCATTGCTCAAATATGTCGTCACATCAAAGGTGCACACATTCTTCTTCTCCCTGTTTACTTTTGCACACTCAGGCGAACAAAGTAGAACATCTTTGAGAGGGGTACTTGGTGATTTACACTAAGACATGATACTACCTCAGGACACATGGGTATTAGGTGTTCCATAATAAGAACCGCGAAGGATATAAAAATGATGATTTTATTTACCAGACTTTGTTATTGTTTCTTCAGACACATTTGCTGTGCTTCATCACCGTGATCAACATTTTGAAAGAATCTGCGTAAAATTAACAGATCCCCAGACTTAGCAAACATATTTAGTGAACCAATTTACTTGTATGAGCCTGTAATTTCCCCATCAAATTACTTTGCCTAGTACTCTCTCTGTTTCTTTTATCTGTCATTTGAGATTTCCAGCTGAAATCCACAAATCATTGAGCAGTGTGTAAAAACCAAATTGTGCTTTCGGGATTAGTAGAATTTTATAGAAACGCTGAGAAACTGGTCACCAGTGGTTGGTTGAAGTAATAAAGGGCATGAGTAACGTTGGAAAAAATGTAATAAGTAGCATCCTGGTATGTTCAAGTGATAGATAATCTGAAGCCAGTAAAAATAAAAATAAAAAATTGTAAAGGGTACTGATTAGAAAGAAAGAGGAAGTGCCCCCCCTTTCTTCTAAATGATGCACCCTCAAGATCCTGAAAGACATCACAGCTATTGGGTTTCACAGAAAGCTTGCTGGCTCGAGAAAGATGATTGGGCTATTAAATCTGGAAATCTTGTTTTCTGCAGATTAAATCTGCTGCTCAGCTAGAAGCTGCATTTTCATTTCTTGCGGCTACTGCTACTGATACATTGATGGTTGATGAATTTGAACAAGCATGTGGTGTTGGTATGGGAAAACATCTTCCCTTTCTTTTTTATTCTTAATTGCTGATTATAGTCTCTTTGAAATTGTAAACTGTAGGGGAAAATCAAATTCCTTCCACACCTCTTCATTTTGACGTTTTCATTTATGTTGCTCATGTTTCAACTATGACTTTCTCTTAGTTGTATATTTTTCCTTTGTAACTATTATGATACCTTTGGAAGGAAAAACGGGGTGGGGATTGGGGTTAAAGCTCTAGTGGATTCCTTGAATGTGTGTTCAGTATCAGACTGATTCCTTTTGGACTTTGGCTATTGCCAGCTTCGTATGATCATCATGAAAGCTCTTCTGGATACACAATCAAGACTTGTAGTTTAGCACCTACAAAAAAAAAAAAAAAAGGAAGAAGGACATGCAGTTTAGATTGAAGCCATGTTGTAGCATATTCAATCAGTTTATGATGTATATGCGTCACGATTTAATAGTTACTCCAAATGCTTGAAAATTCTAAAGAACATTGGTTGCTTGTATACTCTAGAAACCTGTCTTAATTTTGTGCAGAAAAGAATGGCTACACTATCTTAATTGTGTAATTGTGATGGGTGTAACTTTATTAATTTATTTTTTTGCACGCGAACAAGTTCTATATAATCGTTATAGCATTGAATTTATTGCTGGATTCATGTGTGTGCACTGATGCACTAACTTGAACTTTTTGGTCTGCTTTCCTCCCCTGCCTCTCTTTCTACTAAATAAGTAGTTGCTTGGTTATTGCTAAGAGGTTGACTCTTTGTGGATTTACAGGTGTTGAGGTATCTTTGGAAGATATAGAACTCACAGTCGACGAAGTTTTTGAAGAGAGAAAGTCATTGATTATAGAGCAACGATACCGAACTAATGGTTTGTATCAGGGATTGAAGTAGGAAAAAGTTTTTGCAGGGCTGAAATCAAACCATATAACTATATGTATGAATGTATAATATTGTTATGAGTTATACCGCTATAATAACCTCATTAACATTTTCTTTTAGCCATTCATTGGCTATAGTATATTTTTTTCATCCAAGAATTGTCTTTGTCATAATTTGTATTTTGATATTCTGCAAAGTTTTATGGGGCCATGAGAAGGTGAATGCATGTTTTAGATGTACTTGACAATTGACTGATTAGTTAGACTAGATCTAACTTCTCTATGGTTCAGTTGGCAACAAGGATGAGCTTAGATCGGTGAAAGCTTCTTTTGACGGATCTATGACTTAGCTAAATACTAGTTTGAGCTTAGAGTAGAGAATGCTATGAATTCGTCCTCCTCCTAATTCTTCTTCATCTTCCACTATTTTTTGGCAAGTATTCTTCATCGTCTAAACTCCGCCTGGTTGAATTTTCGACTTGCCGGTCTCAAACCCGTCTAAAAGAGAAGGGTTGTATTAGGTTGATGGTACACATGAAATAATTAGATAAGAAATATAGTTGAGGTTATTATAGACGTTTCATTAAAAGACGAAATAGTAGGTATTATTAGAAAAAATATAGAATTATAGCTCTTAAATTGGTGTTGGGAAGAGAAGCAATCAATGTCATTAGATTATATGCCCTTCAAGTGAGTTTAGATTAGGTTGTAAAAGTCCAATTTTGGAAAGATTAGAAGACGTAGTGCGTGAAATTCCAACAGGTGAGAACGTCTTCATATAAGGAGATTAAAATAGACATATAGGTAAAAGGAATAATGATTATAATGAGGTACACAGTGGATTTGGTTTTGGAAACAGAGACAATGAAGGAAGATCAATTTTGGATTTTCCAATAGCGTATGACCTTGTAGTCACTGACACATTTTTCTAAAAAAGTGACGAGCACTTGATTACATTCAAAAGCGGACTAAATAATTCCAGATATACTATTTAATGACTTGTAGGAGATATAAAAAGCTTGTAAGTATAGTGACTGTAGGAGAAAGTTTAGCAATGGAATACCATATTGTAGTTTCGGATGTCCGTGTCCAAAATAGAAGATTGATAAAACAAAGGCTTATAGAACCCAAGATAAAATGGTAGAACTTTAAGGAGACTAAGCAAACAGAGTGTAGACTAGTAGTATTAGAGCAAGAAATCTTAAGAAATTCAAGTAGTGATGCAAATGAAGTATGTGAGGATGTAGCGGTAAAAATAGAGGAAATAGTAAGAAATTTATGCGTCAAGTAAAAAGGTGGAACACATGCAAAAACAAAATCTTAGTGATGGAAAGGAGAAGTGCAAGACAAAGTAAAAAAAACAAGAGAACTAGTTATAAAACACTTCAAAGTTGTAGGAAGAGAATTGAGAAAAATATAGCCTTGCTAAAAAAGAAGCTAAACTGGCTATAAGTGAAGTCAAATCGAAGGCGTTTGAAGATATTATAAGTGATTGGACACGAAAGAAGATGAAAAAATTGTATATAAAATTGCTGGAGCGAGGAAAATGAAGATAAGAGATTTGACTCAAGTTAAATGCATTAAAGACAAAAGATAACACGATCTTAGTAGAGGAAAGGGCAATACAAAATAGATGTAGAAGATAGTTTGAGAAACTTTTTAATGAATAAGCGGGAGATGAACTCGTATTGGACGAGTTACATAACTCTGACGGTATTCCAATTGATGCTTGAAAATAGCTAGGGAAATAAGATATTATGTGGCTCACAATCTTTTTAGCAAGATTATGAAGACAAATTAGATGTCTGACCAGTGGAGGAAAATCACTGTGGTACTTTTACATAAAAACAAAAGAGATATACAAACTTGTGCAAATTATACAGAAATTACGTTATTGAGCAACATAATGAAGCTCTGAGAGCGAGTGATTGAGAAAAGACTTCGCAAACAGACGTGCATCTGAAATCAAACTTGGATTTATGCTGGGAAGGTCAACAATGGAGACTGTTCATCTTGAGAAGATTAATAGAGAAATGTTGAGAGAAGAATCAATATTTGCATATAGTTTTCATTGACCTAGAGGAAACATATGATAAAGTTTCGCGAGAAATCTTGTGGAGAGTGCTTGAAAAGAAAGGTGTTAGAATAGCATTTATATAAATTATAAATACATGTATGAGAACAATATGACAAGCTTAAGGACACTTTGAGGACTGAGTTTGGAGTTCTCTATTATAGTGGGTTTACATCAGGGATCTGCATTAAGTTGATATTAGTTATAGATGAGCCTACTCGACACATTTAAGACATAGTGAACGGAGAGCATGTTGTTTGCAAATGACATTGTGTTGGTGGATAAGACTAGTGAAGGAGTCGATGCTAAGCTGGAATATTAGTGGAAGACACTAGAGAAAAAAGAGTTTCAAATTGAGTCGAAAGAAGACAGTACATAAAATTTAATTTTAGCAACAAAAGAATGACATTAGAACCTTGTGTAAAATTGAGAGACTAATAGATTCACCTGAGTGAGAGTTTTAGCCATTTAGGTTCTATACTATAAAAAGATAGAGAATTGTCAAAGATGTGAATCACAGGGTACATGCGGGATGATTAAAGTAGAAAAGTGCATCAGGTCTTTTTTGTGATAGAAAAGTATATTTAAAGCTTAAAGAGAAGTTTTACCGGACGATAGTAACATCCGCGATGTTGTACGAGTTTGAATGTTGAGCATGAACAAATGATGTGAGTGGCGGAAATGAGAATATTAAAATAGATGTGTAAAAAATGCGGAAGGATAAAATAAGATATAACATATAAAGAGAAATGTTAGGGCACTTGCATGTGCAAAGGCGTTCTGCAGATGCATCTGTTAGGCGGTACGAGACAATGAATGAGATGCATGTTAAATGTAGAAGAGAGAGACCAAAGAAGACTTGGAAAAAGACAATTAAAAAGGATATGACTTATGTTACAATTGGAGGGCATATAAAGATATAGCATAATGGAGACAATTGATTCATGCAGCTGATGTCATGTAGAAGGTATAAGAGTTAAGGGAGAAGTTTTTGTACTTAGGTCGGACTTGCGGTTGAGATGATATGATATTTTTGAAAAGAAGCGCATTCTTAAGACGCATATTATGCATTAACTATTAAGAGACACAAAGGAGGGTTGGATTCACGCTACTACTTAAAAAATAAAAAAAAAAATAAAGCGCAAGAGAAACGATTGATCCATATAACCGATCCCATATAGTGGGCAAAAGGCTTGAGTTTTGTTGTTGTATTCTTCATCTTCTACTAATTGATGCATAAATGGATATAGTTGTACTTTTTTGGGATGATATTCTTGTTGCATGTTGCACTAGTTAAACAATTTAATACTATTGCCTATGCTATTTTATTATCGTCACTTGGTTTTCTTCACATACAATTTTCATCACGTCTTTTCTTTTTCAGTTGGTGAGATACTTGGCGTTATTCGTAAAAAGTTGCGTTGGGCAGATTCAAAGACCGTCAAGGTATATATGCTTGTTATTCCGTCTCTCCTCTTCGGAAAGTGGGAAAGTAGGAAACAATGTAAACACGGATAGAGGCTGGTGCAGTTCTAAATCATGTTTCTAATACTTGAGTTGTGATACCAGCAACTTGTAGATGCAAAATTGCATTCTCTGCTTGGTGAACGAACAGCTGCAGATGATGAGAAACCTGTGAAAAAGAAGAAAGATAAGCCTGTCAAGTCAGAGGCAAGTACAACCGGTCTCCTTTAAGTGTAGTAAAATGAAGGTTAATTTACTGTTTGTTGTCTTACATCTGGTTTCACTCCAGGAAAATGAGCCTGCCAAAGAGACTCCAAAACCATCTGAAGAAGTACTTAATCCTTTTACTGTATTCCCTTCACCGGAAGAAAATTTCAAGGTTAGCGAGTTATTGCATCTAACAACAATTTATGCACATGTATGGCTTCTACCTGTCCATAGCTAAGAAAGCTGGGTTTTTAGAGGAGCTTGTCAACCAAGAAAACAAGGAGCTTGTCGATCAATAAAATTAGCTTGTGAAGGAAGAATGGATAGATAATTTAGTGGACGTAACACGTGTTTATGCTTTGATTACTTATTTCTGCTGAAGTGTTTTCCTGTATTTTGTTATGATCAGTATTTATCGGGACGGTAAAGGAGGAACTTTGATTTTCAGCCTCACTTGACATTCTTGGTGCTGCTTAAGTTATCTAGTCTTCCTCTGCCTTGCGACAGATTGCACCATTAAAATTTCTTCATTCCTTTGAACATATTATCCTAGCTCCCTGTATTCTCCAACTCCTGCCTTCTTTGCTTGTAGGTGCATACAGACATATATTTTAGTGATGGACGTGTGCAAAGACCTTGCAATTCAAAAGAGATACTTGAAAAGCATTTGAAGATAACCGGAGGAAAAGTTATGACCCGCTTTCCTCCGGAACCAAATGGTTATTTACATATTGGTCATGCCAAGGTACTTCAAACTCATTTGATCTTCTTTTGTAATTTTCTTCTGACTAATCACTGTCTCCACTTATGTAGGCTATGTTTGTTGACTTTGGTTTAGCAAAAGACAGAGGTGGATGCTGCTATCTAAGGTGGGGGCTTTCTGTTCCCCTTGGGATCTACTATTTTTCCTTGTAACTTTTAAGTTAAAAGGTTTTGATTCTGTGTTACTGCTGATAATGCTAGAAGTTGAGTGTCGAATTTTGGGTTATTTTTGCCGTTTAACAGTTTCTAAATAATTTGAACAGAACCATTGGTGTTTATTTATAGTATGGACTCGCTGATTGCAGAATGGAATGTGATATTTTGAGTAATTAATTTTACTTTTTCTGTCAGATTTGATGACACCAACCCAGAGGCTGAAAAGAAAGAATATATTAATCATATTGAAGAAATAGTACGTTGGATGGGATGGGAACCTTTCAAGGTATTAATGGTGGTCTAATTTGGTGTTCTTCATTTTTGGCTAAAAATGTTTTTAAGATGTTAGAATGTGGCAGATTACATACACAAGCGATTATTTTCAAGAACTGTATGAGCTGGCTGTGGAGCTGATAAGAAGAGGTCATGCTTATGTTGATCACCAGGTATCTTGAGCTAGAATGATTTATGAAGCTTTTGCCACTTATCTTTTTTTTTTTTGGGGGTAATTTTTGCCACTTTTCTTCATTACATTCATCCTTATATTCCTGGTATATGTATGTGCTTACTCCTTTTCCTGTTTCGTTTGTTTGGTTTAAATAAGATAATTATGTTGATACAATGACATTGCAGTACCTTTCAGAATAATAATTGACTCAAAGTACACCTGCAAAGTTATCCTACTACAATGTTGAAAAGTTCTATTCAAGAGTACATCTTAAATCTAGCAATGGACTGGTTTTATATTGAATACTTTCTCCAAATACCAACATAAAGCTTGATTTTAGACACGATCTCTCTATCTGTAGGGCCTTTCTCTTTTAGAAGATCCTCATATTTCTTTATTTCCGTAGATGATAGGCTACCTTTAGAATGCTCACGAGCATCCTCCTGTTTATGAAATTTGCTAGAAAGCTGATTTTCTGCGACCCAGTGCAGTACTATTGTCTGCTTGAGATTCGCGAACTTCGTGTCTGCCATCCATGTCTTAAGAAAATTCTTTGCTTTTCTAAAAAGTGCACTCAAAGAACAAGTGATGGTGAGACTCACTAGTGTTGTGTCGGAAAGAACACATTACAATCCAGCAACCCCAGACATAGATCACGTGAGTGTTTAACATTTTACTAGCAGGTCACCCTAATATTATAACATGCCTTGAAATGTTTTATCTGTCCCTAATTACTTTCCACTGCCCATGTTGAATTGTCATTGGAAAGCAACTCAACATAGACCTTTGAGGTAGATGTTACCCATATCACCTTCCTTAGCTTATCGGTATTTCTTTGCAGGACAGAATCATGTGTGATATCTGTAATTGAACTGCTGCATTCCTCTTGTCCCTAGGTCATTGTTATATACTGTGATCCATTAATTATTCTATTAGAGCTTCACGGTTGCACCAATATTCCTTGTTCTGGTGAACAATTTTACCATATAAGTGGCTCAGGAGATGCAATTATCAAGCCATGTATCTATTGCTCCCATTACCAAGGACCACTTTGATTGTGATTTTCTAATTTTCATCTGTTGTGGTTGCAATTCCTTTGGCACTGACAGATGGGTCTATTTGGTATTTTTGCTTTTATCTCATGTCTTTTACCATTCTGTATCCATATGCTAGAAGTCTAAGACAAATGCGACCAATTTGTTGGCTCTTATTGGGAACGACTGACAGCCATATTGGGCCTATTACTATATTTGTATTCCTTATGTATGAGTATATTTATTTCTCCACATCTGTGTCCAGACGCCTGAAGAAATCAAAGAGTACAGGGAGAAGAAGATGAACAGTCCTTGGAGAGACAGGCCAATTGAAGAATCACTTAAGGTGTTTGACGAGATGAAGCGAGGCATGATTGAAGAAGGCAAAGCGACCCTAAGAATGAAACAGGATATGCAGAGTGATAACGGCAATATGTATGACCTCATTGCATATCGTATCAAGGCAAGGAAATCTTTTTCCTCAAATGGGGAAGTTACTGTTATGAAATTTTATTGGTCAACTTTTTCTGATTTGGATGCTTTGGTATCAAGTATCTTTCTATTTTGACGTTCTTATCGAAATGAAAAATCTTCCTTTTAATTTGTGTTTTCAAACTTTGTTTTCCAGTTTACTCCTCATCCGCACGCAGGAGACAAGTGGTGTATCTACCCAAGCTATGACTATGCACATTGTATAGTCGATTCCCTTGAGAACATAACTCATTCGGTAATCTAGTCATGTTCATTTGTAGTTTCTGGAAAAATTCTTTTGACTTTTGAAGGAGCTTCTTTTTAACACAACAGTTTTGCAAATTTTGGCCTCTGCGTTTGAGTGCCAGATATCTTTTTCTATGTTATCATGGTTTGTGCTAATAATGTTCATGGTTGTCAACTGATTTGGTGGATGGATGTGGGTAGCCTGGGTGTGGGCTAATTATGCTGATTCTTCCTATGCCTGCTGTTTTACAAGTTTCTGAACTGATCTCTGCATATTCTGTTGTTTGATTGCATTATGGTGGCTGTCATCTTTTGTGAGCTCTGGACTGATACCTCTCCGTCATGACCACTTGGCTGAACAATGCTACCTACTTCTTTGAGTGTGTAGCTTATTACATATTAGTATCTATATTGACGATGATGTGCATTAGAATTGTCATTTGTGATGATTCTTGGATAAATGGATAAATGATATTACCTGATTCGTTGCAGTTTCCGTTATCCATTACTGGTTTTCAGGGGGCACAATTTATGTAAATAGTGTTATGGAACTTTCAATGGCCTTCAAGAAATTCAGTCTGCATAATATTCAGGCTTAGCTAGAGGTTGGAAATAAGACACCTACATTTGCACTGTATGATGATATTGTAGTGCTATTCCTATTTTTCTCCTATCCGTGTAAAGTTCTCTATTTGAAATCTTCATTCCTGTCAAAATCTGGGAATTCTAGAATGGTTTGTCATTGGTCTAATTATAGTGCATAAATTTTCTGGAAATAATATGACTGGTTAAACCTTTCAAAATTCCTAGGGTCTCTCTTTTAGGACTTGTTTGTTTGATAACTCCCTGCTGATTGGAACTCGTTTCGGTAAGAAGTTTGTTTCTCTACTTCCCCTGGCCATTGTGCAAACCAAGAAGATCATGCTCCGCCTGATCATGTGGTCTACGATGTTTGCCTTTTAGTTCAAAAGTTATCATAGAATTCTGCAGTTAGTGGACAAACTTTCATTCAGTCTTATCTGGGAACTCAATGTGGCAAATTGTATCTGTTGGCCGGTTGATCACTTGAATGATGTTCCTTGGAGTCCTCTCCACTCTTTTTAATGGAAGAGCAACAAAAAGAGTAGTATGTTGTTGGAGCAAAGTTAATCCTTCAGATTTTAGTTCCATGTAAGATTTTGAGCTATGGAAGGACGTGAAGTTTTTTTTTTTTTGGGTAAATAAAAGGACGTGAAGTTTGTGTAAAGTTTTTGGTATTGGCCATTTTGTCCAAGTTATTTTAATAATTTTTAAAGGAATACATGTTTGTTCATGTTCAGAGTAACGTGCCTGCAGTACATACATCTACATTTTGAATCTAAGAAACATGGAAGAGGAAGTAACATGGTTGGTAGATTGAGAATGTGTCGAAAATTTTCAGCTGCTTTTCCTGTTACTTCATCATCTTTAGATCGTTTGCCCCTAAACTAATTTTGTCATCTTTTGGATATTACCTTATAGTCTTTATGTCAAACAACTCGTGCTTTATCGATGTTGCAGCTGCAAAAAATTGTATACATACTTCATTTATAATATAAGAGTACTCTATTGCAACTGCCAATGTGATTTCTGTGGAAATCACTGGATAGCACATATGGATTTTGCTTTGCTTTCGCTTCTGTTGGAAGTTGGTCTATCTTTTTAAACTCAAATGACAATCTAATAATTCTCTTCAAATGTGAAGTTGTGCACTTTGGAATTTGAGACTCGTCGTGCTTCGTACTACTGGTTACTTGACGCGCTGAGCCTTTATCTGCCCTATGTCTGGGAGTATTCAAGGTTAAACGTTGCAAACACAGTTATGTCCAAGCGTAAGGTGAGTTGGTCTACTTTCTGCTTTAGGATCCTTGTTGATTTGGTCTTTTCCTCTGCAACAACAAACAGGAATTTTCCATCGTCTAACATTCCTCGTTGTAGTTAAACCGTCTTGTAACAGAAAAGTGGGTTGATGGTTGGGATGATCCTCGCATGATGACTCTGGCTGGATTGAGGCGTAGAGGGGTGACCCCGTCTGCTATCAATGCTTTTGTTCGAGGGATTGGAATCACTAGAAGGTTGAGCTGTAGGAATTTTTCCTTTGCAGAGATCTAACTGCTATTACTTTATCATCAGTCAATAACTTGGCTAACAATAGTTGAAATCTCTCTTTCAGTGACTCTAGTCTGATACGATTGGAACGCCTTGAATACCATATCAGAGAAGAGCTAAACAAAACAGCACCACGCACAATGGTTGTGTTAAGTCCTCTCAAGGTATCTCATACGACTTGCCTATATGTGAATTAGCCATTGTTAACCTTGTCATTCATGACTTGAGCTTCTTAGTATGTTTAAACCTTTCCTGTACTATATTCGTTTCAGGTAGTCATTACAAACCTCGAAGCAGGTTCAGTTATGGATCTGGATGCTAAAAAGTGGCCTGATGCTCAAACTGATGATTCATCTTCCCTTTACAAGGTAACTCAGTTGTTCCTGGTGTTCATGCTTAAGCTGTTGTCTCCTAATCTGTTTCATTTGTTATTTCTAAGAGATTATATATATCTTGTGGGAATATGTTGGTATGAACTTTGAATCATGCTCTATTTGTTAGTGATGTAGAAGAATGCTTTTGTTCGTGTCATTGATGCTGTTTAGACAATTTCATATCCTAACAGCGCCTTCCTTCTTTACAGGTTCCGTTCTCAAAGGTTGTGTATATCGAACGTACAGATTTTCGCATGAAAGATTCGAAAGATTACTATGGACTGGCTCCTGGAAAATCCATCTTATTGAGGCAAATTTTGTGGCTTTCTAGATTCCTTTTCTTTGTTCCAAGTGCTTATGTGAAATAAACCATCATTATCAAGATGTGTTTACTTGCAGGTACGCATTTCCAATAAAGTGCACTGACGTAATTCATGGTGAAGATAAGGAATCTATTCTTGAGATTCGGGCTGAATATGACCCCTTCAAGAAAACCAAGCCTAAGGTGTTGCAGCTAGTAACTTGATAAATGGAATGGTTTTTTCTTGTAGTAAAGAGTCCTCTCTGGGTTACAAGGATCTGTCTAAAAGTTTATGTTGTGCAGGGGGTTCTTCACTGGGTTTCAGAATCTTCACCTGGAGTTGATCCACTGAAGGTGGAGGTCAGATTATTTGACAAGTTGTTCCAATCTGAGGTTAGGAATTTCTGTTTGCAACTTTCTCTTGCTTCTTGCAATATGAATTTGGCTCACTCTAGCGGTGAGTGTCTGTAGGATTGTTGTACTTATTTATCTTCTGATCAGAATCCTGCTGAGCTCGAAGATTGGCTCGGGGATTTGAATCCTGAGTCAAAAGTAGTAATACAAAATGCTTATGCGGTGCCTTCACTTAGATCTGCTGCAATCGGAGACAGATTTCAGTTTGAAAGGCTTGGTAAGTAATTTACGTTATAACTTCATCATTACACCAAATAACTTACTGAAAATTTGATATGCCCACCTCCAAATTTATGTGAGTGCTCTTGCGAACCATTTTTCGGCTATGTTATGCCCTTGTATGTAATATGATGGGCGGGGGATTGCTCTTCCCTTTGAAGGCTTGTTCTTTTGGGATGAAGTGTTATCCTCAGTTTCAATAATTTTTTTTCCTGTCTGCTGCATGAAAGCACTGTTATCTTATCTGCTTGTGCTGTTTCGTGCCATTTTCTCCAGTCGTAGGTGGACCCAAGTTGTGAAAGTAGAACCCTGTGGTGTAGGAACCCAGAGGGTAGATGATCACCCTGTGTGTTTTTTTTAATGCTAATCTTGGCTGACTTGGCAAATCCCGAATACTTGTATAGTCTTGTTACATAACTTTAATCACTGTTTTGGTTAAAGGCTTTAAACTGTCATGTTGTTAGATGAGGTAAATGGTCATAAAAACAAATCACCATGGGTTTGATTGATGATGCAGCTGCTACATACAGTTATCCATGGTGTTTTTTTTTTTTTTTACATCGCCGATTCTGCACAGCTCTTCCCGACTATGTTTATTTTAACCTGTTCCTTCCCATATCATGACAGGCTATTTCGCGGTTGACCAGGACTCAACAGCTGAGAAGCTGATCCTTAACCGCACTGTCACTTTACGAGAGACCTACGTTAAGGGTGCAAAGTAACTAGCAGCTTCGCATGATGCGTCAGATAAGGCTATAATAATTCTCCCCATGGGGGGTTATTATTTGTAAATTTCAGAAAGGTTATATTACATCCGGGTCAGAGATTTGACATAGAGAATCACATTGGTTCCAGCTTTAAATTGGTTGAGTTTTGTAAAGTCCGAGTTTAGTACACATTTAAACTGGACTTATGTTTTAAGTTTAAACTCAGATCTGATTGGTTCAGTTTACTTCTTAGCTTGGGTGGGTCTTTTGGAAGCTCCTCATGGGGTGTACATGGTCCGGTCCGGCTGGTTTTCGGGCATATTACAACCGAACCGTTTGTAACGGTTTGGAAATGCTAAAATCAAAACCGGATCAAAACTGGTCAACAAACTGTTTGATTGGTCTGGTTTGGTTTTGGTTTTTTCTCGTTTATTTAATGCAATACAATTTTGAGAAAAAATCTAAAATTACAAACCAAATAGCCAATTAAATAAATTACAAGACAACTACATAAATTGCAATATATATATATATATATATATATTATACATTTTAAAAATATATATTCTAAAAATATATATCTTATAAAAACTGTACGGTCTAATTTTTATAAGGTATATATTTCATATATTTTATAAAATAATGTATTTTACATATTTATAAAATATGTATATTATAATATATATATATATTTTATAAAAAACGGTCCGGTTTAGTTTTTATGGTTTGAAATTTTCAAAACCGAAAACCGAATCGTATGAAATGGTTTGGTCTTCAAAATTTTTAAAACCGACTGTTAAAACGTAGTTCGAATTTTTTTTTTTTTTTTGTTTGGTTCGGTTTGTTTCGGGGAGCTAGAGGATGCTTTTTCTAGCTAGACTAGGTCTTCTAGTCTAAAAAATTCATGGTACCTATACGTGAGATTTACCTGCAAGGCTTATTACATTGTGAGTGTTTACATTTCAAATAGATATATTTTTCTTTGACTTTGATATATGATGGAATAAAGCAAAATGACTCACTAAATTGACTGTATTTCTTATATTATAAAGTAGCAGTTGATCGACATAGCTTGACGTAATTTTTATTATGCGTCGTTGGAAAACAATCTATGTATGTTTCTGACACATGAATATGGTTGCGTACATCCAATCCTCCATACCCCGTCATAGACGCGAGCCTATAAGGCAATAGAGTAATGTTGTTGGTGCTTATTACATTGTGACGAGACATGAATGGACTATAATATTTGAGACCAGAGTATTTCGTTATGTATGTTAGACTACTTAAGCACTTAATCAGAGGCAAAGAGGGCTAATGTGTCTAATAGGGTTGTTTGTATAGAGTTCCCTATCCAAATGGCAATTAAACTTACTACCATCCTTTAGGTTGATCGAATGCAAGGAAGATGTTGAAAACAGAGGAAAACGAGAGGCGGCATTCTGTGTTGTTGATTTGGCAACTACTCTTTCTGTCCGAAAAATATTGTTATAGTTGATTTGATGATGATTCCGATGGTATCTACAGATGGCGAAGCTATTGTATATTTACCGTATCTGTTTACCGTTTGTTTGCTGACATGTACATTTATTGTCGCGTCCATTGTGAGGGATTTGATTTAGGCCACATGTACGCATGCACGGGAGGCCATTATCTTCTTCCAACGATCGTCCGAGCCATACAGTGTATGGGGTTGACGTTGACAATTGCAATCATTGGGACACGAATTCTGTGGAGCTTTTGTTACTCATCGGATAACATTGCTGTAATTTATTTTTATTTTTTATATTTTGACATGAATCTTTTGCAAGCGTACCGCTTAAAGATGTACGTTCTTAAATAATTGATGTTATACATACATGTTTGACACGTACTTGAGTTGCTTTGATATTTAGTTTCGCAAAATATCAGTATTTCCTAGTACATCAATTCTGCTAAAGACATGACAAAGCGTCGGCCTGAGGACGAAAACCTAAAAAGTCATATTAAAGATGGTTATATCTATATATATAACCATCTTTTTTGGTAAAAAAAAGATGGTTATATCTATAATAATATTGCTAGACCGAATCGATGAATTTAGATCGTTACGTGGTTTATAATATAGAAATAAGTATCATACCATGATATATTAGATGGAACTAAGTGTGATACCCTAAAAACCATCTAATATATTATCAGACACGAGTTTCTTTGATATTATCAACTTTTCCTTGTACATTATTTTTACTAAAGCACAATAAATCAATCAATCACACCTAGTATATTCTAACGACATCAAAAGCTATCGTTAGGGTCTGGGAAGAATGATTTTCTTTGTCATTTCACAAAAATAACAGAATTTCCTTGTACACTATCTTTGCTGAAGGCGATGGACTTAAAGTAAGAGGGAAGGCATCAGCCTAAGGCTGCCTGTAGCCACATGAGGAAGTTCGAAATTTTCTGAGGAAGGATTGATTCCTGCACAAGGTGGAAGTGTGAATAAATCACGCTTTTCCCTTCTATAGTAAAACACAAGTGCAGCATTTTGATTTTCCCTTCATTACCTTTTATTGTGATCAAGTATGTTTCTTCTAGGAAAGGGATCATTTCATTCATCATAAAATGTCATATGTACAAGCAGTATGCATTATGCTAAACCTATTACACAGTATCAATCTACTTGAGTACATTGCCTTAGCCAAGCCAATCGAATATTTCGCGCCCTTTCAAAAATTATCCGAACCGCAGAGTGCACATTAAGTGGTTCATAGTCCTCATCATATACTCGCTTGTTTCGTGCCGTCCAAATATGGTAGGCTGCTTCTCGAAAAATATAGAGCCATTGCTCCGTCTGACCCTCTACACTGCTATTGCATGACAGGTTGCGATCAATCCAGCCTGATATGCCACCCTCATCGTCAGAAAAACCGAGCTCGTTTGGAGGCGAAAGAAGCCTTCTCCATATCTTTTTTGCATGGGGACAATCTCGTAGTGCATGTAGGATTGTCTCCGGGAATGCTTGACACATTGGGCACAGAGGAGACACCGCTAAATTTCGGTAGTACAGAATGTCATTGACCGGTAGACTATTCAAGTAGGCTTGCCATAGCATGAAACACCCTCTTTGTGGACCTCGCAAGCGCCAGATGTTTCGCCAGGGACGGCTATCCAGGCCACTCATACTATTAATATGCAGATCATATGCTGAAGAAACTGTGAAGTACTTACTAGGCTTACCCCTCCATTGCATATTGTCCTCCACCAGCTCTGTTACAACCCAGAAATTCGTTATGTAGTAACGACTTCCAATACCGTAAATATAATTTCGTAGGTGTACGATTCATAAAACTAGACTGGTATACCAAATACATTAGCAAAAAATATCACAAACGTTTGAGTCTATAAAATAAAAACCCAATTAAATTAGTTGGTAACAACTTCAACTATTAGGATAAATTAAATCAAAAAGAAATACATGACACAACAATTTTATACTACATTAAATAAAAGAAAAACAATTATATACATACAAAGTAAAAGAAAAGGAAAAAGAAAAGTGAAGACAACTTGTCTTACACTTAGATTAAAATAATAGCATGCTCAAGAATCTTACCTTAACCCATCCCTTCAACCCATACTTGCCAAAAGTTTGTCTCCCACCCCATTCCCCTCCATGCTTGGCCGGCCACCCCTCTTAGAAAAGTAGGATATTATTTCTTCTTTAACCCCTCACATAATTGCATCTTCAACCAACCAATTTCATACTATCTCCAAGGAAAAACTCAAGAACACTCCAACACCCCCTTCTTCCCTATAGTGGCCGAGAGTTTTGTCTTCAACAAGGAGAAGATTTTCTTCTCCTTTCTTCACACCAACATCACTCAAATCAAGTACCATAAACACTCCATCAACTAAGAAAGATTCAAGAAGGTTGTAGCATCTAGAATCAAAGAAAACCAAGGTAAGAACTTTATAAAGTTTAAGTTTGATTCTTCCATATAATTAGTTTCATAAGTTGCTCACTAACCCTCCTTTTAAACCCTAAAAACCGTGTATACCTAGGAAGGAAGGAAGAAGAACTCTCTCCCAAACCAAGTGAATGAACCATCTTCTAAGTGTAAGAAAGGTGAACCAAGGCAAGTACTCTTCCTAGATCCTTCATGGCTTTCAAAATTTAATACTTATGTTCATATCAAAAATGGGATCATCATGTAGTATGTTCAAGTTTTGTTCTAAGAATAAGGAAAATCTATGATTGTAAGTGATATAAATATATAAATATATGAAATTATACCTATAAAAGGCTATATGTATATAAATATATATACGGTGAGTTTATATATATACATACATAGGTGCATACATACGGTAATATACATATATATACAAATAGATATAAACTTTGAACAAATGATATGAAATAAAGAACCTTAAGAAAGGTATACAAAGAATACAACTTTTGTTGTTTTAAATATGTTTTCTTTTATGATGATCATCATGTTTGTATGTTTATGTATTTTAGTGTTCATATGTTTCAAGATCATGTCTTTAACATGTTTATGTATGCATCATAAGCATGATTTATATACATGGTCTAAATGATTGTTTGATGATCATCATCTTCATATATACACCACATATACACGGCCAAGTGGCCTATTTGAGTATTTCATTTGAGTTTCATCATTCCATCCACAAGATGTGCAATAGATGATGAATATGGCTCAAGAAGTACACTTGTATGTTTTCCATCATGTTTATGTTTATATATGTTTTCTAGTTGTTATAATCTTAAGATTAAGGAAAAGGATAAAAAGCAATATATATATATACATACAACTTACAACATGTACATAAAAGGAAGAAAAATGAAATATAAATAGGTATAATACTAGGCCAAACTTTCGGCCTATAGTATAAAAATGAAGAAATAAATTGTGACATGTTAAAGAAGTATACATGTATATAGTTCTACATATATATACACGGTTTAAGTCGTTAAGAATATAAATCACCTTATATATGTACATAATATTTCGTATATATTTATATATACACATAAGGTATATATTCGGCCTCAAGGCCACTTTAGAATAAAAAATGTTCCTTAAGTTATATACTATGGAGCCTTATATGTAAAATGTGTGGTAATGAATAAAGTATGGTATATGTTGAGGTACTTGTAAGTGAGAAGTAGAAGAAATTAGGAATTTAAGGTTGATTCCCTTAAGTGTTGGAATATGAGGTGTATTTGGAAATACAAATTAAGAAAGTAGTGTTGGATGAAAAATGAGAAAATGGGCTGTTTTGGGTTGCTATGGCCGAATGTCCACTTGATGGTCAAAGTGGGATTTTCTTTAAGTTATGACATGTAGGATGAAAATAAGTAAACGAGGATGTTATACGATGTAGCCTACCATAATATTTCATATGAACAAGTCTCATGTTGCACGAAAATAAAGTTTGAAAGTTGTCTTGTGCATATCATGTTTTAAAAGTTCATATGCATGTGAATAATAAACACGAGACGATCGATTTCATTGACACACGATATGTTATGTTATGTTCATGATTATGACTATGATATGTTCGCCGGTGTGACATCGGTACCGGGGTGGTAGATGTCAGGGGCATATGATTACGTATATGGCTGAGTGTAACACCGGGTCTGGGACACGAGATCTCCGTCATAGCGCGTCACCGTTAGTACATGTACATATGTTTATGATGTTTATGTCGTACATGTACTATATGGAGAATCGATCGGTATGTCGTGTGTTATTATTCTTATGAAAAGTGCTATAGCCAATGATGAAAATGTTATGTCTTCATGTTATGAAAATGTCATGTTATGCAAGTTATGAAAATCATGTCAAGTTATGAAATGTCATGTTTATGAAAAGTCATGTTTACGAAAAGCCATTTTATGAAAAGTCATGTTTTATGCATCATGTCATGATCATGTCTCTTAGTTAGTGATTAGTATATTTGTACAATCATGATGCCATAAGATGACTAAGGAAGATTATGCACGTAGAAGTGATGATTGTAAGCCATGATCTTAGTATAAGATGGATTAGTGCTCAAGTACGGAAAGTAGGCTAAGGATATGCTGAGGAAGAATGACACGACCCATAAGGTATGATGCAAAAGCTTATGTTCTATTTTATTCATATATATAATGCTATCATTATAAATGGAGATGTAATTATGTATATTGTTACTTTATTACTACTTGTCTCTCCATGTATGATCCACATGAAGTATCTATAAAGAATACTTGCTGAGCGATTAAAAGATGGTGGTTATCGCTCATACATGCCTCTTAACATTTCAGAGAACAGGGACCCTGATGCCGTATTCATTGAGGAGGAACCCCAGATAGAGTATCCGTGAGCGAAGATGTAGGCTGAAGCTATGTACCTGTTGTGTGAGCTTTATTTTATTGTGATGTAATAAAATTATCGTGAGAAGCTGTATTTGTGGTTGTGTGGATTTGAATGGTTTGTAATAATATTATGCATGTCGTGAGCTTATTTTAAGATGCTTCCGCTATATCGATTACAATTCATGTTGACATGCACATGTATGGTATCGACGCCTTGTACTCTATGGAGTAGAGTATGACGGGTGCACTGATTCGGAACTCTGGTTTCGGGCGGGGCGCTACAGTTGGTATCAGAGCAAAGGCTCTAGATCCACGGCGGGAACAGTAAAGTAAGCACTTAGAAGTTAAGTGATGATCCTAGAACTTAAGTTATGATCTTAGATCAAGAGTGATATCCCTAGATTAGGATCCTTAGAATGTTTAGGGATAGCTAGATGAAATTTAAAATTTTACTTGGATTATTAAGTCCCCAAATAAAAAAAAATTTTTACTAAGCAGGAAGACAAATTAATTTCTTCTGTAAATTATTACTAATGATACTGCTTTCGATAGGATGTCTTCACGACCTAGAGGTAGACCGCGCGCTGACAGACCTGCACAGTTACCCCCTCCTCCATCACCACAGATACCCCCGCAGACAGAAACGGTTCCACTTTACACTGAGCATGTGCCTCCACCCCCACAGCAGCACGGTCAAGGAGATTTTCAGCAGGCTGTTCTGTAAGCTTTGGTACAGATAGGACAGGCGGTAGGTAACAACGGCCACCAGAATCATGCGGCACCTCTACCGCCACCGCCACCACCTCCACCACAGCAAGATACTCGTTTCTTCTACGGAGAAATGAAAAAGGCCCGCATCCCTAACTTTGAAGGTGGATCTGACCCTGACATAGCCGAGAAATGGCTAAAAGAAGTACAGAATAATTTTGAGCTGATTCAAATACCAGAGGAGATAAAAGCAAATGTTATCAAGCCTTTTTTGATTGGTGAAGCCGATCAATGGTGGACCACTAATTTGCAGCATTTGCCAGCTCCAGTTACTTGGGAGCGATTTCTGAGAGAGTTCTGCAAATTCTATATTCCACCACCAGTTACCTTACAAAAGATAGGGATGTTTGAGTCTCTGGTCCAAACGTCTGGTATGACGGTGGCAGACTATGCTAACCGATTTACTGCATTGGGAAGATATGTTCCAGCGATTATGGGAGATGAACAACTAAAGATGATCAAGTTTGAGAGAGGACTGAACCCACGTATTCGCACATGGATTGTGAATGCTAACCCAAGAGATTTTGGTGAATTACTGGATGCTTGCTATCGGGTAGAGAGGGACATCATTAGGCGTGACGCTGATACCCGGGGCAAGAGGCCCCAAGAGTTTGGAGATGGTCATTTTGGTAAAGGGGCTAAGACTGTAAGAGGAGATCATGGACGTACACGTCAGCAGAATTATCAGCAGCAACCTTAGCCGCAACGCCAGCCACAGCAGCAACGTCCACCACAGGCGAATCCGATTCCGAGATGCCCTAAGTGCCAGAAACCGCATACAGGAGCATGTTTGCTGAAGATTGGAGCTTGCTTTAACTGTGGTAAGATTGGCCACATGATCAAAGAGTGTCCTGAGCCTAGGAAGGGACCCCAGATGGCCGCACCTCAGCAGAGAGATGGTCCAAGGGCCAATGCCAGAGTACATGTGATGACAGATGAGGAGGTTCTGGATGCCCCAGACGTTGTGACAGGTATATTTCATTTTGAAAAGTTTATGATATTATCTGCTTGCTTAGGGATTGCATATTTGAATTATGAATTGCTTCAGGTGTTATATTAACAAACAACATACCTGCCAACGTATTATTTGATAGTGGTGCAAGCCATTCCTTTGTATCGAAAAGATTTGCTAAGAACCTTGATAGTTGTCCGACTAGGCTGGATACGCCTTATCGCGTTCAATCAGCTGGTGATCAGATGATCATTTCACATCATATATATAAGAATTGCGAGATAGAAATGGGAGGACAGAAGTTCGAAGTTACCCTAATTCCTATACAGATTGGGGATTTCGACCTTATTCTAGGCATGGATTGGTTGTTCAAACACCATGCCTACATTGATTGTCGTGGTAAGCGTGTGATGATTAAGGATCCAATGCGAGAAGAAGTGATTTATCAAGGGAACTCCAAGATGAAAAAGATACCACAGAATATTTATCTGACGGCAGCAAAAGCGTTTCGATCACTGAAGAAGGGTAGCGAAGGATTCCTTGTGTATGCTCTTGGTAAGGAGTCCGAGACCCTATCAATTGACAGTATTCCAGTAGTCAAAGAGTTCATCGATGTATTTCCAGATGATCTACCAGGCTTGCCTCCAGACAGGGAGATTGAATTTGAGATTAATGTTGTTCCAGGAGCTGAACCAATCTCAAAGGCACCATATAGAATGGCCCCAGCCGAATTAAAAGAATTGAAATCACAGTTGCAAGAGTTAATAGATAAGAAATTCATACGGCCAAGTGTATCACCATGGGGAGCTCCAGTGTTGTTCGTTAAGAAGAAGGATGGTAGCATGCGACTCTGCATTGATTATCGAGAGCTGAATAAAATCACTATCAAAAATAGATATCCACTGCCTCGAATCGACGATTTGTTCGATCAATTAAGGGTAAGTAATTTAAATAACTAAATAACAAATATATATAAATGTTATAAATATCAATATAACCTTTCGTACAGGGTGCTAAAGTGTTCAGCAAGATTGACCTTCGCTCTGGTTACCATCAGTTGAAGATCAAGCCGGAAGATATCGCTAAGACTGCTTTTCGTACAAGATATGGACATTATGAGTTCTTAGTAATGCCGTTTGGATTGACCAACGCACCCGCAGCATTCATGGATCTGATGAACACAGTATTTCGGGATCAGTTGGATAAGTTCGTGGTGGTATTTATTGACGATATTCTGATATACTCACCAGATGAAGAGACCCATGCAGAGCATCTAAGAATAACACTGAATGTATTAAAAAAGAAGCAGTTATATGCTAAACTCAGCAAGTGTGAATTTTGGGTCATGTTGTGTCTAAGGATGGTATCTCAGTAGACCCGAAAAAGATTGAGGCTATTACGGAATGGCCGAGGCCGACAAATGTGACTGAGGTCAGGAGTTTCTTAGGACTTGCAGGTTATTATCGGAAGTTTGTTGAGGGATTCTCACGGATTGCAGTTCCATTAACTCGATTGACGCAGAAAAAGACGCGATATGATTGGACTTCTGATTGCGAACAGAGCTTCACCGAACTTAAGAAGAAATTGACATCGGCACCGGTATTAGCACAACCCATCTCAGGAGAGGGATTCGTGATATATAGCGACGCTTCGAAGAATGTACTAGGTTGTGTATTATACAGAAAGAACGAGTAATTGCATATGCATCAAGACAGTTGAAACCCTATGAACAGAATTATCCCACCCATGATCTGGAATTAGCGGCCGTTGTATTTGCGCTTAAGATATGAAGACATTATTTATATGGAGAGAGATGCGAAATCTACACGGATCACAAGAGTTTGAAATATCTTTTCACCCAAAAGGAACTAAACATGAGGCAGCGCAGATGGTTGGAGTTGATGAAAGACTATGATCTCGTTATCCATTATCATCCGGGTAAGGCGAATAAGGTGGCAGATGCATTGAGTAGGAAGTCAAGTCATGCTAGGCAGACGCCTCTAGAGAGAGATAGCAGAGTTTGGATTGGATGTGGTTGACTCAACTACAAATATTCTGGCTAAATTAATGATCACTCCCACTTTAATTGATAGGATTAAAGAGGCGCAAAAGAATGATTCTGAGTTAATGATCATTGTCAAGCAGTTTGAAGAACGACCGGTGAAGGATTTTCAGTTGCATAATGATGGTAGTCTTTGGATCAAAGAGAGATTGTGTGTGCCAAACATTGATGGAATTAAAGGAGAGACCATGACGGAAGCTCACAACTCGCGATTATCTATACACCCAGGAGCAACAAAGATGTACCAGGATCTTAAAAGAAATTATTGGTGGAACGGCATGAAGCGACACATTGTGGAGTTTGTGGAGAGATGTCATACTTGTCAACAAGTTAAAGCAGAACATCAGAGGCCGGCAGGACTATTACAGCCATTAGAGATTCCGGAGTGGAAATGGGAGCATATCACGATGGACTTTGTCACCGGACTTCCTAAGACTCGCAATGGTAATGATACGATTTGGGTAATCTTGGACTGTCTCACTAAATCGGCACATTTCTTATCCATGTCAATCCATACATCCATGGAAAAGCTGGTCAGTATGTATATGAATGAGATAGTCAGCCTACATGGAAAACTTGTCAGCATTGTGTGCGATAGAGATCCACACTTTACTTCGCGATTTTGGAAAGCTTACCAAAAGCCATAGGAACCGAACTTCGGATGAGTACAACATTTCATCCGCAGACCGATGGACAGTCAGAACGTACCATACAAACATTAGAAGATATGCTACGCGCTTGCACTTTGGATTTCAAGGTTAGTTGGGACAAATCAGTGAAGTTAATTGAGTTCTCCTACAATAACAACTATCACAGTTCTATTGGTATGGCACCCTTCGAAGCATTGTATGGAAGGAAGTGTCGATCTCCATTGTATTGGGATGAAGTTGGCGAAAGAACTATTATGGGTCCGGAACTGGTGGAGCAGACTTTGGAAAAGATCAAGGTAATACGTGATAGATTGAAAGCTGCTCAAGACCATAGCAAAAGATGGACATATACAAAAAGACGACCGATTGAATTTGAAGTAGGCGAGAAAGTATATTTACGGGTTTCACCAACCAAGGGCGTGATTAGATTTGGGATTAAAGGAAAACTGAGCCCTAGATTTATCGGGCCTTATGAGATACTAGAGAAAGTTGGAGCGGTTGCATATCGGTTGGCCTTACCTCCTACATTATCCCAGGTACATAATGTGTTTCACGTATCTCAGTTACAGCGATATGTACACGATCCAGATCATATACTGGAACAGCAACCCGTAACTATTAAAGATAACGTTACGTATGAAGAAGTTCCCATACGGATTGTAGACCGTAAAGAACGGTGCTGAGGAAACGGACAATTCCCTTCGTGAAAGTACAATGGAGTAATCATATGGAACGAGAAGCGACTTGGGAGCCGAAACAGCAAATGCAGAAGCAATATCCACAGCTTGTCGTATGAGGTACGTAAGTTTCGAGGACGAAACTTTTTATAAGGGGGAGAATGTTACAACCCGGAAATTCGTTATGTAGTAACGACTTCCAATACCGTAAATATAATTTCGTAGGTGTACGATTCATAAAACTAGACTGGTATACCAAATACATTAGCAAAAAATATCACAAATGTTTGAGTCTATACAATAAAAACCCAATTAAATTAGTTGGTAACAACTTCAACTATTAGGATAAATTAAATCAAAAAGAAATACATGACACAACAATTTTATACTACATTAAATAAAAGAAAAACAATTATATACATACAAAGTAAAAGAAAAGGAAAAAGAAAAAGAAAAGTGAAGACAACTTGTCTTACACTTAGATTAAAATAATAGCATGCTCAAGAATCTTACCTTAACCCATCCCTTCAACCCATACTTGCCAAAAGTTTGTCTCCCACCCCATTCCCCTCCATGCTTGGCCGGCCACCCCTCTTAGAAAAGTAGGATATTATTTCTTCTTTAACCCCTCACATAATTGCATCTTCAACCAACCAATTTCATACTATCTCCAAGGAAAAACTCAAGAACACTCCAACACGCCCTTCTTCCCTATAGTGGCCGAGAGTTTTGTCTTCAACAAGGAGAAGATTTTCTTCTCCTTTCTTCACACCAACATCACTCAAATCAAGTACCATAAACACTCCATCAACTAAGAAAGATTCAAGAAGGTTGTAGCATCTAGAATCAAAGGAAACCAAGGTAAGAACTTTATAAAGTTTAAGTTTGATTCTTCCATATAATTAGTTTCATAAGTTGCTCACTAACCCTCCTTTTAAACCCTAAAAACCGTGTATACCTAGGAAGGAAGGAAGAAGAACTCTCTCCCAAACCAAGTGAAGGAACCATCTTCTAAGTGTAAGAAAGGTGAACCAAGGCAAGTACTCTTTCTAGATCCTTCATGGCTTTCAAAATTTAATACTTATGTTCATATCAAAAATGGGATCATCATGTAGTATGTTCAAGTTTTGTTCTAAGAATAAGGAAAATCTATGATTGTAAGTGATATAAATATATAAATATATGTAATTATACCTATAAAAGGCTATATGTATATAAATATATATACGGTGAGTTTATATATATACATACATAGGTGCATACATACGGTAATATACATATATATACAAATAGATATAAACTTTGAACAAATGATATGAAATAAAGAACCTTAAGAAAGGTATACAAAGAATACAACTTTTGTTGTTTTCAATATGTTTTCTTTTATGATGATCATCATGTTTGTATGTTTGTGTATTTTAGTGTTCATATGTTTCAAGATCACGTCTTTAACATGTTTATGTATGCATCATAAGCATGATTTATATACATGGTCTAAATGGTTGTTTGATGATCATCATCTTCATATATACACCACATATACACGGCCAAGTGGCCTATTTGAGTATTTCATTTGAGTTTCATCATTCCATCCACAAGATGTGCAATAGATGATGAATATGGCTCAAGAAGTACACTTGTATGTTTTCCATCATGTTTATGTTTATATATGTTTTCTAGTTGTTATAATCTTAAGATTAAGGAAAAGGATAAAAAGCAATATATATATATACATACAACTTACAACATGTACATAAAAGGAAGAAAAATGAAATATAAATAGGTATAATACTAGGCCAAACTTTCGGCCTATAGTATAAAAATGAAGAAATGAATTGTGACATGTTAAAGAAGTATACATGGATATAGTTCTACATATATATACACGGTTTAAGTCGTTAAGAATATAAATCACCTTATATATGTGCATAATATTTCGTATATATTTATATATACACATAAGGTATATATTCAGCCTCAAGGCCACTTTAGAATCAAAAATGTTCCTTAAGTTATATACTATGGAGCCTTATATGTAAAATGTGTGGTAATGAATAAAGTATGGTATATGTTGAGGTACTTGTAAGTGAGAAGTAGAAGAAATTAGGAAATTAAGGTTGATTCCCTTAAGTGTTGGAATATGAGGTGTATTTGGAAATACAAATTAAGAAAGTAGTGTTGGATGAAAAATGAGAAAATGGGCTGTTTTGGGTTGCTATGGCCGAATGTCCACTTGATGGTCAAAGTGGGATTTTCTTTAAGTTATGACATGTAGGATGAAAATAAGTAAACGAGGATGTTATACGATGTAGCCTACCATAATATTTCATATGAACAAGTCTCATGTTGCACGAAAATAAAGTTTGAAAGTTGCCTTGTGCATATCATGTTTTAAAAGTTCATATGCATGTGAATAATAAACACGAGACGATTGATTTCATTGACACACGATATGTTATGTTATGTTCATGATTATGACTATGATATGTTCGCCGGCGTGACATCGGTACCGGGGTGGTAGATGTCAGGGGCATATGATTACGTATATGGCTGAGTGTAACACCGGGTCTGGGACACGGGATCTCCGTCATAGTGCGTCACCGTTAGTATATGTACATATGTTTATGATGTTTATGTCGCACATGTACTATATGGAGAATCGATCGGTATGTCGTGTGTTATTATTCTTATGAAAAGTGCTATAGCCAATGATGAAAATGTTATGTATTCATGTTATGAAAATGTCATGTTATGCAAGTTATGAAAATCATGTCAAGTTATGAAATGTCATGTTTATGAAAAGTCATGTTTACGAAAAGCCATTTTATGAAAAGTCATGTTTTATGCATCATGTCATGATCATGTCCCTTAGTTAGTGATTAGTATATTTGTACAATCATGATGCCATAAGATGACTAAGGAAGATTATGCACGTAGAAGTGATGATTGTAAGCCATGATCTTAGTATAAGATGGATTAGTGCTCAAGTACGGAAAGTAGGCTAAGGATATGCTGAGGAAGAATGACACGACCCATAAGGTATGATGCAAAAGCTTATGTTCTATTTTATTCATATATATAATGCTATCATTATAAATGGAGATGTAATTATGTATATTGTTACTTTATTACTACTTGTCTCTCCATGTATGATCCACATGAAGTATCTATAAAGAATACTTGCTGAGCGATTAAAAGATGGTGGTTATCGCTCATACTTGCCTCTTAACATTTCAGAGAACAGGGACCCTGATGCCGTGTTCATTGAGGAGGAACCCCAGATAGAGTATCCGTGAGCGAAGATGTAGGCTGAAGCTATGTACCTGTTGTGTGAGCTTTATTTTATTGTGATGTAATAAAATTATCGTGAGAAGCTATATTTGTGGTTGTGTGGATTTGAATGGTTTGTAATAATATTATGCATGTCGTGAGCTTATTTTAAGATGCTTCCGTTATATCGATTACACTTCATGTTGACATGCACATGTATGATATCGACGCCTTGTACTCTATGGAGTAGAGGATGGCGGGTGCACTAAGCCGGAACTCTGGTTTTGGGCGGGGCGCTACAAGCTCCTCGGGGGCCGCACTTCCTGCATCATTCAAAATGCCCTTTAGGACAGTTGGGATCGCTGATAGGATGCTCCTCTATGTGTGCGTCGTATTTTTCCGAGGTGCATCTCTTCGTAGGGGATTACCATATTTAGCTCTTAACACTCTAACCCACAAAACATCTTCATTCAGAAGGAGTCTCCACAGTAACTTGTCCAACAAAGCATTGTTCATTTCGCGCAACCTCCGTATACCGGTCCCTCCACTGGACTTAGGCCGGCAGATCGCAGCCCATGATACCGCATGTAGCTTGCGGTTGTCCCCAAACTCACCCCAAAAAAGGATTTGTTCAATCGTTCTAAGAGGTCAACAGTAGTACTAGGGAGTCTCGATGTTTGCATGGAATAAAAACGTACCGTGGATTTTACGGATTGGATAAGAATGTTACGTGCATCATTTGATAATAGACGGTCCATCCATGGTGCTAATTTCCGTTTCACCTTCTCCACGATGTCATTATATAATGCAGGCTTGACTCGACCGTGCAACAATGGCATGCCTAAGTATCTTCCCAAATCATGAGTAAGTGGGATGGCAAATTGTTGGCTGAGAATCTACGCTTCATCATGTAGGGTATTGGGAGAGACATATAAGTCAGATTTAGCGACACTCACTTTTTGTCCAGAGATTTCACAAAAGCCGCTTAGAATGTTTGCCATTATACGTCCCTGCTCGACAGAGGCTGAGCCAAATAGTAGGATGTCATCCGCAAACATCAAATGGGAAATACTTGGACCTTGGCTTGAAACTTTGATTGGTTTCCAAGCCTTGCTGTCAGCTGCACTTTGTATCCTCTGGCTTAAAAGATCCATACATAGTACGAATAAGTAAGGGGCAAGGGGATCACCTTGTCGCAAGCCCCGTTGTGGCCGAAACCCATCCAACCGGACGTCATTCCATAGAAAATTCAACTGTGTAACTGTAGTGATACTCATAATAAGCTCAACCATACACTCAGAGAAACCAATCTCTCGTAGGACGCGCCTTAGGAAGCTTCAATGGACCCGATCATAGGCCTTTTCTAAGTCAAGCTTTACCGCCATCAATCCATGTCGTCCAGATTTTTTGCGCATCGTGTGAAGGACCTCTTGTGCTATTATAACATTATCACTCGCCTGCCTACCCTGAATAAAACTGCACTGACTACAGCTCACTAGCTTGGCAATGACAGACTTCAGGCGATTGGCTATGATTTTAGATATAATCTTGATGACCACATTCGCCAGTGATATAGGACGAAGCTGTGACACCTTCATAGGATTTTGCACATTTGGCACCAAAACAATCAAAGAGGAATTCATTTCTATGGGAAATGTCCTGTCGCCAAAAACATCCAAAACAAACCTGGTCACAGCTCCTCCGACAACATCCTAGTTGTGTTGAAAAAATACCGGTGAAAAACCATCTGGCCCAGGGCTCTTATAAGCCCCCATTTCGAATACTGCTTTTGACACTTCCGTCTCTGTAACCTGCCTATTCAGTAGTTCCTTGCCTGCGGGAGATAGACTAGGGAAATCAAAATGTATATTCTCAGGAATATCAGTTTCCTCCTGGGTGTATAAGGCCTTGAAATATTGAGTTACCATTGTAGAGAAAAAGGAGTTTGAGTGATTTCAAAATATATGATTTAAATGTGCATAAAAACGTGCATGACATAAATGGGCATGACATATTGCATACAACTTGCCTTATATAGTTCATATATAATGTTGCCGTACTAACGAGCCATGAAGCTTTAAAGCTTACATCAAATGGAAAACATTTGTTGTGTTTGTACTATTTTCAGGTGCCACCATTAATGAACTAAACTAGTTCATTAAATGAAGTACTTAGTTAATTAAATTAAGTAGTTCATTAAAGGAAGCAACATTTGGACAAGGCACAAAGGCAACAAGACTAAGAAAGAAAAGTCTCCTCCTCCTCCTTCACCACATATATACATGCATATATATACATAAATATATATATTTTTAGATTTTTTAAAAAAGGCACATACACATATGTTCCAACGTACTACCGACATGTTATATATTTTACGTACATACGTTACCGTTACACCACCATACTTAACTCATATTTATGAGTATTTTCAGGTCTTATATCATATGATATAAGTCATGGTAATGACAAATTAAATACGACACGTTAAAAGATTTTTAACTGAAAATTGTTGTATCGGGCGAATACCGAAACTTCGCCAACGTGTCACGTACTTTTCATAAATAGATGGTCAGCCCCTACACCTAAAAAATCTCTATAATTTTCGTGGGTTTGATGTTATTTCCAGCCATAAAATCATTTCATGTTGGCACACACAAATCACCCCACATTAAGGCCAAATTGTGGAGATTCTAATTTCAATCTTGTCACATGTATATGGCGCCACTTTAAGACCAGCCAAGTGCTGAATATTAAAGTTTAATTTATGTATATGATGTGTAACATAATATATATAACATGTGCAAAAATTTGGAATTTAATTAGAGAAAAATCAGGTAATCGATAAACATCGAAAATTCGGTATTCTACATACACAACACATGGAACGTTTTTGGCACATCATACGACATGTATCTAGACACTTTTTACATATGTCAAATGTGCACTATTTTACAAAGTTTACAAAAATAAAATTCAGCACATGTATCTACACATTATACACGCCTATACCAGGTTGATGGAGCCTATGTGGAGCCTTGTTGGCATATTAATTGGTCAAGAATCAAGCATACAATGTTGATGAAATAAAAGAAGGAGCCACACAAGGTAACAATTCAAACTTATATCTCATTTGTAACACATGCTGAAAATTTCAGCATGTGTATTAAGAGCTGGCCGAATTTCATCCATTATGAGGCTATATTTTGTGTCTTGAAACATGTGATTAATTGGAAGACAAATTGGAATTAATTTGAACAAGATATGAAAGTAAAATTGTGATATCTTGAATATCACACATGCTGAAAAAATTCAGCATGAATGTACCTAGGCCGATTGTTTGGCCATGTTATTGTCCAATTTTATTCCCAAAATTGATGAGAATATTGTCTACTAATTGGTGATTTATTTTTAAGAGAAAAATCAAAGAAAATTTGGTAAAAATTTGAAATGAAGACCCATGTATCACATGCTGAAATTTCAGCATGTCAAGTCTCATTATGGCCGATTTTCTTAGCCTTCTTGGAGAAATATTATCTTGCTTAATTTATGTGATGATCTTGGAAGTTATGGTATTTGTTTTATGGTGATTTTGGCACATGTTTTTAGTGGAATTCTCATATTTTCCTAGTCATCAAGTGATGACAACATTCAACCAATCAATGAGTGCCAAGTAAGCAAGAGTTAAATGATCATCCAATGAGGAGGTGCCAAGTAAGCAAGAACATGTCACAATGATGCCACATATTCTCCCAAGGACTTAAAAGATAATTTTCAAGAAGAGTAATAGAACCAAGGGGGGCGGCCAAATCAAGATTAAAAGGAAAGGAAGAAGAGCAAAACAAAGACAAGAAAAAGCATTGCAATCTTGAAGCTAAAAACGCCTACATCCTCTTCTTCTAAACTCTCTTTCTTTCTTATTCCTAAAAGCCTATTGTACTTATATTCATATACTTGAATAGGCTTCTCTTAGACAACCACATATTCTCTTATCTTTGTAAAAGATTGATCAAGGTGTGATAAATCTTCAATCTTGCAAGGTGGTGGTGTTCATGTGCGTTGTATTCAACATACAAGATTTGTAAAGGGTTGGAGTTGGTGTGTAACTCCATCAACCCTGTGGTAAGGTGTTTTTGT
>AP025067.1:23590534-23612355 GCA_036186865.1 Eustoma russellianum
CGGTCTATATCGTACTTATATTTGCTATCCTGACCAACCCTCTAAAATCAGTTCTTAGGTGTATTACAATCTTTAATTTAAGGCCTTGTTCACAAGACTCATCCCAAAGCTGTATGTATTTTTTTTGGAATACGTTGTACTCTAGTATGATTTAATTTAGTCATCACTAACATCTTACAAGATGCTCTAGTCCTTATAGGGTTCAATCCTTACTTAATTATCTATAGTTAGTGCTTACAAACTTCCACTTATACCCCTTGACATGTATCACTCAACTTATTGCAATCTACAATACCGGATTGTTAAACTCATCACATATGATTCATTCCCTAGACAATTAACCGTACTAACATCCTTTGTGTATGCCAATATGGTAACCCTTACTCTTCCTTGACACAACCAAGTCTTCAAAATCCGTTCTTATATACTTACGAACTAGCTCTATGATCATGCTCTTAATTTCACCGAGATATCGTCAGCAGCCTAACATACGAAATATGTGTATGGACATATTATTTTTCTTTCTTCAAGTTAAAAGAAAAATAGCTTAAGTAGCTATAATTTTTTTGAATATAACTTTAACTATTTAAAATACTGAACTATCTAATTTTTTTTGTAAACACAAAACTCAAAGTATACTAGATTTTTTTTCGCAACACGATATTTCAAATGATCATTTAAAAAACTATAATATAACTTTTTTTCGCAAGGCATTTCGGTAAAATTGCGTCAAAACAGTTGAAAATTTAATAACGTAAGGTTTTATGAAACGATTTGAATATGGTACCTTCCGTTTTCAAAACATGTATATATTTTGAAAGCTACCCCTTTTTTTCCACAAAAGTTAAGTTCACCGTAAGCGGGTAAATAACTTCGAAAACATTTAAACGGTTAAACTACTTGCGATACCAGTAGTCATCAAATTAAATTGATTTTGACTAAAATTAGATTTAACAAAAACAGAAATTTAAAATATTCTGTAAGTAATATAATAAACAAATCGTTTTTTAGCCTGGTTTACAAGTACGGAAACAAAATTAACCTCGTAAAATTTAGTAAACTATATAAAGAAATGTGATTTCATAAGGTATTTCCGAAAATAAAATGTATTTTGAAGTCCCTGTAAAATACAGGTATAACTCAGTGTATGTGCTTATATAAAATATTTATATGCTAGAGAAATAATAGTCCAATGTTTCGTATTATTTCTATAATCCATCTTTATTTTCAAAAGAACAACCCATCTACGTATCGTTTCTTATAAGTCTAATCTTCGCCTACTATGCTAAATCTTTATCTTAAATTTGTTCAATACCTCTAATAAGGCTAATATCGTCGACCTATTCTGATTACCCTATATTCAACATCTTAGCCCTAGACTATAAATTCTTTTGTACAATATCCTTAACTAAACTCTACTGTTTATAATGCTAATCGTTATTTAGCTATCATTCTAATATAAATCATCTCTTAGTATTTACTCCACGATTACAATTCATTTCTTAGTAGATATGGTCCCAAATTAGTCTTAAGTCTGCTCTGGTGTTACCGTCCAAGTAATAATATGGACCTTCTCTAATTTACCCTAATGGTGTCAAGTACTATGTTGCAGTCATGGTAAGGCAGCCCGAGTTACTGCCTGACTCAGTAATATTGACCTAATGTTTTACTAGGATATTCTGATTAACATCGTAATTCATTCAAATCAATTATATAGTGTTCAACTAGGGTTACTAAGATCACGGCTTAGAGAGTTGTGATCAACCTTAGATAAGGGAGAATTGTATGAGATATCTTAGATATACGTGTTTCCAAAACCGTTGGCCCTCTATAGTTTAGGATCATAACTTATTTTAGAACCGTTCTTAGCATCATCATTCTTACCTCTAAGGTCGCGTCTTATTTCCAAATCATAATTTGTACATAATCAACACTTATTACTAATTCCGTACTTATGTCTAAAGTCAACTCGTAATCAAGATCGTTACTTATGGCTAAGATCGTGACTTATGTTCAGAATCATCGCTTATAACTGAGATCAGTACCTATGTTCATGACCATCGCCTTATGTTCAAGTCATCACTTATGTCTAAGATTGTGACTTAGAGGCAAAATCGTAACTTATTTTCTAATATCATGGCCTAATTCTATATTTCTGCCATGCATCTAGAGTCATGCTCTGAAGATTATACTGTCGGCACGAGATACCTCTTGAACTCATTCTAAAGTTTGATCCAAGTGATCGGCGGTGTCAGTTTTGCTCCGCATCCACTCCTCCCGCATCCACTTGTAGACAAGTCCGAATGCGTTGGTGGTGGGTCCTGTGGCTGCTGATGTTGTTGCGCCACATCTTAGGTCATGACTAGTAGTGCGTCTATCATGACCTGGGGAAGCACGGCGTGCGATGAAGCCCCTTTCTCAGAGTGGTCCTCTCAAAGGTTGGGGTATGCATCTTTCGCATCTCCCCAGTGTAATACCTTATGCCATGACGAGGCGGTGGTAGAGGAGGGGGTTGTTGCTGCTGCTGAGCAACACTTTACGCAATCACCGTTATGGCGTCCATTAGAGCTTAAGGCATTACCATTTGTGGTGGCTGTGGGTTCTCATTTCCGTTGCCACCATTTCCCTGGTTTCCTCTTCTGGGAGGCATTGTCTGTAAAATCAACGCTTATTAGCATTCAGTAATTCCAAGGAGAATCCTGAAAGCCCATATGCGTTGTACAGGACGAAACTCGTAAACTAAAAGAGTAATAAAGCTGATTAAAAAAATTCTTATCGCACTCGCACACACCCAACCCAATCAAACTTATGTCTAAGATCATATACTTAGACCTATGGATCAACTTAAGGTCAAAATCATAGCTTAAGACTCTATATGACATAACCTAGGTTTCCGAGGTAGATCTGAAGCCTAGGCTCTGATACCACCTGTAGCGCCTCGACCCGGACAGCAGAATCCGAACCGGTGCACCCATCGTAGCTTACAGAGAAGACTACAAGATGTCTCATCTCTCGATTACACATCATCAATGACGTCAGAGAAATAAGTGCGGAACATGTATCACATGAATCTAAACCATCAAAGTGGTACACCAAAAATAAAGTGACTATCAATAATTGTTTATGTACGCAGCTATCTAAGCCTTCAAATGAACTAAGAAGACTGAATTAACAAGAAATAGTCTAGCACAATTCCCAAGATGACCTCTAGACATCCCATTCAGCCCACTCACTGTCGTCTTCTATGAATATCATGTCGTAACTACCCTCATCTGCAAAGCAAAAGTAGTACCCTTAGCGAAAAACGCTAGCAAGTAACCCGCTTATAAGACATACGGGATCAACGCATGGCAAGACATGAGTAATATGTAATTCAAGGGATTGATGGGGCACATGTCTTGTATAACTTCAAAAAAATATAGACTAGTCACATAACAGAACAAGAACCAGTATTCATACGCATTTAACAATTCAATAACAATCCAGTTACAAACCAACATAACGTAACGACTCGTGTGATGCATGACAAAATATGCACTACACTACAACGGTCACAAGTGCGTATGTACTTTCGTTTCAAAACAGTGCAATGCATGTCACAATGTCTGGTCACATAACTTTATACCATGTAATGCTCCACGGCTTAATATTTCCATCCCGTGTCACATTACAGCCACTTTATACCCTGTAACGCTCCACGGCTTATATTTCCATCCGTGTCATGTTACAGCCAACTTTATACCCTGTAATGCTTCACGGCTTATATTTCCATCCTGTGTCACATTACAGCCAACTTTATACCCTGTACATGTCACAACTTATATTTCCATCCCATGACATGTTACAGCCATTTCGCAAACTTTATACCCTGTGCCGAGCACCTCTCTTTTCAAAACATTATGCAAATGCAAGTGCATGATGCAAGAATGCAAGACTCCTCATACATCATATTCTTCATTCACATACTTCGAATCATATTCACATATCAATCAGTAGGTGAGACTCACTCACGTATACACTCGAGCTTATACTGTCCCGGTAGGTCTCATCACCTAAACATCGATTCTAGCACCCAGGGCTATGTAGAAGCCCTCACATTCCTCTTTTGCACTCTGTAAAGCCTCAATACGTTCATGTCCTAACCCCTTAGGTCATTTGCGTTGAAATCCGATTCGAATACCCTTCGAATTCTCCACAATGATTCACCATCTTAAGTCATGTTCCCAAGACTTAGACTACCCTCAATCATGTCCTAAGAAGTCCCTAAGGTCACACAAATGGTCCCCCTATCTTCCCTCTTTCTTCCCTTATTTTCCCAGCAAAATTGGTTGACAATCATACCCTCACATCGATCGATCGAAGTACTTCATCCCCTCACATCGATCGATCGATGTCCATCAGAATACTTACTGCCTAACATCATACCCTCACATAGATCGATCGAAGTACTTCATTCCCCTCACATCGATCGATCGATGTCCACGATTCCAGAACAGAAACTTTGCGATTTCTGCAGAAACTGCAGACCATAACTCCAATTGATCCCAAACTTCATCCCAATCAATCCAAGCCTAATCCCTGCTATAATCTCATGCTTAAACTACAGATTGAACACTATACACATACCAAACAAAGATTCAAGCCTAGAACTCAATTATCTCAACCTTATCAATCCAAAGATTTCACCTTTCATCCTCAAACCCCACACAACAATGAAATCACAACAAGAAGGGATTCAAGGGGTAGGGATTTGCAACGATTTCATGAAGTCAACAACAACAAAACGATTTTCAAACATATAGTGGCCAAAACATCAAAACCAAAACACCATAATCACTTATAGATTCACGGAAAGAAACTACTGCAATGGTGATCCATTTAGATATCAAAAATAGGGCCTTTTCTCTTCGCAAAACGTAGGAACTTATAAGAAAGTTACTTGCCTTTGATTACTCGGATATGGATTGAAGAACGAACAGAGAACGGATTAAAAGATCTAACAGAGTTCTTCGCCTAGGGTTGGAGAGTTGTCAAGATCCGCCTATGGAGAGGGGGCGTCGCTCCTTTTTTCTGAGAAGGGAGAAACTGACATTACGTCAGTTTGATATAAAAGAAAGGGTGAAATTTGAGTTTTCTAAATTATATCCTATTATCTCATTTATCTTAAAGGATTAAAATTTAATATTTAATCCTAAAATTAAATACTAATTAATTCTAATATTTAATCTCTCCATAAATACCAATAAATTTAAACTTTAATTCTTAATTCATTAGCATTAATTGCTTTTAATCTCATTTAATTTCCTTTTATCCTTTAATTATTCTACGAGGGGTGCGGGGCATAACATTCCTAGTTATCAAGTGATGACAACATTCAACCAATCAATGAGTGCCAAGTAAGCAAGAGTTAAATGATCATCTAATGAGGAGGTGCCAAGTAAGCAAGAACATGTCACAATGATGCCACATATTCTCCCAAGGACTTAAAAGATAATTTTCAAGAAGAGTAATAGAACCAAGGGGGGCGGCCAAAATCAAGATTAAAGGAAAGGAAGAAGAGCAAAACAAAGACAAGAAAAAGCATTGCAATCTTGAAGCTAAAAAACGCCTACATCCTCTTCTTCTACACTCTCTTTCTTTCTTATTCCTAAAAGCCTATTGTACTTATATTCATATACTTGAATAGGCTTCTCTTAGACAACCACATATTCTCTTATCTTTGTAAAAGATTGATCAAGGTGTGATAAATCTTCAATCTTGCAAGGTGGTGGTGTTCGTGTGCATTGTATTCAACATACAAGGTTTGTAAAGGGTTTGTAGTTGGTGTGTAACTCCATCAACCCTGTGGTAAGGTGTTTTGTGTTGTGTGATTAGTGTGAACCGAGGAAGGTGTTCCTCGAAGACTGAGTAGGTTGTTTAAAACCGAACCAGTATGAAATTCTTGGTGTCATTTACTTTCAGCACTTATATTCTGTTTTAGCACTGTTTATCCTTTTTGATTACGTTCGTAAAAATAGTAAACATTTTTCAAAAATTACGAAACTTTCCAGAATCACAGCCACACGTCTTAAGGTTAATTTGACACAAGTTTCAACCCTTTTGGACAAGTATAAGTCAATCAAACGTCCAAAGTTCTGAGACTAGTGCAGTCTGATTTTTAGGCTTGCATAGGTTGAGACTTTGATTGTATTGACTAACTTCCCAAAAGAATTTTTCAAAACTGTTTCAACCCATTTAAATATAATATATAAGGGGTTAGTGGTTAAAATTTCAGATAATTTGGAGTTACTTACAAATAGAAATAAATTTTTCAAAACAGTCTACCGTTTCTGGCAGATTCGCGCATAAAGACGTACGTTCTTAAGATGTACGTTCTTTATATTTCTGGCAGATTCGCGTTAACATTGCTGTAATTTATTTTATTTTTTATATTTTGACATGAATCTTTTGCAAGCGTACCGCATAAAGATGTACGTTCTTAATAATTGATGTTATACATACATGTTTGACACGTACTTGAGTTGCTTTGATATTTAGTTTCGCAAAATATCAGTATTTCCTAGTACAAATCAATTCTGCCAAAGGCGTGACAAAGCGTCGGCCTGAGGACGAAAACCTAAGAAGTCATATTAAAGATGGTTATATCCATAATAATATTGCTAGACCGAATCGATGAATTTAGATCGTTACGTGGTTTATAATATAGAAATAAGTATCTTACCATGATCTATTAGATGGAACTAAGTGTCATACCCTAAAAACCATCTAATATATTATCAGACACGAGTTTCTCTTTGATATTATCTGTTTTCCTTGTACATTATCTTTACTAAAGCACAATAAATCAATCAATCACACCTAGTATATCCTAACGACATCAAAAGCTATCGTTAGGGTCTGGGAAGGATGATTTTGTTAGGTCCCTTAGAACACACTAGACGGGGGGATTGAATAGTGTGTTCACCAAATATAGATATTTTGTGGATATTTTTCGTTTTTTAGAGTGCAACCAATACTTGGATGTGTTCTTTAGAAAGAATAAAGACTTGCAAGAAAGTAAAGAACACAAGGATGTATCGAGGTTCAAGTCAAATGACTCTACTCCTCTACCTTCTTGATTTTTCACAAGAAGGATTTTGAAAAGGGGATTGTTATTTCAATGGGGGAACAACAATCAAAAATAAAATCCAAACAATGGAAAAACTAGGCAACACGCCTAGACCACAACCGAGAAATCTAACCCTTGAAGTCTAGCCTCCAAATATCTTCTTTGCCCTCAAGAAATCTTGTAGGGAGAATAGTGCACCACAACACTATCAACTAACCTTTCAAAGTCTAGAAAACTCAAACAAGAAGCACCCTTGCTCCTTGACAATAAAGTAAAAATGTACAATGTAGAAAGTATAAATAATCACTCTCAACAATAAAGTAAAAATGTACAATGTTTACAACTATCTTGAGAGCTTGAGCTTGAGAGAAAATCTAAGAGCATGAAATGTAGAAAGTTTGAGAAGAAGAAAAGACACCCTTCTTTTATCACTCTTTTGAATTCTTCCCGTTTGAAAGCCTCTGCAGTGCCAATAATGGGCTTTGGCATCTTGCGATGGTACTTCATCATCCTTGGAGATCTTCCCTTGGCATGTAGCAAAACTTTTGGAGAGATTTCAAAACCAAAGCCAAGAATGGAAAACTGGCATCTTTAGGTTTGAGGGAGAACCTGTGAAAAATAGCACTAAAAGAAGAGGGTACAAACGAGTCAACTAATGTTAGAAAGTGAAGCAAAAAGACCTTTGTAACGTTAGTCACATGAAGCGCCTAATGTGTTTAATGAACATCCGTTCGAAGTGACATTGAGCGCTTAATGTGAAAAGGAACTGGCGTTCGAAAGTCACATTAAGCTCCTTATGTGGGCAGCTGAGGGCGTTCGAAGTCACATGAAGAGTCTAATGTTGCCCTTCATGCTTGTTCGAACGAAATCTGACATTTTCTCAGAAAAAGTACTTGGGTGTGCGTGCCCATTCTGGGGAAAAATACTTTTGACTTGGTGGACCACTTGAAGCGCCTAATGTAGGCGTTCGAAGTGTTCGCACTTTTCATCAGAACACATAAAGTGCCTAATGTAGGCGTTCGAAGTGTTCTGACTTCCATACACTTCACATGAAGCACCTAATGTAGGCGTTCGAAGTGTACGCACATCCAGACACTTCACATGAGGCGCCTAATGTAGGCGTTCGAAGTGTACTAGATTCCACCAATGCACATTAAGCGCCTAAAGTGAGTGTTCGAAGTATACTGACTTCCAACACACAACATGAAACGCCTAATCTATCGTTCGAAGTGCCAAAGTGTGCAAATCATTAAATCTCTTACATTTTCTAACATTCTCCCTCTTTTTGATGATTTCACACAATGCATAACTTTAAAGTTTGCTCCCCCTTAACATATGCTCCCCCTCACAAAGTGCGATATTAACTTTTTAAGAGAGAACCATATAATCCAACAAAAACATTATCATAAACTTAAGCTAAGCAGAAATTTTTTTTTAATAAACACCGAAAGGAATGATAAGTTTCTAGCCATCAAAAGATAAAAAATTTCAATCCATCAGAGAATCAAGAGAAAAAAAATTCTACAATCCACCGCTGGAGCCAGCACCACTTCCACCAGGAGGCAAATCTCCGAAACTGAACCGACTAGATGCATATTCTGCAAAACCTCCCATTTGCTGACCGCTTCCGCCAGCATGTCCACCTCCACCAACACCAGCAACACCAGTCTCTGCATCTCCAGCAGCAGCAACAGCATTTCCAGCATGTCTCCCCCTAAATCATCAAAATCAGGAGGAATGTAGGCCCATGGAAATTCACGGAGAATGGCTGCCTTAAGAGCTCCAAATCGATATTCATGTCACGCATCTCGAAGCAGAAGTTGTTGAACAGATTGTTCCAGAGACTGGATTCGTGCAAGCAGCCCTGCATCAGTACTGGAACTTCCACCTTCCTGAGGCTCTTTTTCCATCTCATCAGCAATATCGGGCAGGGTGGTGGCTTTGCGTTTTTGAGAGTCGATGGCTTGGGCAATATTGTAATTGTCATAGAAATCCGTCTTAGCTACCAAGGTGAGTTCATTTTCAGGAATGATAATACCTTTTGATTTTAGAAGGATGGTAATGATATTTGCAAAAGGTAAAGCCTTGGAAGCTTTCCGAAGGGCAGCAAACATGACTTCAATAATAATCCAAGCAAAGTTGAGTTGGGTTTCATGTTTGATTCGGTAAGTGACATAGAAATCCATGTTGCTTGGATTTCTTGTCGACTTACCATTGACACAGTAAGTGACAACGGCCAACAAAATACGGTCCATCAGAGACATGTTCTGAGTCTTTCGTGAAGGAAAGAATCCCAGATCAAACTTTACATCTTGTTCACTAATTCTGTATTTACTGCTCCAGTCAAATACAGAAAAGTCACTCAGCCCTTTGTTTCTTATCCTGAGGACATCACAGATTTCGGGAATAGAAAAAACTAAGAGGCGTACCATCAATGACAGTATTCAGAGAAAAGGAATGAGATGCGGACTGTGGAGTAACCCACAGATTTGCATAGAACATCCTGGTGTGCTCCCGGGAAAATTCCTGTATATCAATTCTGGACCAGAGAGAGGTCCATCCTTGATACTATAGCAAAGAGATAAGTTGATCCATATTGCGAGTTTCAGACAGATCACTGAGACTCAGCAGCTTGAGTGGAATGATAGGCCGGTTATTTGTGTGCCATTCTTCATAAAGCATATTGGAGTACAAAGACAAATGCACTCCTTTGTCCAAATGGCAGGGAGATTTCTTGATTTCTGGATCGAATTTCTTTAACCAAATAACATTTTCCTTGGTGAGCCCTTCACGAATAGATTTAAGTTCTTGAGGTTCCATAGTCCCAAGCCCAGCAGTTTTCTTACGCTTATGGCTGTGTAGGCGTTTTGAAGGACCTGCTGAAGCCATCAGAGTTGTATGATTGAAAGGATTTGAGAAGGAAAGGAAATGTGGAAAATCTGAGATGTTTGAATGTGGAAAGACGAAGAAAGATGAGGTTTTAAAGAGAATGAAGGAAGATGAAGGGTAAGTGGAAGTAATGGTGGAAAGAGAGGGATAATGGGAGAGTGGGATAGTGGGAGAGAGAAGTTTGAGAAAGAAGAGGATGAAGAGGTGAAGAGGAAATTGCTTTGGGAAATGAAGAAGAGGTCAGAACGTGGGAGGAGAGAAAAGAGGAAAACGGCGGCAGGGAATTGATGATCATTAAATGGCGCGAAACTTGAAGAGACGGCGGAAAAGACAGTGAAGAATTAGGTTTGAAAGCGCCTAAAGTGACTTCAAACGACTTCACAAAATATGATGAAGTGCTTAAAGTCACATTAAACGGTTGTGGAGATGCAGATTGTGCGCTTAAAGTCACTTTGAACAAGTGAACTCATTTAGATGAAGCGCTTAATCCAACATCGAACGCTTGTGTAAAAGGAACATAAAGCGCCTGATGTCACTTCAAAACGAGTGACATCCTTAGCATCAGGCGTCTGATATGACATCGAACGCCTGAAGTAACTGTGATGAAGCGCCTTATGTATACTGACCTTGAAAATTTTAAAACTTTTATGCTCAAAACTCAAGATGGGTTATTATCAACCCATGTTGAGCAACCCCAACCTACTTCTTATAGATGCAAATACATCACTAGGTAAGGGTTTCGTGAATATGTCTGCTAATTGGTCTTGTGTAGGAACAAATTCCACACTTACCAAGTTCCTTTGTACGCAATCACGGATGAAATGATACCTCACTTCAATGTGCTTAGTCCGACTATGTTGGACGGGATTTTGTGCAATATTTATAGCAGACGTGTTATCACACAAAATTGACACTTTGGAGAAGTGAATGTTATAATCATTTAACGTGTTAGTCATCCATAATAACTGTGCACAACAAGAGGGCGGCCGACACATATTCGGATTCCGCCGTAGAAAGAGCCACATTGTTTTGTTTCTTGGAAAACCAAGAAACGAGACAGTCTCCAAGAAACTGACAAGTTCCGGAGGTGCTCTTCCTATCAACAAGACTCCCCGCATAATCGGAGTCACAATATCCTCTTAAATCAAAACATGCATTCTTAGGATAAAATAGACCAAATTTCAAAGTACTTCTAAGGTGTCTAAGGATGCGTTTTACCGCAATAAAATGCATCTCCCTTGGATCACTTTGAAATCTAGCACACAAACACACTGCATGTAAAATATCGGGTCTACTAGCCGTCAAATAAATTAGACTACCTATAATGCCATGATACAAGGTTACCTCAACATTCTTTCCTTTCTCATCCTTGTCATGCTTGGCACTTGTGCTCATAGGTGTGTTTACCTCTCTTCCTTCACCAAAGTTGTACTTTTTGAGCAAATCCTTTGTGTATTTGGTTTGGGAAATGTACACGCCTTCTTCGGTTTGCCTGATTTGTAATCCAAGGAAATAGTTGAGTTCTACCATCATGCTCATCTCGAACTCACCTTGCATAAGACTAGGAAATTGATCACAAAGATAATTTTTAGTAGCACCAAAAATAATATCATCAACATATACTTGAACAATCAAATGATTTCTACCTTGTTCTTTTATGAACAAAGTAGTGTCAACTTTACCTCTTGCAAAACCATTATTAAGAAGAAAAGTACTTAACCTGTCGTACCAAGCTCTTGGAGCTTGTTTGAGGCCATAAAGAGCCTTTTTAAGTTTGAAGACATGATGTGGTGAATCATGACATTCGAACCCGGGAGGTTGTGCAACATACACTTCCTCTTGAATAACACCATTCAAGAAGGCGGATTTAACATCCATTTGGTAAAGTTTAAAATCCCAAAACAAGCATATGCTAACAACATCCTAATAGCCTCAAGCCGTGCTATAGGTGCAAATGTCTCATCAAAATCGATACCTTTTTCTTGACGGTATCCTTGAGCAACTAACCTAGCCTTGTTTCTAGTGACATTACCTTGATCATCCATCTTGTTACGAAAAACCCATTTCGTACCAATAATAGGATGATCGTGTGGTTTGAGAACTAACTCCCAAACATCACTTCTTTCAAATTGGTTTAATTCCTCTTGCATAGCCAAGATCCAATTTTCATCAAGAAGTGCATCTTTAATACTCTTAGGCTCTATAAGAGAGACAAATGCATTTTCTCTATATTGCCTTCGTGTGATGATACCCCTATTTAAATCACCTATGACTAACTCTTGCGGGTGAGAACTTTTGTGCTAAAATGATCTAGGAAGATTGGAGACATCTTCTCCAACTTCCTCATGATCACGTTCTGGAAGTGATGAACCTTCATCATTCACATGAATTTCATGTTCCGGAATGTGTGATGCATTATCCACATTTTGTGTATCAACATGAGTATGAGAAATATTTCTATTTGACTCACTAAGTTCATGCACACAAGGTGGGAGAGCACCTTCAATAGGTTCTACTCTCAAGTTAATGAAGATGTTTCCATTTAGAGGATCATCAACAATCTCTTGTTGAGGAACAACCATAGGAATATCCTCAAGGATTTCTTCTTGAGGAGTCACATCTTCATTTTCATCACAATCCTCATTAAGTTTAGGTTCGTCACTAAGTGACTTATTAAACTTAACATGGATTGATTCTTCCACCTTTTGACTCCTTTTGTTGAAAACAAGAAATGCCTTACTATTTGAGGCATAACCTAAAAAGATACCTTCATCCGCTTTGAGGTCAAGTTTGTCCAAGGTATCCTTGGATTAAGTATGAAACACTTGCAACCAAAGACTTTTGAAATGCCCAATGTTGGGAACTTTTCCATTCCAAAGCTCATAGGGTGTCACATTTAGGTATGGTCTCAAATACACACGATTGATCACATGGCAAGCGGCATTTATCGCTTCGGCCCAAAAATATTTGGGCAAACCGAACTCATTCAATATTGCTCTACACATTTCTTGTAGAGTTCTATTCTTTCGTTCGGCCACACCATTTTGTTGAGGAGTTCTAGGTGCCGAAAGGTCATGAGAGTATCCTTTAGATACACAAAACCTTTCGAAATCACCATCAAACTCACCACCACGATCACTACGGATGGTCTTAATGGTGTCACCCACATGATTTTCCAATCGTCTACTTAAACTCATAAACTTACTACATGCATCACTTTTCTTAGCAAGAAACATCACCCATGTATAATGAGTATAGTCATCTACTACCACTAAGGTATAATGTTTACCACCCAAACTTTTTGTTCCAACATCCCCATACAAATCCATATGAAGCAATTGTAGGGGTTTGGAGGTGGAAATATTTATCTTGAGTTTGAAGCTTGTTTTCACAAGCTTCGCCTTTTGACAAGTGTCACATAAGTCATAGTTTTGAAATTCATTTTGGAAGGCCTCGGACTTTATCATTTTTGCAAATAAACTTAAATATTTTGAAACATACATGTCCGAGACGTCTATACCATAGTTGCGTCAAATCATTCTTAGCAACTAAGCAAGATACATTTTGACAAACCAAATCGTTGATGATAAGTTTGTAAATATTTTTGAAACGCAAAGCCTCAAATAAGATATTATTACCCTTTTTCACAACATACTTTGTTTTCAAAAAGTTACCTCAAAATTAGCATCACATAGTTGACTAACACTTATCAAGTTAAACTTAAGACCTACAACATATAAGACATCACTAAGAGAGAAGGAATTGTTACCCACAATACCATGTCCTTTGATTTGGCCTTTGCTACCACCAAAGTGGACAACTCCTCCATCTTGCATAGTGAGTCTATGGAAGAGACGGTTGTCTCCCATCATATGGTTGGAACACCCACTGTCCACGACCCATTTGACCTTCTTGTCTTCGCTTTCTCCATTGAGTGCTAGGGCCTACAAAAGAAGCATATGAAGTTGGTACCCTTTTTGTTTTGGGTCCTTGAAGGTTAGTTACATTCACTTCGCCTTTCGGCACCCACACAAGACTCTTGTTATTTTTGACTCTACACACTCTTTCTACATGACCCTTTTTATTACAATAAAAACATGTGGGAATGTGTTTGTGTGTATAAGAATGTTGATTGTTTTTAGCTCTACAACACTCTTTCAATATGACCCTTTTTATTACAATAAAAACATGTAGGTATATGCTTGTGTGAATAAGAGTGTTTATCGTTTTTAGCTCTGCACATTCTTTCTATATGACCCTTTCTATTGCATTGAAAACATGTAGGAATGTGTTTGTGTAGATAATGATGATTATCATGCTTGTGTGTTGACTCGTTCCGTGATTCCCTTATAGGGACAACTTTCTTTGGCATCAAAGAAGGATTATTTTTCACGTATTCAACACAAGACTTAGGCACCTTGGTTTGGTTTGCCTTGCTTTAGGCATGTGCCTTTGCTTCTTCAAGGGAGCTTGAGACTCCTTGAAGTGTGATGCTTGTTCATTGGTTTTTCCCTTTTAGATGCATACAAAACACTAGATTTAACCTTAGGTATCATACTAGGTGAGGATGCATCTTTGACTACCTTAGTTTTATTAGCACTTTTCTTTTGAGAATTCTTATTCTCAACGGTTTTATGAGAGATGCTTGATTTTATCAAATCATGCTTCTCCTCTAGTGCTATCATATGCATAGTTAACAAAATTTCATACTCAAGTTGTAATGCAATATGATTTTCTACCATGTAATTGTATTCGTATATACATGCTTTAAATTCCTTTTTGACACGAGTATATTTTAGTTCTAAGAGGTCAATTTATTGCACTAAGTCATCTCTTTCATCTATTAATCTATAATGTGAGGATGTAGTGCATATCTCCATGTCGTCTTTGATGGCCATAAGAGAATAAAACTCCTTGTTGAGATCATCGTCATTGACCTCCATGAGAGTTAGACTCTCATTGTCATCGTTATCGCTTTCGGATCCAGACAATAAGCTTTCCCAATTAGCAATTTCTGCTTGTAGAGCTTTCTTCTTTTGGTAGAAGGCTTTCTTGTCTTTTGGGAAGTTCACAGGGTCAAACGTGGCTACATTGACCTGTGCACTTGAGATAGAAGGGAGTAGTGACTCTTGTCTTCTTCTTCTAGAAGCATCACTACTTGGAGAACTTGCATCAACAAATCTGAAGGGATCCATACTATGAAGATAAAATCTTGCTATTTGAACTCAAAATCACAAGATCTAGCTCTGATACCAATTGTTAGGTCCCTTAGAACACACTAAAAAGGGGGGGGGGGGTTGAATAGTGTGTTCACTAACTATGGATATTTTCTGGATATTTTTCATTTTTTAGAGTGCAACCAATACTTGGATGTGTTCTTTAGAAAGAATAAAGACTTGCAAGAAAGTAAAGAACACAAGGATGTATAGAGGTTCAAGTTAAATGACTCTACTCCTCTACCTTCTTGATTTTTCTCAAAAATGATTTTGAAAAGGGGATTGTTATTTAAATAGGGGAAACAACAATCAAAAACAAAATCCAAACAATGGAAAAACTAGGCAACACGCCTAGACCACAACCGAGAAATCTAACCCTTTGAAGTCTAGCCTCCAAAGATCTTCTTTGCCCTCAAAGAAATCTTGTAGGGAGAATAGTGCACCACAACACTATCAACTAACCCTTCGAAGTCTAGAAAACTCAAACAAGAAGCACCCTTGCTCCTTGACTAACAGTCTACACAATCTCTCACAATATTTACTCACCAAGAAGAAGACTCTTCTTCTTCTTACAATAATCACTCTCAACGATAAAGTAAAAATGTACAATGTTTACAACTATCTTGAGAGCTTGAGCTTGAGAGAAAATCTGAGAGCATGAAATGTAGAAAGTTTGAGAAGAAGAGAAGAAACCCTTCTTTATCACTCTTTTGAATTCTTCCCGTTTGAAAGCCTCTGCAGTGCCAATAATGGGCTTTGGCATCTTGCGATGGTACTTCATCATCCTTGGAGATCTTCCCTTGGCATGTAGCAAAACTTTTGGAGAGATTTCAAAACCAAAGCCAAGAATGGAAAACTGGCATCTTCAGGTTTGAGGGAGAACCTGTGAAAATAGCACTAAAAGAAGAGGGTACAAGGAGTCAACTAATGTTAGAAAGTGAAGCAAAAAGACCTTTGTAACGTTAGTCACATGAAACGCCTAATGTGTTTAATGAACAGGCGTTCGAAGTGACATTAAGCGCTTAATGTGAAAAAGAACTGGCATTCAAAAGTCACATTAAGCGCCTTATGTGGGCAGCTGAGGGCGTTCGAAGTCACATAAAGCGCCTAATGTTGCCCTTTATGTTTGTTCGAACTAAATCTGACATTTTCTCAAAAAAAGTACTTGGGTGTACGTGTCCATTCTGGGAAAAAGTACTTTTGACTTGGTGGACCACTTGAAGCGCCTAATGTAGGCGTTTGAAGTATTCGCACTTTTCATCAGAACACATGAAGCACCTAATGTAGGCATTCGAAGTGTTCTGACTTCCATACACTTCACATGAAGCACCTAATGTAGGCGTTCGAAGTGTACGCACATCCAGACACTTCACATGAGGCGCCTAATGTAGGCGTTCGAAGGATACTGGATTCCACCAAGGAACATTAAGCGCCTAAAGTGAGTGTTCGAAGTATACTGACTTCCAACACACAACATGAAGCGCCTAATCTATCATTCGAAGTGCCAAAATGTTCAAATCATCAAAACTCTAACATTTTCTAACAGATTTTCTTTGGCATTTCACAAAAATAACAGAATTTCCTTGTACACTATCTTTGCTAAAGGCGATGGACTTAAAGAGGGAAGGCATCAGCCTAAGGCTGCCTGTAGCTACATGAGGAAGTTCGAAATTTTCTGAGGAAGGATTGATTCCTGCACAAGGTGGAAGTGTGAATAAATCACGCTTTTCCCTTCTATGGTAAAACACAAGTGCAGCATTTTGATTTTCCCTCCATTACCTTTTATTGTGAACAAGTATGTTTCTTCCGACTACATAAATATTGACAAATGTATCATTTTCCCCCTACAATATTCAAATAACTTTTTTTCAGCTCCAATAGAGTAAAGTACACACCCTTCTTTGACTTTAGAATATGATAGAATAAAAAAAAATGACTCACAAAATTAGCTGCATTTTTGTATTGTGAAGTAGCAGTCCATCGACACAACTCGACGTAATTTTATTATGAGCCATCCGGAAACAACCTCTGTGTAACACATGTGTAAGGTTATATACACCAGACTCTCCTTACACTCTATAGACGGACGCCTTTAAAGCAATGAGGTAATGTTGTTGTTGTATATTCAGATAACTAATTTTAAAGACTAAGTCACACAACATGGATTTGAAAGTATAATAAGAGCATGTGATACCCCCTCTTACATCAGACATAAATGAAAGAAAAACAAGATATATAAATAAGAACATATGGGACTAAAGCGAGTTTGTGTTAACAATTTATGAGCCAGCAAAAATAAAGTCTATAAAGTTGTATTTAATGCTAGCATGCTTGCAATAGCGTTGTCAGACTCGACTACAAGGTGAAACTAATTTAGGTGGAAGCAATAGTTATCTTCGTCATCCATAGATTATAGGCAAATATAGTGAATCTTATGTGGGTTATTGGCCTAGAATCCTCTGGGACGATAACTATTCCCACCAGCCACATAGTTCTATGTGAATCTGAAATAGTTATCATCCTCAATTATAGAATCTGAACGAATCTGGAGCGTTACATAGTTTGAATCTAATCTGATACGTTGGCCAAGAATCTTTTGGGACGATAGTTACGGCCGCAAATTCCTTAATGAATCTCAAATGTTATAGATGTCAGAGAGACTGAGATAATTTCATATGTACAAGGGATGACAAACACCACAAAGAGCGACACCAAGTTTTAAAAAGATCATGACCGTGACATGAAGCTTTATCTAGGACACATGTATCTCCCAATCAATTTTGCCTTTTCTTTTTTTTCCTTATATCTTCGCAGGTTAGTTATATAAATTAGCATAATTATCTGACAAAAACAGATTATGAAAGGCCATATATGTCATTTAGGGTTTCAAATACAATTCATCAATATTCCTGATGAATGTTAAATGTGTACCCAACATCTATAATGATGTTTGGTAAGGTCATAGTTGATTACACTAGCATTTATGTTTATAAAAAACAAACTTATGCATGTCCACATGTACATTGATTCTTATAGCGTCACAACGTACGTTGGATCTTTACAAATACACTTCCTGCTAAAACACCCCAATTTGTACAACAGTTCACGCTAGATTTGCTTTTTTAGAAAGCAAGAGAAATATATATTATATAGTCTATGCTTCCAACAAATTCTTGCTTTTGCTACCATAAGCAATTTTCACCTTTCTAGACAAGTTATCCTATGTTTTTATAATACCCTCTCCACATCAAATATCACAGTTGACTTTTCAATATACTGTAATTTACATTAACAACATAGTAAACACGTGATAATATTTTTATAACAGATAGAGTATTAACTTTCTTACTAATACACATAGCATGGCCGTACCATTAACGTTGGCTTCGTCTGGGGACATTATAACCCTTTCAAATGCTACTTAGTGATCTGTTAATTCCCATGTCTGCCCTCCTGAATGCCACCCTTTGATCTGCATGGCATATGGTAGCTGCGGGCAAATCATCATCAAAACAATTGCCTTGTGTGACATAATATTCTGATGCAGCTCTATTCTTCCATTCAAATCTTGATGTGGTTGGCTGGCCGAATCGGGCTACATCATAGCTACTCTGTTCAACTTGGAAACATCCATCAGCATATGATTTTTCAAAGGACGAAGTCTCAAAATTTTGAACATGCTTGGTTTTGTTTACCCAATTCCCCATCAAAAAATCTGATGAGATCACCGAGTTTTCAAGCTGAAAATCATAAATTTCCTCCTCTTTGTTGATAGGTATTGATGAGGATGATAATGATGGCCAAGATGCAACCATGTGTGGTACTTCATGTGTGGTGGAACCATGTGAATTTTGCTTTATCATTTCAAGCAGCCTAGGCATCCAAAGGCTTCTAATTTTTTCAATAAATTTGGTGCTATTAGAATCAACATTTAGTTGTCGTGCTTGTTTTTCCACCCTTGTTCTCCAATAGTTCTTGATTTCATTATCTGTCCTTCCGGGTAGATACTGCGCGATTTTCGACCACCTGTACAGGATCAACAAAATTATAATCTCTAACTGTTAGAAATTTGGGTTTACTTGAAATGAGATCTATATCCCCTAAAACCTTAACGCAATTGGCGTTGGTACCTTAGCCTCATACAACCCATATATTTTTAATGAATTGACCAATGTGGGACAATATTCTCAACACCCGCATCACGTAGCAATATGGCTTGACAAACACACGCGTCTTAGAACCTGTCATCAATTACAAACCACAAGTCATGTATTAACATCTGGACTTCCGTGAGAGAAGACAATAAATGGCCAACCCAACATGGCTTGACATACTCATGCGTCTTAGAACTCGTCCTCAATCATAAACCATAAGACATACATTAACATTCCGACTTGGGTGAGGAGAGACAATAATTGATCAACTATGAGTCAGAAAAGGTGTGATCCACATTTTTAAGCTGTTGAAACTTGGCTTACATAAGGTATGCCTTTATCCACTCAAAATCTTAAGACAATGAGAGTGTGATACCTCATCCTCATATAACCCGTATATTTTTTTCTCAAATTGACCAATGTTGGACAATATTCTCAACACAACACATGTTTAGGCCTAGGGTTGTAGGAAAACACAACGCGAACCACCTCCATAGAGTGAATGGTAAGACAAATGAAGAATAGATTGTTACGGACAAGACATGAAGTAAACTACTGGTGCACATCCCAAACTTGATATCCGTGTGCCCATACACAGACATATATATATATATATATAGTATATATATATATATATATATATATATACTGTATATATATATATGTATGTATATATATATATATATATCTATATGTATATATATGTGTGTATATATATATTTATATATGTATATCTGTGTGTACTATCTACTTTCTATATTCTCTCTGTGTCTATCTCTCTGTGTACTCTCTCTCTTTCTCTATGTACTATATAGTCTCTCTCTCTATATGTGTCTCTCTCTCTCTTTCTCTCTGTCTCTCTGTGTCTCTCTCTCTCTTTCTCTCTGTCTCTCTGTGTCTCTCTCTCTGTGTCCTCTCTCTCTTTCTCTCTGTCATCTCTGTCTCTCTCTCTGTGTCTCTCTCTCTCTTTCTCTCTGTCTCTCTGTGTCTTTCTCTCTGTCTCTCTGTGTCTCTCTCTCTGTGTGTGTGTGTGTGTCTCTCTCTCTATCTGCCATGTATTTGTGTGCCTTTATCTATTATCTGCATATGTATGTATGTATTTGAGAGACCAACGAAAGTAAAGTCTGTGGAAAGAAAAAGAAAAAGGCCAAAAAGGAACCTGTTTCCCAACTTGGAATGAAGTTCAAGAATCAAAAGTTGCTCATGAGGGGAGAGATTTCCCTCGTTTAATATCCGGTTTAGGTAATTTAACCACCTCAGTCTACAACTTTTGCCAGTTCTTTTAGCCCTGAAGAAGTCGAGACATATAGTTTAATATTTCGCAACAAAGCTGCAGAAACTGTATGATTTTTGAGCTAAAAATGTTCTATTTTTTACCAGAGCTTTTGGCCAACGAATTCCATCTGCCTTCTCCATGGCATGCTATGTAGTGAGATAAAAGGTTGTCTTCATCTAAAGTCCATGGCCCTCTCCTAAGATCAAATTGTGATGCTTCATCTTCTATGCTATTAGAATTCCTCATTTGGATGATCATAAAACATGGGGAATGTTATGGTGGGGTTGAATCTCGAGTTCTTTTTCTTTTACTTCTTGTGGAGTAGAAGTTGTAGAATGAAAGAGAATCTAGAACTAAGCAAGATTTATAAATGTATCATACATCCAATTATCATTTGTAAAGCCAAATAGAACTAGGAAAAGTTTACCCCGCCAATGGTGTCCCCCAACCACCATAATGATATACATTTTATCTTCATGGCCTCGTAATTTTTGGTGTAATGGGTGGTTATGTCATATCATATCCACGTGTAACAAGTAAGAGTAATTTATGACGTTTCATAAATAACTATATAACATCATATTAGTTATTCAACGAGGATTAAACATGTGTCCCATTGATACTCGGGTTAGATTTGTCATCAAGAGGTTCATATTTTGCTTCCAGGGATACACATAGTGTGAGCGTTTCAATGCTGCTAGACCGAAGACCTAATTTGCAGAGAGACACCTTATGTGGGTCCTTGCATAAAGTCCTCATCAACCCAGCAGACCGATGAATTCTTGATTTACATACTCCATAATGTTCTTTGGAGTTTGAGCGGTAAGAAGCTCTTAGGACCAGAATATGACCTTTTCTACCAAGAATTGAACATGTGAATAAAGAAACGGGACAATTTTCAGGGTCATGCATAATTCCTTATAGTATCTTATCTGCAAATCGATTTAACGTGTCATATGCAATTTCATTGGGCAGTACTTTGTATGATGCCATTAATTTTTGATGTGAAATCATGTTACTCAAAAAAGTTTTTTGAGTGAGACTTGTTTTGCTCACAACCAGGAGTGCAAGATGGATTTGAACTGCATATGTATCTTCCTCTCCCCATTTTATCACTTTTCCCTTCTTTTATTTTTATTTTATTTGTATTTACATATAAAAGGATATATTCGGCGGTG